>BLSH010523831.1:137911-170924 GCA_018402905.1 Glandirana rugosa | reverse complement strand
ATCCCATTCCCCCCCCCCCCCAGTGTACGGCAGGGCGGAAATGACGTCAGAAGTCACGTCCGCCCAACGGTCTTAAAGGGCCGTTTTTTTTTTATTTGGGCTGTCATTTTTTCAAATTTTTTTTTTTTTTTTGCATTTTACTGTAAATATGAGATGTGGGGGCAGGGGAGGTCTTTTTGACCCCAGATCTCATATTTAAGAGGTCCTGGCATGCTTTTATCTATTACAAGGAATGTTTACATTTCTTGTAATAGGAATAAAAGTGATCGATGTTTTTATTTTTTTATTTTTAGAAGAACAGTGTACAAATAAAAAGTAAAATAAATCATTAAAAAAAAATTTAAAGCGCCCCGTCCTTGCGAGCTCGCGCGCAGAAGCGAACACATACGTAAGTCCCGCCCACATATGAAAACGGTGTTCAAACCACACATGTGAGGTATCGCTGCGATCGTTAGAGTGAGAGCAATAATTCTAGCACTAGACCTCCTCTGTACTTCAAAACTGCTAACCTGTAGAATTTTTTAAACGTCGCCAATGGAGATTTTTAAGCTGCAAAGTTGTCGCTATTCCGCGAGCGGACGCAATTTTGAAGCATGATATGATGGGTATCATTTTACTCGGCGTAACATTATCTTTCACAATATGGAAAAAAATGACTTACTGTTTTCTTATTTTTTTAACAAAAAAATCTGAATTTATTAAAAAAAAAAGCATGCTTGGAAGACGGCTGCGCAAATACGGTGCGACATAAAGTTTTGCAATGACTGACATTTTATTCTCTAGGGTGTATATATATAATGTTTGTGGGTTCTAAGTAATTTTATAGCAAAAAAAAATGATTTTAACTTGTAAACATCGAACCCAAAAAACAGGCTCGGTACTGAGGTGGTTAAGGTGAGAACCTTTTTCTCCTAGATGACGCCACCTGGGTCAAAATTCTCACCCTGCCTCTTGGAAAGAATGACCTTTCTGTACAATAATGGAAGAAGCACAAGATAGGCAATACACACTACTAAAGACTATAACAGAGCTCTGCCTTCCAAAATTAAATGTCAAAATGTGGACAGAGGAGCCGTTGCGCTTTAAACGTTAGTGAAGATAAATTAGACCTGCAAATGAGATCTGGTGCAGAGGACCCCAAAGACAGGCATGGGATTATCCAGGCACAAGCCTGACATGCTTAGAGCATGCATGGGCAAATCCACAGGGACATGAAAGCAAACCGTTCCAAGGAAAAAGGAACGTTTACATTACTCTCTGTGACTTAGGTGTCACGTTCCATATGCTCTTTTATTCTTACCATATGGTATATCTTAGCACTGGGACAAAAGTGAAAGATTTACTGACAGAATTTAGAGAAGTTGTAAAAAAAAAGTGTTTTCTTATAAGACATTTTGAGGGAGCAGATTAACAAAGAACTGCAATCTAAAAAGTACGAAACAGCATTTAAAAGTTGCTGAAATCAATTGACACAGACTACGCATTTTATTTCATTATTTGCCAGCAAAGGGTGAAGAGCTAAGTAGCTGTCTAGTAATTAAAGCCAAACACCATGTTTTCTAAGCAGTTCAATCCTTGTGGATAAAGAAAGGGAAGCCACTCACTGTTTTAAAAGCCCATGGTGAGATTTCTTTTTAAAGCATCTGGTGCACAGACTGTACCACTTGGCGTTTGCAACTCTAACGCATTTCACTCCTTCATGGAGTTTATCCGTGCTGTACTGTGACTGTATGAATAAGCGCCAAGCAAGAGTGAAATGCGTTAGGGTTAAAAGTGCCAGGTGGTAAGGTCTGGGCATTGGATACTTTAATAAATATTTACATGGGCTATCGAAAATGTAGAGCGGCTTCCCTTTCTGTGTATGTGGAGCAGTTTGCGACTGCCAGGAGCCTGCGCCCAATGTTGGAGGTATATAGGGATGGCTTGCCTGGAGTGGAGCATCATACTTTGAGTACCCAAGTTTTATAAGCCAACCACCCTCTGCCCTTTCCCCCTTCCCTAAAGTTTTCATTATTTTTTTTGTGTGAGCACCAATCCAAGAAACTTCTGCAGGTACGTAGAGCAGGAAATCAGAGGTGCACATAACAATAGCAGCCTTGCAAATCTTCCTGCCAGTCTGACAGGCAAGAGTTGGGGCTTGCCCCACCCCCATACATTCTTATTGGCCTACCAATATAATGGACAGTCTTGTTGGCCAATAGGAATATTTAAAAGGCAGGAAGGAGTGGGCGAGATTTTCAAAGTGCCAAAGAATTATCAGTCAACAGCCCAGGCCTTCAGCCATAAAAGGAGAGGCTAGGAAACTGTTGGAGGTATGAGCACCTCTAGGTACCCACATGTCATACCTTCAACAATTTTTTATTTTGTAGTTGACAGATTCTCTTTAGGTTTTTAGATGCATACAGAGAACATGCATACAGGGTGCCTACATACTCAGAGCTAACACTTTTCATCTAAACATAGTGGTAATGTTCCAGTCCATCCCACTGCTTTCTGACAGTAGCCTTGTGTTCCCAAACACACATACTATAGCATCTACTCAGTTCCTCAATGTCACTAATCATAGTTAACCTACCCTAGAAGTATGAATCAAATACACTGAATGCATATAAATACATTAAGCCTTATTTCACATGGGCGGTGGTAATTATTACACTCAGAAGATTACTATGGGTAAAAAGCTCATCATATGTTCCAACATCGAAGTGCATTGCATGGTACCATATTATTCAATCCATAATACAACAACACGTAAGGCAGGAGGTAGGGATCCAAAGGCTAACGTGTTTTGAGGTGAACGCCTCTCCCTCAGACCTCAAGACCTTTGTTCTCACCCCACTTAAATAGCAAAATGACATGGTCTCAAATCTCGGCATTAACATTTTTAGGGTACAAACATTTTTAGGTAAAGTTGATCCAGGGTGAATCCGATTGCCTCTTGGGGGATCAGGAGGGGATTTTTACCCCCGTTATAGCAAACTGGATCATGCTTTGCTGGGGTTTTTTGCCTTCCTCTGGATCAACTGTGGGTGAAGGATTGTATATGGGATTTTTTGGTTATATATACTTTTTTTTTTGGTTGAACTAGATGGACTTGTGTCTTTTTTCAACCTGACTAACTATATAACTATGTAACTATGTAAATGTGGGCTTCCACATTTGCACTTTGATGTTGGACCATATTATGAGCATTTTAATCATTGTAATCTTGTGAGTATAATGCTTACCACTTTTTACCAATAAAATAATGGTTTTAAGGATAATGCACTAGGTTGGTGCGCCCTTTCTTTTTTCATTTTCTGGTTCCAGAGTTGCTGCCATATCTGCTTGTAGCTAGGCAGTTGGGTTGGTGGAAGAGTCAGCTGTCTATCTACAGTATCTCACAAAAGTAAGTACACCCCTCTCATTTTTGTAAATATTTTATTTTATCTTTTCATGTGACAACACTGAAGAAATGACACTTTGTTACAATGTAAAGTAGTGAGTGTACAGCTTGTATAACAGTGTAAATTTGCTGTCCCCTCAAAATAACTCAACACACAGCCATTAATGTCTAAATTGCTGGCAACAAAAGTGAGTACCCCCCCTAAAAGAAAATGTCCACACTGGGCCCAAAGTGTCAATATTTTGTGTGGCCACCATTATTTTCCAGCACTGCCTTAACCCTCTTGGGCATGGAGTTCACCAGAGCTTCACAGGTTGCCACTGGAGTCCTCTTCCACCCCTCCATGACCACATCACGGAGCTGGTGGATGTTAAAGACCTTGCGCTCCTCCACCTTCCATTTAAGGATGCCCCACAGATACTGAATAGGGTTTAGGTCTGGAGACATGCTTGACCAGTACATCAACTTTACCCTCAGCTTCTTTAGCAAGGCAGTGGTCACCTTGGAGGTGTGTTTGAGGTCATTATCATGTTGGAATACTGCCCTGTGGTCCAGTCTCCAAAGGGAGGGGATCATGCTATGCTTCAGTATGTCACAGTACATGTTGGCATTCATGGTTCCTTCAATGAGCTGTAGCTCTCCAGTGCTGACAGCACTCATGCGGCCCCAACCATGACATTCCCACCACCATGATTGACTGTAGGCAAGGCACACTTGTATTTGTTCTCCTCACCTGGTTGCCCCCACACATGCTTGATACCATCTGAACCAAATAAGTCTTGGTCTCATCAGACCACAGGACATGGTTCCAGTAATCCATGTCATTAGTCTGCTTGCCTTCAGCAAATTGTTTGCAGGCTTTCTTGTGCATCATCTTTAGAAGAGGCTTCCTTATGGGATGACAGCCATGCAGACCAATTTGATGCAGTGAGCGGCGTATGGTCTGAGCACTGACAGGCTGACCCCCCACCCCTTCAACCTCTGCAGCAATGCTGGCAGCACTCATTTGTCTATTTCCCAAAGACAACCTTTGGATATGAGGCTGAGCATGTGCACTCAACTTCTTTGGTCAACCATGACGAGGCCTGTTCTGAGTGGAATCTGTCCTGTTAAACCACTGTATGGTCTTGGCCACCGTGCTGCAGCTCAGTTTCAGGATCTTGGCAATCTTCTTATAGCCTAGGCCATCTTTATGTAGAGCAACAATTTTTTTTTTCAGATCCTCAGAGAGTTCTTTGCCATGAGGTGTCATGTTGAACTTCCAGTGACCAGTATGAGAGAGTGAGAGTGATAACACCAAATTTAACACACCTGCTCCCCATTCACACCTGAGACCTTGTAACACTAACGAGCCACAGGATATCGGGGAGGGAAAATGGCTAATTGGACCCAATTTGGACATTTTCGCTTAGGGGTGTACTCACTTTTGTTGGCAGTGGTTTAGACATTAATGGCTGTGTGTTGAGTTATTTTGAGGGGACAGAAAATTTACACTGTTATATAAGCTTTACACTCACTACTTTACATTGTAGCAAAGTGTCATTTCTTCAGTGTTGTCACATGAAAAGATAGAATAAAATATTTACAAAAATGTGAGGGGTGTACTCACTTTTGTGACATAATGCATGCTGTCACCTTGCTGCCTGTGTGAACAATGCCTAAGGCCCCTTTCACACATGCGGCCCATTCATTTCATCAGTTCAGTCACGTCAAACTGGATGAAGTATTCATCAGGTTTTCATCAGTGCAGACCTCATTTTAAATTTTTGCAGAACAGAAGTTTCTCCTTGCTACAAATAAATGCAAGCTGACATAAAAGGGTAATAGCGATGTTCATCTTGACTGGATTGTTTTTTAATTAGTAAACTAATTTTCATGATTTCAAGATTACACACCAGTTTCTATCTCTGTGATGTATTGGTAAACACTTAAATATTTAATGGAGCAGTTTAATAGTCTGAAGGATAAAGGAATAGCAAATTTGTGATATAAGGTATCCAACTGACAGCAACATGCAGCAGAACTGCAGGCGTCCCCCATCGTGCACTTGTGATCGCCACCAGCTGCTACACTTCCTGCACTCAATTTATTTCCAAGCCGTACATATCACGCTGGGAAAGCTTTGCCCACACAGCAGATTGTGAACACAGAGCCGGTTATACGATTAACTTTATAAGTCATGACCGTTTAAATGGCATAAAATGATGAACAAGTATGCTGGGATTTATCATAGATCGTACATGGAAAACGAAGCACAGTGAAAAGTTGTATACAAAGTAACACAGTTAACCACTTGCTTGCTGGGAACTTAAACCCCCCGCCCAGACCAATTTTTGGCTTTCAGCGCTGTCGCATTTTAAATGACAATTGCGCGTTTGTGCGACATTGTACTCAAACTAAATTTATATCATATTTTTTCCCACAAATAGAGCTTTCTTTTGGTGGTATTTGATCACCTCTGCGTCATTTCTCATCGCCGCTATAAACAAACAAAGAGCGATGATTTTGAAAAAAGAACAATATTTTTTACTTTTTGCTATAATAAATATCCAAAAAAAAAAAAATGATTCAACAGTTTTGGCCAATATATATTTTTCTACATATTTTTGGTAAAAAAAAAAGCAATCGGTGTATATTGATTGGTTTTCGCAAAAGTTATCGCGTCTACAAACTATGGGAATTGATTTATGGCGTTTTTATTATTTATTTATTTTTTACTAGTAATGGCAGCGATCTGCGATTTTTATCAGGACTTTGATATTGGGGGGGACATGTCGGACATTTTTGACACTTTTTTGGGACCAATGACATTTATACAGCGATCAGAAATTTAAATGTCCACTGATTACTGTATAAATGTCATTGACAGTGAATGGGTTAACCTGCAGGGGGCAGTGAAGGGGTTAACTGTGTTCCCTGCATGGGGTTCCCTGTTCTGCAGGTCTGATAGGGGATCATGGGTCTCGGGCGGACATCGAGTGCGGTTCGCGCTTGCTGCCGCCGCCGCCTCCTGTGAGTGCGCGCCAGGAGTGCGCACATGGCCAGGATGTCCATGGACGTCCGCCCGGCAATTCAGATCCACGCTGGAGCCGTACTTTGGGTTGGGTTAAGAAGGCTGAAAAAAGCATTCACACAGCTTGGGCCTCGAACGCAAACTTTGGCACTCCCCCCATCCGCAGAACTCTTCCCATTCTCCCCTCCCCCTCGCCCCTTTTTTTTTTGTTTTTTCCTCTTCTCTTCCTTCCTCCCTTCTCCTCCTTCTGCCTCCTCATTCCTCTCTCTCTTCACCTTACTGATACACTCATGTCCTGGGTCATGCCGGATGCCCTCGTTTAGTGGGTCCAGCAGCCCCTGATGCAGGGCCTATCTCCGACTGGGAATCGGCCCCAGTGGCTTATTATCACGCCCAGCACTTTCCCACAGACAGTCCACTCCGACCTGCACCAGAGATGCTAACCTGGCCAACAATAGCAGTGCCCTCTACTGATCATTAGTGCTCCTGCAAATTGAGCTTCTGTTTATTGGCCTCTAAACCCTACTGACCTATATAGACCCTTGGGTTACCCCACTTGGTCGCACTGTAGTTAGACTATACTAAGTAAAGTCTTTTGTTTGGGTCTCCCCGGCCCACATTTTTCTGCTATGGTTACTGTGATGTCCCCCTGTGTGGGTGATTGTCTGTTTCATTGATAAATCTTTTCTGCAATAAAAATTATTGTACCAGAAAAAGGCAGAAATAAAAAGCTAAAAGTTCAAGCTGAACTCCAAGCAAACAGCTAAATACACAGCTTAATCATATAAGGGAGCTGTTTTACCTGCCAGAGGATTTATATTTCCATTCATTTAAACAATCCTACCACATAGCACAGCAATGTGAATGACACCGCTTACAGTTAAAAGTGTAGCTAAACCCACATCAGTAAAATCAGTCTGTATATACAGTAAAGCATGCTTGTTATACTCACTGTGGAGCCTAAGGGGTTCATCCTGTGCATTATTTAAAAAGGCTGTTTGATCCTGTCTTCTCTGATCCTTCACTTTTTTTACTGTCCCCAATCGATCTCCTGATAGAACAGAGCCTTGGAGTGACTCTGTACATGCTCAGTTTGGTGTGCATTGCTAGAGCGTTTTTTATTTTTGTTTTAGGGAGGGTGCATGTGATTACCACAGGGCCAATTAGTACTGTCCAGACAGAGGATCAGGGGTCATGCAGCCTCTTAGGACAGTCAGAGGAGAATGAAGACCTCTCCTACAAGCTTTAACCAGACACTGATAGAAGTCACAAGACTGCTTTATACTGCTGATGAGAAAAGGTATTTAGCAGTTTACATTTACGAAAACTATTGCATATTCAATGTTCTGTGTACTGTGGGAGACCAGATATAGTGAATGCAGGGTCCTGGGTTTAGTATTACTTAAAAGACCAACTCCAGGGAACTTGATAATGAGCCTTTGCAGTGGGACGGCACCTGCAATGCATGTGTTAACTGCTTGTTTGTGGTTTGGGTCTTGGGGATTTGTTAAAATAGATTCACTTACCTGATTCTCCAGGCTGCTAGACTGGTTTGCAGCATCTTCTCCCCTCCAGAGGTCTATGGTCCGGATATCATGAAGACCAATGCATAGCCCTGCATGGACATGATGACACAGAGGGACAGTCCACTGCTGAATTGTGGGGGAGTACCATCTACCGGCGGAGCAGAGGATCAGGTAAGTAAAGGGTGTCAAATTTAATTTCATTGTGGGCTACATTAGCAGCACGGTTGTCATCAAAGGATCGTCTGTATCTGGGGTGCGCTGCATACAGAATACAAGGTTCAGGAGTGCATTACGTAGAGAGTGCAGTGTTCAGGAGCGCGCTACGTACAGAGGGCAGAGTTCAGGAGTGCGCTACGTACAGAAGACAGATTTCAGGAGTGCGCTACATACAGAGGGCAGAGTTCAGGAGTGCACTACATACAGAGGACAGAGTTCAGGAGTGCACTACGTACAGAGGGCAGAGTTCAGGAGTGCGCTAACATACAGAGAGCAGAGTTCAGGAGTGCGCTACGTACAGAGGGCAGAGTTCAGGAGTGTGCTACGTACAGAGGGCATAGTTCAGGAGTGTGCTATGTACAGAGGGCACAGTTCTGGAATGCGCTAACACACAGAGGGCAGAGTTCAGGAGTGTGCTACGTACAGAGGGCAGAGTTCAGGAGTGCACTACGTACAGAGGGCAGAGTTCAGGAATGAGCTACATACAGAGGGCATAGTTCTGGACTGCACTATGTACAGAGGCCAGAGTTGAGGAGTGTTCTAACTTACAGAGGGCACAGTTAAGGACTGCACTACTTTGGAGTTCGAGAATCGAGAATTTTCCCCCAAAATGGGACTTTAAATGGCACTTTAGAGAAAACATCAATCTTCTTCAAATATAAAAAAATAGTTTATTTATACAATATCCAAAATGCATAAAAAATGTACATAGAAAATATGGCATGCCTTTTTACTGGTCAATGACTGTCCTCCATAATGCATGTGATAAATAGTGTTTTCTGTCCCCCAATCCGTTTAGAGAGAGCAAATCTCCTTCATCAGCAGTAGAGACAGGATCACATTTAGTCAATTGGACAGTCGTAAACAAAGCATTGCCGTGCAGAAATCAAAAACATGCCTGGATTCTTGGTCCTGCCTGATTGCCCATTATATGATATATGAGAGTCAGAGGTAGAAAATGCCACAGTGGCCACTGGGGCCAAATCTCTCAGTACCATGAACTTGAAGTTATACCACTTGAGATGGAGATTCCTAATTCGAATATCAGAAGAGGTGTTAACTCATCAAAAATTGCCCCTAGGGTAAATAAATATCCATCTATATATATATACAGTATCTCACAAAAAACACCCCTCACATTTGTGTAAATATTCTATTATATCTTTTCATGTGACAACACAGAAGAAATGACACTTTGCTACAATGTAAAGTAGTGAGTGTACAGCTTGTATAAAAGTGTAAATTTGCTGTCCCATCAAAATAACTAAACACACAGCCATTAATGTCTAAACTGCTGGCAACACCCCTAAGTGAAAATGTCCAAATTGGGCCCAAAGTGTCAATATTTTGTGTGGCCACCAATATTTTGCAGCACTGCCTTAAACCTCTTGGGCATGGTGTACACCAGAGCTTCACAAGCTGCCACTGGAGTCCTCTTCCACTCCTCCATCACGGAGCTGGTGGATGTTAGAGACCTTGCGCTCCTCCACCTTCCATTTGAGGATGCCCCACAGATGCTCAATAGGGTGGGTTTAGGTCTGGAGACATGCTTGGCCAGTCCATCACCTTTACCCTCAGCTTCTTTAGCAAGGCAGTGGTCATCTTGGAGGTGTGTTTGGGGTCGTTATCATGTTGGAATACTGCCCTGCGGCCCAGTCTCTGTAGGGAGGGGATCATGCTCTGTTTAAGTATGTCACAGTACACGTTGGCATTCATTGTTCCCTCAATGAACTGTAGCTCCCCAGTGCCGGCAGCACTCATGCAGCCCCAGACCATGACACTCCCACCACCATGCTGAACGGTGTAGGAATTACAACAGTTTGTATAAGTGCCTCCCACTTTTTAAGGGACCAAAAGTAATGGGACAATTGGCTGCTCAGCTGTTCCATGGCCAGGTGTGTATTATTCCCTCATTATCCCATTTACAAGGAGCAGATAAAAGGTCCAGAGTTCATTTCAAGTGTGCTATTTGCATTTGGAATCTGTTGCTGTCAACTCTCAATATGAGATCCAAAGAGCTGTCACTATCAGTGAAGCAAGCCATCATTATGCTGAATAAACATAACAAAGCCATCAGAGAGATAGCAAAAACATTAGGTGTGGCCAAATCAACTGTTTGGAACATCCTTAAAAAGAAAGAACACACCGTTGAGCTCAGCAACACCAAAAGGAAGGCCCCTGGTGACAAAAACACCCTTCACAACAGTTGGCCAGATCAAGAACACTCTCCAGGAGGTAGGTGTATGTGTGTCAAAGTCAACAATCAAGAGAAGACTTCAGAGTGAATACAGAGGGTTCACCACAAGATGTAAACCATTGGTGAGCCTCAAAAACAGGAAGGCCAGATTAGGGTTTGCCAAACAACATCTAAAAAAGCCTTCACAGTTCTGGAACAACATCCTATAGACAGATGAGACCAAGATCAACTTGTACCAGAGTGATGGGAAGAGAAGAGTATGGAGAAGGAAATGAACTGCTCATGATCCAAAGCATACCACCTCATCAGTGAAGCATGGTGGTGATAGTGTCATGGCGTGGGCATGTATGGCTGCCGATGGAACTGTTTCTCTTCTATTTATTGATGATGTGACTGCTGACAAAAGCAGCAGGATGAATTCTGAAGTGTTTCAGGCAATATTATCTGCTTATATTCAGCCAAATGCTTCAGAACTCATTGGACGGCGTTGACAGTGCAGATGGACAATGACCCGAAGCATACTGCGAAAACAGTTTTTTAAGGGAAAGAAGTGGAATGTTATGCAATGGCCAAGTCAATCACCTGACCTGAATCCGATTGATCATGCATTTCACTTGCTGAAGACAAAACTGAAGGGAAAATGCCCCAAGAACAAGCAGGAACTGAAGACAGTTGCAGTAGAGGCCTGGCAGAGCATCACCAGGGATGAAACCCAGCGTCTGGTGATGTCTATGCGTTCCAGACTTCAGGCTGTAATTGACTGCAAAGGATTTGCAACCAAGTATTAAAAAGTGAAAGTTTGATTTATGATTGTTAATCTGTCCCATTACTTTTGGTCCCTTAAAAAGTGGGAGCCACATATACAAACTGTTGTAATTCCTACACCGTTCACCTGATTTGGATGCAAATATCCTCAAATTAAAGCTGGACGTCTTCAGTTAAAGCACATCTTGTTTGTTTCATTTCAAATCCATTGTGGTGGTGTATAGAGCCAAAAAGATTAGAATTGTGTCAATGTCCCAATATTTATGGACCTGACTGTATACATCTATTTCCCAAAGACAACCTCTGGATATGACGCTGAGCATGTGCACTCAACTTCTTTGGTCGACCATGGCGAGGCCTGTTCTGAGTGGAACCTGCCCTGTTAAACCACTGTATGGTCTTGGCCACCGTGCTGCAGCTCAGTTTCAGGGTCTTCTTATAGCCTAGGCCATCTTTATGTAGAGCAACAATTGCTTTTTTCAGATCCTCAGAGAGTTTTTTGCCATGAGGTGCCATGTTGAACTTCCAGTGACCAGTATGAGAGAGTGAGAGCGATAACACCAAATTTAACACACCTGCTCCCCATTGACACCTGAGACCTTATAACACTAACGAATCACATGACACGGGGAGGGAAAATGGCTAATTGGGCCCAATTTGGACATTTTAACTTTTGTTGCCAGCGGTTTAGACATTAATGGCTGTGTGTTGAGTTATTTTGAGGAGACAGCAAATTTACATTGTTATACAAGCTGTACACTCACTACTTTACATTGTAGCAAAGTGTCATTTCTTCAGTGTTGTCACATGAAAAGATAGGATAAAATAATTACAAAAATGTGAGGCGTGTACTCACTCTTGTGAGATACTGTATATATATTTTTAGTGCCAATATATGGTGGTTGGAAGTGAACAAACCTTATAAAGTGATAGTGGCAATTCAGCCTGGGTGATAGGGCTTATTTATTAGTCTATTTTCTTAAGGGATGTTGCGCTGATTCGTTTCACGATATAATTGGCACATGTATACTGTAGTTATGGTTGGAATCAAATAAAAATCTCAAACCAAAGACCTTGGATTGATTTAACGTGCTTTTGATTTAGTGGGACTAAATCAAATTTCTGCTATAATTGCACCATCCATCCCACCCATTTCTGCTATAATGGAACAGTCCACCCCACTCATCTCTGCTATAATTGCCCTGTCCATCCCACCCATCTCTGCTATAATGGCACAGTCCATCCCACCCATCTCTGCTATAATGGCACAGACCATCACACTCATCTATGCTATAATGGTATAGTCCTTCCTACCCATCTCTGCTATAATGGCATAGTCCATCCCACCCATCTCTGCTATAATGGCACAGTCCATCCCACTCATCTATGCTATAATGGTACAATCCATCCCACCCATCTATGCTATAATGGCACAGTCCATCCCACCCATATCTGCCATAATTGCACTGTCCATCCCACCCATCTCTGATATTATTGCACTGCCCATCCCAACCATCTCTGCTATAATGGCACAGTCATATAATTACACTGTCCATACCACCCATTTCTGCTATAATTACACAGTCCATCCCAACCATCTCTGCTGTAATTAAACCATTCACCCCATCCGTTTCTGCTATAATTGCACCGTCTATCCCACTTATCTCTGTTATAATTGCACAGTCCATCCCACCCATCTCTGCTATAATTGCACAGTCCATCCCACTTTTCTCTGCTATAATTGCAACCGCTATCCCACTTATCTCTGCTATAATTGCGCAGTCCATCCCACCCATCTCTGCTATAATTGCACTGACTATCCCACCCATCTCTGCTATAATTGCACTGACTATCCCACCCATCTCTGCTATAATTGCACCATCCATCCCACCCATCTCTGATTTAAGTGCACCATCTATCACACTTATCCCATTATTATTATTATTATTATCATTATTATTATTATTATTATATTTTTTACAATCCTTTTTTAGTTCTACTTTACTAAACACACATAAATATAAGTATTACTATAACTCTCTCTGCCTTTGAAAATCCAAACCTACATGTTTAAATGATTACATTCATAATCACCGAGAACTATTTATAGGCAATTCCCAGCACATCATCTCTATGGCTGACATTAGCACACAGACATGCCACTAGAGTAGTAAAACTGTGCTGCCGAAAGCCCGGGTTATCTTCCCAGCACCGTGCCCCAGTGACATTAGAGTTTGCCACAAGCTCTTTTGGGGCACAGATCAAATTCCTGTCACTGGAGTATGCCGGCGAGAGAATTTGAAAAATTGAGGCCGTTATCTAGCCATTTCTAAACATCAAGTCCTTGGAACAGCTTGAACCAAAGGGGTCATGGGAAAAAAATCAGCATCTCTTATTCATCTTCATCTTCTGTAACTTCAGTGTGGGAGGAAAAACTTGTGTCCCTATATTCCTTCTGTTTATGACAAGCCGATCTAAAGATAGCATAGTTTGTTTTTTTTCCGACATAAAAAGAAAATGTTGGTGCTAATCGTTCTATAACGGAACTCATTGTGATTTTAGAGCTTCAACCACTTAAAGTTCTAAAATGGTGATATCCTACATATTTTTAACTGATAGTTGTATACACAAAAAATAATTCGTTTTTTTTTTTTTTTTTCTTGCATCAGGCCACTGATTCTAATGATTACAAGAATCGGTAAAAACACTTGGTTTCCATGTTGCAGCAGGAGCTTGTTACATTCTGCTCCTGCAAGAACTCTTATGAACAGGGCTCCTATAGTCCTGTCCGCGCTGTTGCAGTGCAATAATGCATGCATAGTACACTGCAGCATTTCTTAGGTTAACATACTGCATACTGCATAGATCTGCACAATTAATTGTTAAAAGATCGCAATCTCGATTCGACCCCCCATACGATCTTAATCCAGCATTTCTATGATTCAGAAAGCAAAACAAGAGAGAGCACATCCTCCCTAGTGTAATACCTGTAGCCATGTTCCCCCTTGGGGGCGGCTGGTAGTTGTGGTCCTCCTGCCCGCTGCCCTCAATCACATGATTTTCCACACACCCGGAGTCACTGAACAGGCCGGTATTTTGTTTTGTTGTTTTATTTAGGGGATAAACTTGGTTAGGGAAAGATCTTGCTTCTGGGTACGCGGCTCCGGCGCTGTGACTGGCCGGAGCCTTGAGACGTCATGCGCGCGGGAGCCCGTCTTTCCGGCAAGGTCCGGCGCTGTGGGTCTGGCCTTCGCTGGGACATCACGGTGCATGCGCCGGGACATACATGGCACATGCGCCGTGACGTTGCAGCTGCTTGGAGGGGGAATATCTCCTAAACCGTACAGGTTTAGGAGGTATTCATTTTACCTACAGGTAAGCCTTATTATAGGCTTACCTGTAGGTAAAAATGCCTCTAAAGGGTATACAACTGCTTTAAGGAGGTCTGCCCCCTGCCAATCCAGGTTGGGGATTCATCAGGGCTCTTTAACACACTTAAGAAAGCCACACCTCCTCTCCCATCCCCTTTTCCAGAGCCTTCTGGAAACAAAGGGAAGGAGTATACAAGCAGTGTTCCTTCCTGCAATCTCCAGCTCTCCCTGGGCCATTCCCCTTGCCCAGATCAAAACACTTTTGTCAGGCCTGGCAAAATTTACCTCTCCTAGCAAAAATCTACTTACAAACCGCACCTATCACTATGGGGGCGCTACATAGTGGCGCTTTCTTCAGACAGGACTAAAAACACTTGCAGCTAATGCAATCAAATGCGATCAAACAGCATGCTTATAAGTGAATGCTCCTCACCTGGGCTGTCTCTGTAAGATGCAAGGGAAATCTGTGAGCCAAGAGACCCAATGACCATGGTAAACTGCTAGGACACAGCTCCGGCTTTCCCGCTCTACTGCACATGCTCCCAGACCAGCTGGCGTCACGCAGCGATGAAAGCAGACCATGACACAGAGAGAGGTAGACTCTAGACGTCTGCATGCTGGGGTTGCAATGACAATGCTTTTCAGGGATGTGGCCCCCTTTATCAAGTCACACCCACACCATAAGGGAACGGCTCCCTATTTAGATTATTACCAATTAACTAAGGAATCCTCTATATAAGTTTGTGTATATCTAAATTTAACATTGAAGCATAATTCTTAATGTGTAAATAGTCATGGTTGCTCGTAGTCCCGCTACCTGTTGTCACTAATGTGAACTCTATCACTCCTGGCTCGGTCTCTCAAAGATGGGCACTTGGGGAGGGGTCAGATTTTCTGATATAAAGCCTTTCCCTTATGGTGTGGGCGTGACTAAAGGAGTCCAAACCTCGAAATGCGTTTATTGCCATCTTGTTTGATAACTTAATGTTCAGGGGTTGTAAATCTTTAAAATAAAAAGTTCTTTATAATCGTGAGAGAATTGTGATCTATCACGATCATCTATGTATCATTCTATGCATTAAGGTGAAAAGCCTTCTGTGCTGCAGCTGCCCCCCCTACCCCAGTGCCCCCCCCTTTTTCTTAACTGAACCCGGTCGTTCCAGCAATGAGCATGAGCTCAGCAACTCCAGCTGCTGTCTTGAGTCCTCATTGGATAGATTGGTAGCAACAGGAGCTCCCTCTGCTGTCAATCAAATCCAGTGACACGGGAGCAGAGGGTGGGGCCAAGTCCTGCTGTCTGTGTCAATGGACGCAGCAGCAGGACTCGGAAGCACGCCCACATAGAAATCGGCTCTCCGTGGGGGCCCCCGATGAGAAGGAGCGAGGAGCACCACCGGGGGACCCCAGAAAAGGAGGATCGGGGCGCTCTGTGCAAAACCCTTGAAAAGAGCAGGCAAGTATAACATGAACCTTTACAATCACTTTAAGGCTTTTTACCTTAATGCATTCTATGCATTAAGGTAAAAAAAAGTGTTTTGTGCTGCAAAAGACCCCCAGCCCACCCCCCCCCCCCTTATTCCTAACCCTGATCCGATCCAGCAACATGCACGAGAGCAGCAGACGCTGTCTCCCTCCTCATTGGGCAGGTTGATAGCAGCGGTAGCCATGGTCTCCCACTGCTGGGAATCAAATGCCATAACGAGAGAGGGGGAGGTTTCCGAGTTGCTCGATTTGTGGCAATATACGCAAACTGGGAGGCGAGCATAAGAGGAGGAGCCTGGAGCGCTGAAGGAGGACCCCAGAATAGGAGGATCAGGGCTGCTCTGTGCAAAACTATTGCACAGAGCAGGTAAGTATAACATGTTTTATATTTTGGTTTAAAAAAAAACAAATGTGTATATTCACTTTAAGAGGTCATAAATTGTGGCTGAAGTATTGCAAAACGTGTTGCCACCAGGCTAGTTTGTGAGAGGGGTTAAAAATATATCTAAAGCCAAACATTTTCTTTTTTATAGTTATGAATAGAGGAACCACAGCCCAAATTGAAAAGCCTGTCCCCTGTCAGTGTGCTACAGAAAAGGCTCTCTGTGTGCAAGCAGTGGTCCCTCTGCAGAAGTCCAACTCCCCCTGCTGAGTTACAGATGAGGTTTCCATTTAGCAGGAAGAGTGGGCTTTGCTGATTGCAGACCAGCAGGAAATTGTCTGATCGGATACAAATTAAGCAAAATCTACATAACATGGTATATCTAAAAGAGAATGTCTACAATCTCGAATGATGCAAAACATCTACTATGCACCTGTTAGCCGAAGACCATGTCTACTTTGAGATGAGAACCACACCAGAAATTTTCAGAATAGCAGTTCACTTTCTTTAGCATCGGCTTCAGCATCATATACCGTGCATCATGACAAAGCGATGTGACAAAAGACCCCTCATATTTGTGAAAATATTTTATTATATCTTTTCATGTGCTATAATAAATGTCCTTGGTGTTTTTAATTTTCACTGACCTGGCGCCCTTCTTCCTATTTACATGTACTGAGGGTTCCCTGCCTGATTAGGAGCTGCCGGCTGGATTGGAAGTGACACCTCCCATTTATCTATGAGACTTTTATGGGCTCCAATTTTACACGAATTTATGCATTATTGAATGGTTTATTACTGCAGTGTGAGCTGGTTTGTCAGTTTTCTAACTGACTGTTGTTTTTGGATCTCAAAACTGAAGAAATGACACTTTGCTACAATGTAAAGTAGTAAGTGTACAGCTTGTATAACAGTGTAAATTTACTGTTCCCTCAAAATAACTCAACACACAGCCATTAATGTCTAAACCACTGGCAAAAAAAGTGAGTACACCCCTAAGTGAAAATGTCCAAATTCGCACCAAAGTGTCAATATTTTGTGTGGCCACCATTATTTTCCAGCACTGCCTTAACCCTCTTGGGCATGGAGTTCACCAGAGCTTCACAGGTTGCCACTGGAGTCCTCTTCCACTCCTCCATGATGACATCACGGAGCTGGTGGATGATAGAGACCTTGCGCTCCTCCACCTTCCATTTGAGGATGTCCCACATAGGGGTCAATAGGGTTTAGGTCTGGAGACATGCTTGGTCAGTCCATCACCTTTACCCTCAGCTTCTTTAGCAAGGCAGTGGTCATCTTGGAGGTGTGTTTGGGGTCGTTATGATGGAATACTGCCCTGCCGCCCCATCTTCAAAGGGAGCGGATCATGCTATGCTTCAGTATGTCACAGTACATGTTGGCATTCATGGTTCACTCAATGAACTGTATCTCCCCAGTGCCCGCAGCACTCATGCAGCCCATGACACTCCCACCACCATGCTTGACTGTAGGCAAGACACACTTGTCTTTGTACTCCTCACCTGGTTGCCGCCCCGCACGCTTGACACCATCTGAACCAAATAAGTTTATCTTAGTCTTATCAGACCACAGGACATGGTTCCAGTAATCCATGTCCTTTGTCTGCTTGTCTTCAGCAAACTGTTTGCAGGCTTTCTTGTGTATCATCTTTAGAAGAGGCTTCCTACTGGGACCACAGCCATGCAGACCAATTTGATGCAGTGTGCGGCGTATGGTCTGAGCAATGACAAGCTGACCCCCCCACCCCTTCAACCTCTACAGCAATGCTGGCAGCACTCATACATCTATTTCCCAAAGACAACCTCTGAATATGATGCCGACCATGCACTCAACTACTTTGGTCGACCATGGTGAGGCCTGTTCTGAGTGGAACCTGTCCTGTTAAACCGCTGTATGGTCTTGGCCACCATGCTGCAGCTCAGTTTCAGGGTCTTGGCAATCTTCTTATAGCCTAGGCCATCTTTATGTAAAGTAACAATTCTTTTTTTCAGATCCTCAGAGAGTTCTGTGCCATTAGGTGCCATGTTGAACTACAAGTATGAGAGAGTGAGAGCGATAACACCAAATTTAACACACCTGCTCCCCAGTCACACCTGAGACCTTGTAACACCAATGAGCCACATGACACCGGGGAGGGACATTTTCACTTAGGAGTGTACTCATTTTTGTTGCCAGCAGTTTAGACATTAACTGGTTAATGGCCGGCTCATGTACATATACTGCTGCAGAGTGGCAGCGTAACGCGAATCGCCACTTATAAACGGTGATTCGCACGGCTAGGGGGTAAGCACTCCCCCAGTGTTACCGCGGGTTGGGCGGACTGTATTCGGGATCAGTTAGATCTGTTATGCCCCTGGCAGCCCAGCCCCCACACAGTTAGAATGCCCCTAGGGAGCACAGTTAATCCCTTGATTGCTCCCTGCAGGTTAACCCCTTCCCTGCCAGTGACATTTATACAGTATTCAGTGGCTATTTTTAGATCTGATCACTGTATAAATGACACTAGTCCCAAAAAAGTGTCAAAAATGTCCGATCTGTCCGTAGTCCCGATAAAAATCGCAGATCGTCGCCATTACTAGTAAAAAAAAAAAGTAAAAACGCCATAAATTCATTCTCATGGTTTGAAAACGCAACAACGTTTGCACAAACCAATCAATATACCCCGACGATGAATAAATTTGTTTTTTAATATTTTTTTTTTGGATATGTATTATAGCAAAAAGTAAAAAATTGTTTTTTTTTTCAAAATTGTCGCTCTTTTTTTGCTTCTAGCGGTGATCAGAAGTGATGCAGAGGTGATCAAATACCACCAAAAGAAATCTCTATTTGTGGGGGGAAAACTTTGTTTGGCTACAACGTTGTATGACCGCGCAATTGTCAGTTAAAGTGTTGCAGTGCCGAATCGCAAAAAGTGCTCAGGTCCTAAAGTGGGAAATCCTTCTGGGACTTAAGTGGCTTATGGCTGTGTGTTGAGTTATTTTGAGGGGACAGCAAATTTACACTGTTATACAAGCTGTACACTCACTACTTTACATTGTAGAAAAAGTGTCATTTCTTCAGTGTTGTCACATGAAAAGATAGACTAAAATATTTACAAAAATGTGAGGGGTGTACTACTTTTGTGAGATACTGTATATATATATATATTGTATACAGGTTAACAGTTACCATTTCTCAAGCTAAAGTTCTACCTCAAGCTTGAGAAAGGGTCACTGTTGCCCCGAAACATGGTGCAATACTTATGGAGTGCTTCTCAGTTTTGATGCTCATATGTCTACAGAACTGGACAGACATTTTATTTTATCTTTGGCCTGACATAAAATTTACATATTATTATTATTATAGAGGATTTATATAGAGTCAACAGCACTTAAATAAAGGGAGACAGTGCAGGTACAAAACAATTCAAGACAAGCGGGGAAGGAGGGCATTGCTATCAAGAGCTTACGATCTAAAAGATACATATTGGGGCTCAGAGATTCTTATTCATGGAATTCAAGAATCAATAATGTGATGGGTGCCATACAGATTCATGTCATTTTTAAATAGAGCTCCACCTTAAAGCTTTGGTCCATTTTTTGATTAATTTGTCTCATTCAAATCCAAATTTTCACTTTTTGCCACTTTGAGGTCAGCAGAAAACAATTCCCATGAGCTTTTTTTTGTGCCCTGACTTATGCAGAAACTGGCACATGAAGTCATTTTGTCACCATGTGCTTACACTGAAATAAGAGGGGGAAAAGGTTTTCTGAGAGGTAGAATAATAAACATTGCAGAAGATAACATTGCAGACGTTTTAAGGCATTCAAAAAAAATCCCTTTTCTAACACTGTTCAAACATAAAATCAAAAACAAGCCCCGGCGACCACAATGATCACGTCATGTTCTGGGGGAAAAAAAAGTTGAAAAGCTTTTCTACTGATTATCCGTAGCTGAGTTTCAATGGGTGACAATCAATTCTTTGTTGCAAAACATTCAAAGAAATTGGGTTTCGTTTGTTCAATGGAAGAGAGGCATGTAACGCCGCAATTCAATTTGGAAGCTTTTTTCCAAGGAATCGGGTGTTGTTCTCAGTTTGCCTTTGCTATTATGTCGCGTCTGAGACAGGAACAGAGACATAATAATGTAAAGATTTTAAATCCATCAGCAAGTTAATACTCGCCAAAATAAAGATAAAAATTGCTTGCTATAAAAAGATTGTTATGGAACACAAGGTGACAGGATTCAAAAGCACTTTGTGTGTTTTGGAAGCGCGACTAGGCTTGCTTTATATCATTGAGAAATTATGGCAAATAAGTGGCAACCTGTGTGTACAAATAGCTGCAACTGGTATATTATTTATTTTGTATAGGTACTTACAGTATATAGCGCCGTCAATTTATGCAGAGCTTTATATATACTGTATAGTGTACATTGATATCAGTCCCTGCCCCCAAGGAGCTTACAATCTAAAGTCCCTAACTCACATTCAGATAAACACATACTAGGGCCAATTTAGACAGGAGCCAATTAACCCACCAGCATGTCTTTGGAGTGTGGACGGAAACCGGAATACCCGGAGGAAATCCACGCTGGCACAGAGAGAACATGCAAACTCTAGGCAGGTAGTACTGTGGTTGGGATTCAACCCGATGTATAGGTGTCATTAATGATTCACCTTGTATTAGAGCTGTCCAACAGACAATTGCAGCCATAATGATTGACAATCAGTGCATATGTATCCCAAATAATTTATCAAAGATATTTTTTACTTAACAATAACTCATTGGTAATTGATGTCTATGACTGGAGGCCTAAAGTGATTGTATTTTTTTTTAAATTAAAATAAAAAAGATGTTATACTTACCAATGCAACTGCACAGAGCAGTCCCTTACCTCCTCTTCTGAAGTCCCCTGCCACTGAGGTCTGCCCCTCCTCCCCTATGGGTGCCCCCTCAGCAGGCTGTGTGCTATGGGGGCACCCATGCGGGCATGCTCCTGAGCCAGGCTGTGTGCATCCATAGACACACACAGCGCAGCTCAGCCACACCCCCAGCTCCCTCTTCACAGGATTTGACGAGCAGCAGGATCCTATGACTCCCTCTGCGCTCAGTGTCTCCTGACACCAGGAAGTGAGGAGAGCACTGCTGCAGCCAAGGACAGTGCTGGATTGCATAACCAGTTAGGTAAGTGTTTATGAAGAGGGGGAAACAAGTAGGTTGGCATTTAGCTACAAAAAAAGTTTAGACTTTAGAACTGCTTTAAAGCATATCTAAGCCCAAAACCAAAAATGGATTATATTGTAGCTTACCAGTCTTTAGATGAGTTGGCTGTGTTAGTTTTATTGTTTTCAGACTTTATTCTATTTTTACCTGGTAATCCTAGGAATAACACATTTCCTGTCCTAGAGCAGCTACATTTACTCCTCCACTAGATCTATGATCACAGCTATGGTTGTCACCCAGGATGTAATTCAACTGATTAGCTTTATTTATAGGGTATGGAGGAGCATGGGAATCATTAATCATGTGACAGTTCTGGTGCTAAGGTATTGTCAATATTCCCATTGTACACGTTCCTGGAAATGGGCTCACCAGTAGCGGGTGCTGCACCAGCTACCAGCTGGAAACTGGACTCATCACAGGTCAATGCACATATTCGCCAGCACACCATGGATCATCAAATGTCAATCAAAGCTTTTAATGCAGAAAGATCACATCACGAATGACCAAGTGCAATGTTTCAGAGCTGCGCAGGACCCCTTCATCAGGCGTGTGATGCCTCATCCCCCAGTCCTGTATGGCTCTGAAATGTTGCACTTGGTTATTTGTGATGTGATCTTTCTGCAATAAAAGCTTTGAACATCATTTGATGATCCATGGTGTGCTGGCAAATATGTGCATTAATCAGTGCTGGTGCTAAGTGACTGGCCTAGGGTTGTCACATTGGGCACGGCAGAGTTCTCAACCCTGTGTAGGCTCCTTTGCTGTGTTTCTCTGGGTATGGGGTAGCATGTAACCTCCCACTAGTGACAGAGCTCTGGCCTAAGTGGCCAATCGTCCAGGCCAAACATTGTCATGTGCAATGGCGGCCCATCCGTACGGAGCACCGCCCCCTAATCCAGGCGCCTGATCCATAATCTACATGCAGGGCACCAGATGCATGGATTCCAATGTTTTTTTTTTCAAAGCCCGTGATTTGAGCCGGAGGTTCTAATTGGCTTCAAAAAGGGTGGGCTCGGGGCACAGTGCCCACCCACTTGTGTGACAATACCGAAATTAATATTCGCTACTGTCTTCCTGATTCTCCTGCCGTCTAACCAGGAAGCGGGTCCTGAGACCCAATTGGCCGAGAGGAGAAGCAACAATATTGGCTGCCAAGGAGGAAGTCGCCGAGGAGGAGATGCAGGGGAATCTGCCGGGAAGCTGTCATGAAGCCGCCAAGGAGGAAGAACCGAAGCTGCCAGCGACCTAGATGTGGTAAGTATGGGGCTTGTAGGTGGATGGGAGAGCGAGCGAACGGGGGGTGGTGGAGTTGGCGGGTTGTTTTGCTTGCCGCCCCCCCAAATGGAGCACCAGCCATCACTGGTCATGTGATTAGAATAGTAATGTTATTCCCAAGTAATCTCCAATACCATCTGGCACTGGAGCTGGCCCACGATAGACTTCAGTGGGAATGTCATCAAAGGAGTGTGGATCTGTATAAATAATTTGCTGGGGTGGGTAAGTTTAGGGTCACGTTGCACTTGAATGAAATACATGACAGTGTCTCTTTAAATGGTCACAGCTTTCAGTGATTAATTGTTTAAATAATTGTATAATTCCATAGTTTCGCCTCAAAATGGCATAGTTCCATAAAACTCCCAGAGGCCTTTGCTCAGAGGCTTGTTTCAATAAACTGAACTTCATCTTACTCTGTTTTGGTCAATTCAGAAGATGAAAACCAGATTTTGTCAGAAGCCTAACAATGTGATTCATGTGATATGATTTACCTTGGATTTAGGTAAGAGGTTTCTTTTGTGTATGCTGCAATCTGGTACAGTGGGTTTAGCTGGATACTGACTATCTGATTAGGAAAATTGTAAACATCTGCTCCACGGTGAAATGCGTTCAGTCATAAAACAAGATGAGAAGATGTAACAAAAATAAACATTCCTTTAGAGGTAAATCGCCTAGTCACAAACCCTGGCTTTGTAAGCCCTTTGAGGTAATACAGGGCTTAAAGGAACTGTCCACCTTTGTGAACTTAAGTAGCTGGGAAGCAATAATCACATAATTTCTAATAACTAGTTTATGTAAAAAAAAAGTGTTTTTAAAGAAAATTGACACTTTCAACATAATCCAATATTGCTTCAACCTGATGAAACGGGTGGATTTTTTCAGAAAATTGCATATGAATTAAAGTGGTAGTAAACCCTCCTATCATTTTCAGCCAAGGAAGCTGCCATCTTGGCCTCTGTTTAATCTACAACTGCGATGATGCTGAACATGTGATCAGCTATGACACCAGCCATTGGATGGTTTGACAGTATGGTTTAGAGCACAACCAATGGGAGTGTTACATTTCCGGCACGTGCCGGAAATGTGACTGGTTTTTAACCTGTTAAATGCATGGGTTTACTACCGCTTTAAGTAATACACACTACTACATAGCTGCTCTAAACATAAGCTGTTGTCATGCAAATCGTCCCTAGAAGATCATAAATAAATTCTATATAAAGGTCAGATACAGTTACTGGTCGCATGAGGTACTTCTATCCTAGGGTGCTGGTTAGTCATGGCATTGGCAATGTATTTTATGCCAAATGGTCTTGACATAGGAGTGGTGTTAAACTCCAGGAATTATAACAAATATATGTGGGCCCCCTGCAAGGGTTAAATAGTCTAGGGGGTGCTGGAACAGGCATTATTATTTCCCTTATCCCATGTTCCATCGCTGCCATTCTTTTCCCCAAAGTTCTGAGCTGTGGGCAATCCCTCGGCATCATCATGTGCAATACAGGGCTATAACCCTACATTGTATGTGGAGTAGGTGAGTGTGTGACCATGAGCAACTTAGAGAGGAGGCTGCAGGGGACCAGTCACACTACTGGTGGGACCATGCTGGAAGATGGAATAAGGTACGTTTTTCTCTTTATACTCGAACCCCTAGACATAATGAACATTTTTTTGGGGGGGCCTGGACTTGTTCTTGAAATAATAAACACTCCCTACCTAAACACTGCCACAACCCACCAATGCTCTAAACCAGGGGTCTCCAAACTTTCCAAACAAAGGGCAAGTTTACAATCCTTCAGTCTTTAGGGAGGCTGGATTACGGTTAGTGGGGGTAGAAAGTGTCCCAGGCCTGACATCAGTGGGATTAAACAATGCCTCAGGTGTGTTGTTTAGTTGCATAGTCCCTGTGGTCAGTAGGAGGAGGAATAGTACCCCATCATTGACATTAGTGGAAGGAACAGTGCCCTCCCCATTGCTATAAGTGGGGGAAATAGTACCCCATCACTGCTATCAGTGGGAGGAATAGTGCCCCCCCATTGCTATAAGTGGGAGAAATAGTACCCCATCACTGCTATCAGTGGGAGGAATCGTACCCCATCACTGCTATCAGTTGGAGAAATAGTACCCCATCACTGCGATTAATGGAAAAAATAGTGCCCCATCAAGGCTATCAGTGGGAGGAATAGTGCTCCATCATTGCTATCAGTGGGAGGAATAATGCCCCATCACTGCTATCAGTGGGAGGAATAGTGCCCCATTACTGCTATCAGTGGAAGGAATAGTGCTCCATCATTGCTATCAGTGGGAGGAATAATGCCCCATCACTGCTATCAGTGGGAGGAATAGTGCCCCATCACTGCTATCAGTGGGAGGAATTGTGCCCTATCACTGCTATCAGTGGGAGGAATAGTGCCCCATCACTGCTATCAGTGTGGGAACAAGCGCCCCATCACTGCTATCAATGGGAGGAATAGTGCCCCATCACTGCTATCAGTGGGAGGAATAGTGCCCCACTATTGGTTTCAGTGGAAGGAATAGTGCCCCATCATTTATAGGAATGGGAGGAATAGTGCTCCATCATTGGTGTCAGTCAGTTGGGGGAGTTATGCCCCACTGCTGGGATCAGTGTTAGGAATAGTGCCTCAAATCAGTGGGAGTATTAGTGCCCCAAGGGCCAAATAAAGGCCAGCAAATGGCCACATCCGGCCTTAGGATGTTTTTGGAGACCACTGCTCTAAAGACCAGCACTAGAGGGGCAAAAGTATAAGGAGAGAGACAGGTATAAAAATTACATGTTTCTTATATGTTGGATGCCTGGTCACCCCCTTTGTGCCTTGTGGTACTATCCTTTAGCCTCTATGCCACTTCTATGTCCTGTGTGTCCCGTGCTGGTGGAAGAAGCCACAAAATGCATATAAGTGATGGTTGTAGAAGATTCTTGACCACCAATGGTGGCATGCACAGTGGGAGAGGTATTTTTTATTTTTATTTTTTACAGGCAGCCATTATTCAAAATGTAACATCTACCAACAGTGCATCTGCAAAGTGAAAGAAAACCCTAACTATAACTATTCTTAAAAATGTTCCCCTTATCCAGCTTAACCCCTTTTTATACAGGTTAGGCGGTATAGGTGGGAGGAGGGGGAGGGAACATTTTTAAAAAAAACTATATTTGGGCTTTTCTTCCACTTTCAAATTCTAAAAACATTACATTTAAATATTTCTAGTTAACCAAGAAAAGAAATCACTTTGATAACACGTTTTGCCTCCGGTACCTGAATAACTGCCCCATCTAAAACCCCCACTTTTACTCCAGATTCACTATATGCTACACAACACAGCTTTTACTTAGTACAATTGAGCTAATATGGTTCTGTCTCCAGAGTCTAGAGGGATATAAGTCAGGATTTTTGCAGTGTTGTGTGTGTGTGGCGTCTCCAATTGTAGCTGCTATCTCCATAGGAGGTTCAGGAAGCATTTAGGCCTCAGTTGGTGAGAACATATCATGGGTAATTTGTGTTATCCAATTAATTAGCCTGACTCATGCTAATTAGGTTAAAGAAACTACTAGGTAATTAGCAGGAACAGAGCAATCTATTGTTATATAGCACGACGAAGAAAGACAAAACACTGAAACTGAAGAGGTAAACGACAATGCGAACAGCTGAACTAAAATTAAGGCCTATTAGTCGCATCACAAATTGTATAAATAGAAAAATACCAAAACCTTGTTCATTCTTAAAGCTGAACATTGACAATTGCATAAGAATAACCTTTTCAGGATGGAGGAGGAGGACAGCACTGCAAAGGTTAAATGCTCACTATGTGTAGGGGACAAGGAATAGGTTGCACTATTCCCCCAAAGCTAGGGGTGCCACTTGTCCGGGATTAACCCGGACAGTTTGGGTTTTGAATCATGTGTCTGGGTTTCAGTCACCCGGACACAATATTTAAACAGGAATGTTTTTATTTATTTATTTTAGGTACTTATATAGTGCCGTCATTTTACACAGCTCTTTACATATACATTGTGCATTCACATCAGTCCCTACCCTCTCAGGAGCTTACAATCTAAGGTCCCTAACTCACATGCATACATACACATACTAGGGCCAATTTTTAGACTGGATCTAATCAACCTACCAGCATGTCTTTGGAGTGTGGGAGGAAACCGGAGTACCCGGAGGAAACCCACGCAGGCACAGGGAGAACATGCAAACTCCAGGCAGGTAGTGTCATGGTTGGGATTCAAACCAGCAACCCTTTTGCTGCTAGGCAACAGTGCTACCCACTATACCACTGTGCCGCTCAATGTGGCTCGAAACAGAGTCTGACAGGAGGGTGATGGGGCACTATGCGTGCTGCATTACTATTCTCTTTGGAGCACCCAAAGGTGTCCCAGGTCTGTTACAATCTTATAGTGCAGTGTTTCTCAACCTCAGTCCTCAAGTATCCCCAACGGGCCATGTTTTGGGAACTTAATTTAGATAAAATAGCTCTTATCAATACCGCACCATTGATATTGATTTGAAGCAGCTATGCAAAGTAAAGGAAAAACTTGAAGACTGATGTTGAGAACCACTGTATGCTAAAAAAAAAATTATGCTATGCGCTGCTAAAGTGTTCGGGTTTGACTTGAAGAAAAAGTGGCAACTGTACCCAAAGCCTCTTCTCCAAAGTGCTCTGGCCTGCGGTTGCACGCTGATTTAATCAAAAACAATGCCAAACCATGAGGATGGCAAGGGTCCACCCACAGCCTGGAGCTTCAGATAGAAGAGGGAGCATGTTAGAGCGAGGAATGAGGTTACTGCTAGAGCTTATTCCTCTTGCCCCTATAGACTTGAGAAGCATTTTATCCTTCAGCTTTCAAGTGAGCAACACAAAATTATAGCTGCTGAAGATTACAAGCATGAATTCAAAGTTATGCTCTCTCTACCCCAATACTTTAGTGTGCCCAGACCATTCACACTAACGTATTTGCATATTCAGCTCAAGTAGTAAGTAGTAAGGCCACTTTCACACTGAGGCTCTTTACGCTTTGTATCCACCGCTCCTCCACCGCCCCTGCCATTGAAAACAATGGGCAGTGCTTCCAAAGCATTTGTACCCCGTCTCGGAAGCACAGTGCGCTTGCATTTTAACCTCTTTTTAACCCCTTGTGGGGGGGGGTTAAAAGTGTCGCCTTCCCGTCTGCATAGCCGTGCCATAGAGCTGCTATAACAGCAGAAAAGCGCCACTGAAACTAGTGGCGCTTTACCACTACTGCCCGCCCGCCCCAGTGTGAAAGTAGTCTAAAATTACTAAAAAACACACCATCATTCATCTATGTAGCTATAGGCATTGTGGAGAAATATATCTTCAAATATCAACAGAGACGTTGAAATCTAAGTTTTTTTCTATTGTACCAAAATCTTGGTAGTTTGCCAGTCCTCCAATGTAAACAAACAGCAGGTGCTTCTAAGCTGTTAGAAACCAACTGAAACCCAACTTTAGGTTGCTGCGATATAGGATCCGACTTGTGAGACCCCAAGTCGGATGACATGTGAAATTCAATGTTTCCCTATGAGAGCTGTCTTAACTGATACTACACAAACTCTAGCCCTGGTACACACTAGTGTAAGTTGTCATGCAACTTGAGAGTTCAAAGTCTCATGACAAGTTGTGCCCCATGAATGGCAGTGGAACCATTCTAATCAGTGCAACTAAAGTCACTCCGACTTTAAAAAAAAGGTTCCTGCACTACTTTTAGTGTTACTTCAGTACGACTTGCATTGGCTTTTGTTAAAGAAGTCGTATGCAAGCTGCAATGAAGTCGTGCAGGAATGTTGGATTCGATGTTGCGGCAGTGTGAGCCGGGGCTTAGAAAAGGTTCCTGCACTACTTTGGTCCGATTTTGATATGGCTTCAATGCCACAGAGTATAAAAAGTCACATCAAAGTCGTATTAAAGTCGTATTCCAATGTTGCACTGAAAGTCACGCGACTTTGGAGTTAAGGGCCGGTTCACATATAGGCGATCCAACTTCAGGGGCGACTTTGCCAGGCAACTTGGAGGAGACTTCAAGGCAACGTCAAACTCGACTATGCCAGGTGACTTTGCCTGTGGCCAATCAGATAAGGGAAGGAGGGGGTTGCCTGGGTAATTAGTGGGGAGTACCTTGGTAAATTATTTTCTTTTTCTTGTAAAGTCGCTTCAGTATAGATGGGGGATCCGACTTGGAGGCGACTTCCATTGAATTCTATGGGCACAAGTAGGATAGAAGTCGCCTTGAAGTAGTACAGGAACCTTTTTTGAAGTCGGAGCGACTTCTGTAGTGTACATTAACCACTTGCCGACCGCAGTCTGATGGCGACAAAGTGGCTCGATATCGCAAAAAGCCTTCATATGACGGCAGCTGCGATATCTCTCACTGTGAGCGCGTGTTGGGGGGACCAGGGAGCGGGTAGGGTGGACTCGATCTCCACCGGCTACCCGCGATGTTCCTCCCGCAGTGAAAGAACGGAGGTCCGTGTAAGTAAACACGGATCTCCGTTCTGTTAGAGGGGGAAGGGCATGATCACAGGCTTCCTCTATATGGAAGCCATGATCACCTCCTTCCCCCAGCCATCCCAGCCCACATACAGTTAGAACACGCCCAGAGAACACAGTTAACCCTTAGAGCGCCCCCTGCAGGTTAACCCCTTCACTACCAATGGCATTTACATAGTAATCAGTGCATTTTTATAGCACTGATTGCTGTATAAATGCCAATGGTCCCAAAAAAGTGTCAAAATGGTCCGACATGTCCGCTGAAATATCGCAGTACTGCTAAAAATCGCAGATCGCCGCCATTACTAGTAAAAATAAATAAATAAATAAAAACCCCAGAAATTAATTCTCATCATCCGTAAACGCGGCAACTTTTGCGCAAGCCAATAAATAAACGCCGATTGCGATTTTTTTTACCAAAAATATGAGGAAGAATATAAATCGGCCATATAAACCTATGGAAAAAAAATTTTTTTATATATTTTTTTTTGGATTTGTATTTTAGTAAAAATTAAGAAATTTGTGTTTTTTTGCAAAATTGTCACTATTCATTTGTTTATAGCGGTGATCAGAAATGACACAGAGGTGATCAAATACCACCAAAAGAAAGCTCTATTGGTGGGAAAAAAAGGGCGCAAATTTTGTTTGGGTACAACGTCGCACGACCGCGCAATTGTCAGTTAAAGCGGCGCAGTGCCGAATCTCAAAAAGTGCTCTGCTCCTAAAGTGGGAAATCCTTCTGGGGCTGAAGTGGTTAAGACGGCTCTCATTCATTTCAACGGGATTTCTGATGTCAAGCAACTTGGGGCGACACAATTTGGAGCACAAGTCGCGGCAGTGTGAACTGTCCCTTAGAGTCTTTGTTGCAATTGTTGAGGATTTTTTGATAATGAATAACTTCATGCTACAAGCAGCTAGAGAAGTCAGGGATGACTTGTTTTAAAGCTCTTTTAGCACAATCAATGTTTTTACAGCTGCTGTTTTTGGCTTCAGGTGTTTTTTTTCTGCAGTCAGTAAACTTCCCAGCATGTCCATTCACACAAAGGCTGTTATCAGCGTTTTTTGGCTGGAAAAAAAAACCCAGAACTAGTGGGTTTGAGAGGAGTCTTTTTGCTGTAAAAACGCTCTAACTCTGAAAAAAAAAGCGGAAAAACATGGCCATTCGGAGTTCATGCACGTTTTTGAGCCATAAGCTTTTGGGAAAGTATAGTTATGACAAAAAAAAAACGAGAGATAATCCGGCACACCGAGATGATATAGTCCATTTGGCAATAGGGTAGTCCAAGATAGTCTCTAATCCTGTAGGACAAGATGTAAATAAAGAGGGGGGGAGGCACGAAATTACATGCGGCTGCTATCCTCAGAGTTGTGATCGCCTCTGTATGATTCAATGGGAGAAAAGAACAAAGGCAAGGAAGCGCCAGCTAAGTGTAGTATCCCGGTTAAAATTTTTTACTAACAATGAATTAATAACACTCACACGATTTAAAAGATAAAAACGCTTATCTGGTGCAGAGTATGTTGATGTAGATTCCTCCTTTATTTGAGCTGCAGGACCACTGTGAGGTGTTCCAGCTGCTGGGAGAGGAAGATGGCCCGCATGGCCTTGTCTTCTCATCTGGTCCTCTATCCTTCCGGTGACGTCACTTCCGGTGTGCGTTCCATGCTGGTTAGCATGGCTTCCCGGGGCTCCTCCAGGCTCCCGAGCGTGCCATCCTCCTCTCCCAGCAGCTGGAACACCTCACAGCGGTCCTGAAGGTCGGATAAAGGAGAAATCTACATACCCTGCACCAGATGAGCGCTTTTATCTTTTAAATCCTGTGAGTGTTATTAATCCATTGTTATTAATCTCCTTGGCGGTATGATTATGTCAGATTTTTGCGTCTAAAAGCGGTACATTGTTTTGCATAGAAATTTGGCGTTTTATATTGTAGGCCTGTAATTCTTAGGAATAATTCACTTAAATCTGTCCAAACAAGAGTCTAGTAGACATCCCGGGTATGATAAAGTTGGAAACATGAAATCATAAATTATAATATAATAAATAACTATAAATAATTATCAAAAATAATACCGTAATAGTAATAAAATGTATTCAATAATGTAATCAAACCAAAAACACTGACATTTGCTCAGTTGCAGAATTGTCGCTGTCGTCACTTTCAGTTTCTGATGATAAATTTCCCCAAAAATCAGTATCACTCAATTCTGCAAATGATTCTTATTTACTATCGCTGTTTTCTAGCCGATCAAAAACCACTTTTGACGTAAAGGGACGTTTCTTGGATGCCATGGACATTCTCAAGTTTCAAGGCAGAAAGAATGACATAAATAATATAAAAGTGCATGCAGGGCACTGGGCAAACCACTAGGGAGAAAGGGGATGTGAAATGATTTCATACAGTAATGCAATCTTACAGATTACAGTGTACTGTATGTATGCTGTGTGTGTTTCACTTTTTAAATTTGCCGCCAGACTCCACCCTCGTGCGACGCGACGCTCGCAGGGAATGGAGCCCGGCACACAGAGGCATCAGGCGGAGGACACAGCCCGCAGACACAGCGGGGGACATCGCTGGATCCAGGGGACAAGGTGAGTAACACTGCCTGGATCCTGCGATGCGATCCTGAGTGAGGCTCGGGGTTACCGCTCTTGGTACAGAAAATTCCCCCCGAGACACACTCAGGATTACCGCCAAGGGGGTTAAAGAGTTTAAACCAGGATACTACACTTGGCTGGCACTTCCTTACCTTAGTAATACCAAAAAAAAACGAAAAAACGCTGAAAAACGTTCATGCAGCAAAACTCATTCTACAGCTACAGCTTTCTACCACTAACACTACTGATGCTTTTATAACATCCTGTGTGCATGAGGCCTTACTGTAATAAATTTAATGCCAGAAGTTTGATGCGTTTTGTAAATGAGTAAAATCTCCCTAGTCGGGAAGCAGACAGTGATACAATTTCAACACTAGTTCCCCTCCATCTATGATCTTGTTGAATAAAATCTGAATACATTTATATAATTTAACCACTTACCAACCGGAAGGTTTTCCAGCTTTAGGACCGAATCGCTTTTTGCGATTCGGCGCTGTGTCGCTTTAACTGACAATTGCGCGGCCGTGTGACGTTGCACCCAAACAAAATTTGCGTCTTTTTTTCCCCATAAATAGAGCTTTCTTTTGGTGGTATTTGATTGCCTCTGCGTCATTTCTGATCGCCGCTATAAACAAAAGAAGAGCGACCATTTTGCAAAAAAAACCCCCAAATTTCTTACTTTTTGCTAAAATTCGAATCCAAAAAAATATATAAAAAAACATTTTTTTTCACCGTTTTTGGCCGATTTATATAATTCCTCATATTTGTGATAAAAAAAAATCGCAATCTGCCTTTATTGATTGGTTTGCGCAAAAGTGGCCGCGTTTACGGATGGTGAGAATTCATTTCTGGGGTTTTTATTTATTTTATTTTTTTTACTAGTAATGGCGGCGATCTGCGATTTTTAGCGGTAATGCGATATTTCAGCGGACATGTCGGACATTTTTGACACTTTTTTGGGACCAATGGCATTTATTCAGCGATCAGAAATTTAAATGTCCACTGATTACTGTATAAATGTCATTGGCAGTGAAGGGGTTAACCTTGGGGGGGGG
>BLSH010523831.1:110823-132886 GCA_018402905.1 Glandirana rugosa | reverse complement strand
TAGAAGATACAGCGGTCCACTTACGTCCGGGGTTTCCTTCTATTCAGATTCCGGAGTATGTGTGCCCGCAAAAAACTGCGGCCGCAAAAAACGTCGAGAGGTACAATCAGTTACCGGGGTATTTTTGCAACCGCAAAAACTCGACATCTACCGCAACCGCAATCACTCGACTGTGATCTTGGGTGTCGGTAGCGCAAGACTCCGACATTGCAAAACCGTAAAAAACTGCGGTTGCGGTGTTTTGCGGTTGATTATGACATGGCCGCAAAGGGCCGCAAAAAACTGCGGCTGCAAAAATCCAACTTTTCATCGTCTCCCTACTAAAAAAAAATTTTTACGGATAACTGCGGCTGCGAGTGAATGCGAGTGATTACGGCTACGTATTGCGGCTTTTTGCGTCTAAAAAAAAGGAACTGCAGCTCGGGCTGCAAAACAAATAAAAATTTCTATGCGGGCACACATACTCCCGATTTCGACCAGTATGTACCTAGCATTAAGTTGTCCCTGACCGTCTTAAAACTAGTTATAAACCCGATCGACCAACATGTGTTCAGTTAGATAACCAGTTGAACACATGTTGGTCGGACAGCCCAAAAAGGGGCTTGTTAAAATAAACAAAACGTCGGGCTCGACGTCAAGGAAAAAAAATCTGCGTTTTTCGGCGTTATGCATCGGCATTAGTGAGCGTAAGTGAGCGTCGGCGTCAATAGGCATTTTTAAAAAAAAATCATCCCTCTGCTACTTTTCAACCTAAAAACGTCGGCGTCAAAAAACGCCGGGAAACGCCGGTACAGTATTAGTTGGCGTTTTGTGGCGTTGGCGTCAAAAAATGCCAAAACGTTACAGCCTCAGAACGCGATGGCTGTGGGTTCTAGTGTCAGCTCACTAACGCCAACGCCATCTACAGCTCAAAAACGCCAACGTTTTTATGGGGCCATTGACTAACATGGAGAGCTGCAAAAAACGCCGGCGTCAAAAAACGCCCGTGTGTATGAGGCCTTAGACTTATCTTCCTTTGGGGCCTGCATTCACCTGGCGACATAGAAGATCTACTACCACTTTAACAATATGGGTAGACAAAAAAATTAAACAGCATCCACAGGAAGTGAAACATCCTATTTTGCTTTTCTGGTTACAAACTTTCAGAACTGCAAATGCTATCTAAACTCAAGAACAAAAATGGAATATATTGGAGCTTGCAAATCCTTTCATGTGGTGGCTGCATTAGTTTCCTTTGATCAGGCTAAGAACATTTCAACAAGTACATAAAATATATGTTAATTTGCCAGAAATTAAGTGTCCTTGTCACTTCCTGTGAGCTAACCTGGAAGCATAAAACAATCTATCAGCCTCCAGAAAACTAATAGTCTTCCCATCCACTATATACTGTAAAAGAGCTGAACAAAGGCAGATACGTTTGAAGTTCGGCAAGCTAAACAAGAACTGGCGTGAGGACAAATTGGACACCAACTGCCATTGTGCATTGCTGAGCTTCTGGTATGTCATTGCAGATTAAGGAGGAATGGGCTGCCCTCTGGGCATACCTGCCATTGATTTACCCATTGCTATGCTGTATATACTCCAACATGGAGATGCTCAATGATTAGAGTTAGGACTGCACTGTACAGAAGATGATGAGCAGTGTGGCTTCCTCAAATATTTGCAAATGTTGTGCAAACAAAACCAATGTTCTTAATGCAAATTGTTAGAGAGTGCAATTTGTTTTCTTGCAGGCTTGCTAATAATTGTGCTGGGAAAATTCTTGTTATGTTTGTGAAGTTTGAAGTCCAGCCTGGGTGGCAACTTCATAGATACAGTGGAGGAGTGAGCTTAGCCGTCTAGGGACAAGAAGTGATATTCTTGTGTTTACCAGATGAAAAAAAAGGGGTAGCCCGCGCTGTACCAGTACATCGCTGGACTCCAAGAGGGTACACCATAGAGCCGTGCGATTAATCGTTAAAAAATCGTGATCTTGATTCAACCCTCACTGTCTTAATCCGGCATTTCCACGATTCATCTAACAAGTGCAGAACCATTCTCTACTCAGAGCTGTCAAACAAAAAGAAAAAAGGCAGCCGGCAAAGTTTATCACAACATTGTTCAGGGCTGAGAGATAAAAAAGAAACATTGTATCATTTGGTTCTTTTAGAATCAAAGGGATGAACTTCAGTCTGCAAATGAGGACAGTTTAACCACTTAAAGTGGTTGTATACTCTCCTATCCTTTTCAGCTAAGGAAGCTGACAGCTTAGCCTCTGTTTAACCACTTCAGCCCCGGAAGGATTTCCCACTTTAGGACCAGAGCACTTTTTGCGATTCGGCACTGCGTCGCTTTAACTGACAATTGCACGGTCGTGCGACGTTGTACCCAAACAAAATTTGCTTCCTTTTTTTCCCACAAATAGAGCTTTCTTTTGGTGGTATTTGATCACCTCAGCGTCATTTCTGATCGCCGCTAGAAACAAAAGAAGCGACAATTTTGCAAAAAAAACCCCAAATTTCTTACTTTTTGCTAAAATACAAAAAAAAATATGAAAAAAACATTTTTTTCCATCGGTTTTGGCCGATTTATATTCTTCCTCATATTTTTTTTTATTTATTTATTTATTATATATATATATTTTTTAGCAGAGACCCTAGAGAATAAAATGGCGGTCATTGCAGTGATTTATGTCACACTGTATTTACGCAGTGGTCTTTCAAAAGCAGTTTTTTGAGAAAAAATACACTTCGATGAATTAAAAAAAAAAAGGAAACAGTAAAGTTAGCCCAATTTTATTGTATATTGTGAAAGGTGATGTTACGCCAAGAATCATGATCTTTATTCTAAGCAAAAGAATAGTGACTCTCATTTTATCCAGAATCGTGCTGCTCTAGTATACCGGCAGGCATCATCCTGGTATTATTTTTTACCGGCGATGGTGGGCTCTCTTGGAAAAGCAATCCTAGCAGCTAACTAGCCTCTGCATCATAGAAGCAAACAGAGACTGGATCAGCTCTGTTTGCCTCTATGATATAGGAACCGGGAAGTGGTGAGCTTACATTACTCCCGGTTTCCCCAGATGTAAACGGCACCATTTTTAAAAATTAAAAGCATTTGATCACACAACCTTGGTGCGATCAAATGCTTTTAAGGGCAGAGGAGGGATCTGGGGTCTAATAGACCCCAGATCTCTCCATATAGAGTGCCTGCCTATTGCTAGTACACAGGATATTTAATGTATATTCCCTGTAATAACAATAAAAGTAAAAGAAAAAGATTTAAAGCGGCGATGTAAAAAAAATAAAAAAATAATAATAATAAAAAAATTAAAGCGCACTGCCGCCCATGCTCGCGTGCAAAGGCGAACGCACGTGTCGGTCCTGCACGTAAACAGAGATTGTCCCCCACATATGAGGTATCACAGTGAATGTTAGATCATCGGCAGTAATTTTAGCACCAGAACTGCTGTGTAAATCTAAAGTGGCAACCTGTAAAGGCTTTTAAAGAGTCTCCTGTGGATAGTAAACTTTACATCGTTTGTCGCCGTGACATATTTGGTATCTATTTACTTGGCGTAACATCATCTTTTGAATTCTACTAAACAATTGAGTATTAGATTGTGTTTTTAATTAAAAGTCAATAAGTGTATTTTTTCCAAAAAAAAAAAAAAATCCATTTGAAAAACAGCTACGCAAATTCCGTGTGACATTAAAAATTTGCAACACTCACCAATTTATTCACTAGGGCCTCTGCTTTAAAAAAAAAAATATAATGTAATTTTCTAGCAAACAATACTGATTCTGTAAACAGAAGTGACAGAAAAAAGCCTGGTCTTAAAGTGGTTAAAAAATTAAAATAAATTCAACTACCTTATTTAAGGTCCCATGCACACTGGGCTTAAAAAACACCACTTTTACAGGCGTTTGATGTTTTTTTCCTGCCTCTAAATGCACCTCTATGTTAGCCTATGTGTCCATGTGCACATGGGCATTTACAGGCATATTAGAAAAGAAACGTTAACAGGCAGAAAAGAAAAAAAACCATCACCAGCATGTTTAGGAGAGGAGCTTTTGGGCAGAAAGAACACATGACGCGCCTAAACACATGTGAACACATCTAAGTGCACATAAATGCTAGGCATGTTTAGCACTTAAATATTCATTCATTCCAATGACCAGAATAAATTAATATTCTGGTTGATGGAATCCAAGAATGCTGAAACGCTTGACGCACTTAAAAGCGTGTGCAAAACACAACTTTTTAAAGCAGCGCAGGCGCATTGTTTAAGAAGCTTTTCTCCTTCCAGGAGAAAAGGAGATCAGGAGAGCTGAGCAAACACTCAGTGTGCATGAGACCTAAGGACTGCTGGGCTACAAACAATTACATTTGTTTCCTTACACTTTAACAAGAAACAGATTCTAAAGTTCACTGACCCCTCAGAATGGTGCCATCAAGTAGGATAAGTGACTATACCACCGATTAGCCATAACATTATGACCGCCCACCATAATACGACCACCCAACTAATGTTAAGTAGGTCCCACTTTTGCCATCAAGACATGGTGTCCACTAGACCTCTGAAGGTATGTTGTTGTATAATGCATCAAGTCATTAGTAGCAGATCCTTTAAGTCCTGTAAATTACAAAGTGGGGTCTCCATGGATCGAACTTCTTCTTTCAGCACATCGCCCAGATGCTTGATGGATTGAGATCTGGAGAATTTGAAGATTAAATCAACACCTTGAAGACAACCTTCTTTCATTGCACCGTGGTCCAGTTGTGATGCTCACGTGGATATGGATCTACATGGGCACCTTGACCGGTCTGCAACTATGCAGTCTCATCGCAACAAACTGCGATGCACTGTGTGTTCTGACACCTTTCTATTGGAACCAGCATTCACTGTTTCAGTAATCTGAGCTACAGTAACTCTTCTATGGGATCAGACTTAATGGGCCAGCCTTGCATGAGCATCACTGAGCCTTGGCCAGCCATGACTCATCATTGGTTAGCCCACAGGTGTCAAACTGGCGGCCCTCCAGATGTTGCGGAACTACAAATCCCATGAGGCATTGCAAGGCTGACAGTTACAAGCAGGACTCCCACAGGCAGAGGCATGATGGGACTTGTAGTTCTGCAACAGCTGGAGGGCCGCCAGTTTGACACCCCTGGGTTAGCCGGTCACCTGTCCTTGGACCACTTTTGGTAGGTCTTGACCACTGTAGACTGGAAACATCCTACAAGAGTTGCAGTTTTGGAGTTGCTCTGACCCAGTTGTCTAGCCATTACTATTTTGCACTTGTCAAAGTTGCTCAAATCCTTACACTTGCCCATTTTTTCTGCTTTCAACTTCAGGGACAACATATTCTAGAAGGTTAGCTAGTTTGGGCACTTTTGTTTTAAAACAATATGTTTCAACCCAGAATTCCCTTTAAAGTATGTAATAGAAGCAGAAACTCTCACCCACCGCTTGCGAGTCTTAGCCCATTAACTGAGACCTGAAAGACTAGAGTTCATAGTGAGAATCATTAAAAATCACAGTTTCATTCTTCTCTAATCCGCCTCCCTGTACTTATTTACCGGCAGAACTACCACTACAGCCTAAATAAAATTTTAATGCGGTTATTTATTTGTCACAATGGTTACATTTAAATTCAGATTTCTGATTTTCTGTTCCCTGATGGAAGGAAGGGAAAATGAACAAGATGAAGTTAGATAACCACAGGCTCCCATTTTAAATGAGTCTGCAAAAGTGGTAGAGATTTATAAGAAAAGTGTCTGCAAAAAAAGACATACAATCGCCCACTGCATACTGAGACACTGATCGTTTTTCCTCCTGGTGATGTGGAAAAAAGGATTACTAATAAAAAAAAAAGGAGATAACTGAAATGAAATATATGTGGAAACAGGAGTAAAAGGGAGACTCTAGGTTAATATAATTGGGTGGTAATGGGTATAGATATATGTCACTTTGCCCATTTAGGTGATAAGCTTACCTTCCCACCCATTGGTAACCAACTTCTCTCACCCTCTGTTTGTGGTCTGCAGCCTTGGATCTAAACTCTGTGTAGGCTTCCATGTGGGTCAGTGTTGATCAGGATGAAGACACCATACTGGCACTAAGAAAAGACCCCATGCTCCCCTATACCTGGAAGCAGAAGGGGATTTCAGAGGGCTTCAACAGATGAATGAAATAATGTGGAAGAGCAGCAAAAGTGAGTATGAGTGGGTGGAGTGAGCTTTCAAGAAGACCTGTCACTTTGCCCTGAATGTTTTAAAAGTGCCTATTAGAGATAGTGTCTCAAGGCGTCTGCTTTTCATTCATATTTATAGTCCAAGGGGGCTTTAAAGGTGGTCATCACCCCTTCCCAATCCTGATTGATCCATAAGCAAGAAGGCCAACTGTGTGCAAGGTTGTTACTGAATGAATAGAGCAATGCAAGTGTTGCATGGCACAAGGCTTTAAGTCCTACCTAATAGCACATTTGGTGGCTTGCTCAATCTGGTTGCAATGAATTATACAAAACCCACAATAAAGCAACTCTGTTATGAAATGAATATGGGGGCTGCCATTACTGGTATCCTTATTAAAATGCTAGAGGCCTGGCTGTGTCTCACTTCAGTACAAGCAATGTGAATGAGTGTCAGGGTTTCTTATCTCTTCTTCCAGATCACCGATGCAGACAGAGCTGGAAGCAAAACATCAATGTGACAGCCAAAGATCCAGCATTCTGAAAAGGAGGTCAGCAATGGCAGACACCATTGTTCTCTCATGACAGATTTCCTTTAAATGAAACTGGTCTTTCTAAATTTAGCATGTCGTCAGTGTCTCCAGAAGAATTTTTAATAACCTTCCTCTCCAGAATAAATTTCAACAAAGGGGAGTGAAGTGGATCAGCAATCATGGGCTTTACTGCAATCCTGGATTCGCAGTCCTCTGCACCCAGAAATGCCAGTGGAGGGGGACCTTGATGGGGGAGTGCAGGCGAGTATATCTGGCTCCACAACGTAAGGGGGGAAAAAAGCCTAGCAGGATGGGTTGGAGGTGGTTCGGACAGAGGGGTAAAAAAATAGTTTTTGCCCAGAGTGGGGCTTTAAATCTTCAAAGTTATTGCTTGCAGGAGGAGCGGAGCAAGCACAGGAAAGACCCCATGCTGCCAGTACTGGGACAGGCTTGTCCAGTGCCTAGGGTATGGATGCAGAACTGTGCCATCCTCCTAATGCATGCCATAGAATGGGTGTACTACCTTGTGCCCATTCTTTGCCCCCTAGCTCCAGTTGTCCACGGTGCACATTCTTGTGGATAAAGGGTAGTTACCCATGCATGCTGTGTTTTTGTGTGAACTGTGGTCAAATGGAAGTGGAGAATGGGTATGTTGGAACACAGTGACCCATAATAGAAGGTTCATATCTCCCTACTGACCTAGGCCTGGGGGGTTAAATAACCACCTGTGATGCCCTGCTTTGTAGGCCTAAATGCAAAAATGTAATAAATGCACATTTTTTATTTTAATCTTTATTATTTCATTTGTTACATTTTTCCAAAAGGTGGTTTATGCCTTTAAACTGGCAATGGTCTGGTTCACATTTTCAAGCGTTCTGCTGTATTTTAAACATGGAAGAACACCAGGAGAGTTACTAAAGCTTGACTTATGCTTCATGACTAAAGCAATCAGCAGCTTTAAGCCAAGTTCATCTTTGTTTATCTAGAAAATCCAACTTTCCCTGCGTCGCTCAGGCCTAATATCGTTTTAATTAGGTCTCACTTCTCAGGTTACTGGAAATAAAACATTTTCCAGGCGATACATCATCCAGCTATTAGCCTAAGATACCTGACATAACCCGTGGCATCTCAGACTTGTCATCGCGGAATTTTGGAGGGCTCAAACTCAAACCCATCGAGTCTGACAAACTAGGCGGGTGTGCTGCGGTGGCAAGCTGAAGTTTCTCCAATTTGAACGAGCAAGACGAATTACCAGTCTACCTTGTGAAAACAGGAGGTGAAAACCCAGACAGCGATTTCACAATAACGTAAACATAAACTGATCAGCTGGCAATGACAGCAGCCAGCAGAATACAATTACTTCACACTACAGCTAGTAAAAGACCCAGTGAGCGGCTGAGCACATAATAAATTAAAGCGTATCCATAGCCAAAATGCTTCCTTCTTAGTTTTGTGTAGTTTGGGTAAGGAATAGAGCACCTGCCAGGATTTACTGCATTTGGAGGCTTTGCTGAGGAGATTCCATTACTTCCTGACTGGTAAAAAGGCTGACATCAGGATAGGAAGCTGGAGGAAATCTCTCTAACAACAACACAGACAAACACAAAAATGTCTCTGATGGAATCCCAGAGAGCAGGGCCATAGATAATGTCATTTTCTGGGGGAGTTCAGTTTTGGGCACCTAATGGAGAATAATTAGGTGGGGCATGCAGCCTGCTGTGGCGACTTGTGTCTATGGTAGTGGAAAGGGGACAGTGCACTTTAACCACCTCATGCCTGGCCTATTGACTGCTGAGCGGGAGTACTATTGTCCGGGTAGGACGTCATATGATGTCCTCCCACACGCGCGTCTCGTGCATGCCCTAGGGGGTGCGTAGTGGCAGGATCTGTCACCGGCTTTGTCCACCGGTACCATGTGATCACTGTGATTGGTCAATAGTACACAATGGTTTGTCATTCATAGCCATTCATGTGTACTATTGTGATCCCTGTAAATCCTGAGGAGAAAATAATACACCTCCCCAGAGCAATACAGTGTCACTATGGTGACAAGGTACTGCTCTAGTCACACTATGTAAAAAAAAAAAAAATTGTTAGATTAAATGTAGCCAATGCCCCGTTGGGGGTTGCTGAAGTAGTGTTGTAGTGTTTTTTGTTTTGTTTTTTGTTTTATTAGGGGGTTAAACTTGGATGGGGTAAGGAATGATTATGGGATGCCCAAAGATCAGAAGTTCTTTACACGGGACCTCTATATACACTCAGTATATACACTCTCCTTCTTCCTCCAACACAACACTTGCTTCTCCTTGTTCCTGTCTCCTGCACAGCACTTGCTTCTCCTTGTTCCTGTCTCCTGCACAGCACTTGCTTCTCCTTGTTCCTCTCTCCTGCACAGCACTTGCTTCTGGCCTAGTTAGCACATGGTGAGGCCTGCTCTTGTTTTGACCAAGCCTAGTAACCACCTTTTGCAGGCAGGGGCCGTGGGGTAGGTGCTGTGGTATTAAACTAGATTGCTAATTATTGACGCTCCAATTGATTTTGTATCGTCCGCTTGACTAGAAATATCTGTTAAAACCTGGTAGTTAAGTCCTCCCCCCTTTCCATCCCCACCTATCAATTTCTAACCGGCAGCCGTCTATCCTGGTGCTTACTGTGACTCCTTTTCTAGATCCTGTTCTAGTTTACTTTTGAACCATTTTTTAAGAACTGTATATTGACATTTTCAAATCTTTCTTCAGCCAAATGCTGCACCCACTAACATTGTTAAATGCATTCTCACCTAAAATATAAATAAAAAAACAACTTGCTTGCGTCAACCCTGATGTTCATCCAATCTGCTTTCGCGGTTGTTCGAACATGGGCATGTTCCTTCATACTTGGTGGTCCTACCCAGTAGTACGCAATTTCTGGCCTCTGGTGTATGACGTCTTCTGCAGAAATATATCACTACACAATAGTCTACCTTAGTAACTCATGTTCAGACTGCCACAAAATAAATAGTCACAAAAGCTTGGCCAACTGACACCTTATATATACAATGTCAGAAGTTAAACTCTGTATGCACTGGGTGCTGATCAATGAAAAACTCATAGTCGAACGATACTACAGGGTAATATGACTAACCCAAGGTTCCCAGGTCCGTTGACTGTATGTTCCACTTCTATGTTTAAAATAAATAAAATGTTTGAACAAAAAATAAACAGCTTAATGTACAGAATGCAGTGGTCAGGATTATGAAACAGACAGCATAGTGAACACAGTGCAGGGATCAGGAGTGTATAATGTATAGAGTGCATGGGTCAGTAGCATGAAATACATAGCATAGTGTACACAGTGCAGGGATCAGGAGTATGTACTGTACAGAGTGCAGAGTTCAGGGGTATTAAATACACAGCATAGGGTACACAGTGCAGGGATCAGGAGTCTGCAATGTATAGAGTGCAGTGGTCAGGGGTATTACATACACAGCATAGTGTACACAGTGCAGGGATCAGGAGTGTGTAATGTACAGAGTGCATGGGTCAGTAGCATGAAATACACAGCATAGTGTACACAGTGCAGGGATCAGGAGTCTGCAATGTATAGAGTGCAGTGGTCAGGGGTATTACATACACAGCATAGTGTACACAGTGCAGAGATCAGGAGTGTGTACTGTACAGAGTGCATTTGTCAGTAGCATGAAATAAACCACATAGTGTGCACAGTGCATCAGGAGTATGTAATGTAGAGAGTGCAGTGGACAGGGGTATGAAATACACAGCATAGTATACACAGTGCAGGGATCAGGAGTGTGTAATGTACAGAGCGCATGGATCAGTAGCATGAAATACACAGCATAGTGTACACAGTGCAGGGATCAGGAGTATGTAATGTACAGAGTGCAGAGGTCAGGAGAGCATAATGCACAGAGTGCAGGGGTCAGGACAACATATTAAACAGATTGTAGGGATCAAGATAGCTAAATGCGCAGGTCATTAGACAACAAGAAAAACTACATTTCCTCACAATAATATTGCTAATGTCCTGGAGTTGGCCTTTTAAGAATGGCTCTTGCTTAGTACTATTTGCATCTGAACTGACTTCACTGGTCATAAGGGTGTGTTTACATGCATTTGACAGGCAGCTCGTAAGTGATATGTTGCTAACTTATTGCCTGTTTTAACCTGTGACAGCTCGCCAAACCGTGCCGCAAACACATGCTGTGTCATGGGCTTCTGAACATGCGCAGTAATTCAAAAAGGGTAGTAACAAAGGGAATTTGTGGCTACAGGTAGGTGTGTGTGTGTGTGGGGGGGGGTCCAACGTAATTAGGTAATTAGGGTAGAACCGCCCTGAAAATAAGCATCATCTGTGCAAGACTGCTCAGCCAGAAAGTACAGGCACAGGCAACAAATGATTCTGGTTGTGTGGTTTAAAAGATGAGCTAATTTGCATATAAATTACATTGGCACATATAGATGCATATTTAGAAAAAAAAATTGAATGCAATTCCTGTTTCTGGATTTGACTGCATTTGTCCGTGTTGTTCCCAGGAGTGATAACATTTTGTAGCGAGGGTTGCAAAAGGACTAATTGACGGCAAATGTAAATGAGGATACGAAGTTCAAATCCTTATTTGCAGAACGCCGACAAGCAAGGAAGATCTAGCAGCACAGCAAGTCTCCATTAAAACGACTGGCGAGTCATTGATTCTGGACACAGCAAATGTTCTAAAGTGGTCAGTATGGAAAATGTAACCCTGGCCCAATGGGATTTATCCTTTGCAAAACAAAAGAAATATTATAAAATGGACCATTTGCTGCTTTATGAATTGTCTCAGTAAAGCCTGGACAGCTCTTTGCATTATTTCTAACGCATTCCTTGGAAACATTGAGCTTTGTTCACACTTATTCACTTGCTAGCTCGCGTTTCATGTGCGTCACAATTACTCGCTGTTCGACTCTATTTGATCAAATCTGATCGAAATTGGGTCTAAAATCAATCGTAAGGGAAGTTATGGCTATTTAATTATTTTGAGAATCACGTATCGGCCAGATAAAAAAAAAAAGGGGTTGAAGCGCATAAGGCCGCAAAATGGCCTTATGCATGCTGGACATTTTTGCGATCTCTCCTAGACGCCTTTCCTACTGGGAGAGTTGTTTTGGCAGAAAAAACGTTGGCCACCTGTAAACGCGTATAATGTGTTCATTGGCCAGAATAATAAGAATTTTTTTCTGACAAAACTACGCTGCTCCTGGATGCGCTGGCAGTGGGTTTTTTTTCTTGCCTCTAACCACTTGACGACTGCTCTATAGTAAAAATATGTCATTACTTTGATGTTAAATACCGGTGTTATGGCAGCACCTAGCTGCCGGGGTTATTTATTTTTTTTACTATGGCTGATTCGCAGTGGGATCACTCTTAAAAGTGCCCCCCCCCCCCCTTCCGCCGCTTCTCGGTTTTCCCAGGCTTATCTAATGGATCAGTAAATCCCCATAGCAAACCTATGCAGCTGGTCATGGAGAAAAGTGAGGCCAAGATGGCCACCATTCCCCTCTATGCCCTTGGAGGACGGAGCAACGTCTCCCATAACTTCTGGTTCCTGGGCCATAGTATATGTATTTTTTTTTTTTTTATTAAAGGTAAATTAGAGATTTGGAGTCTTTTTGACCCCAGATCTCTCAATAAGGAGGTCCTGTCATCCTTATTTCTATTACAAGGGATGTTTACATTCCTTGTAACAAGAATAAACGTGATCAACAAATCAATAAATAAAGGGACAGTGTAAAAAATAAAAAGTAAAATAAATAATAATAAAAAAAAAGTAAAGTGCCCCATCCCCCCGTACTTTTGCGCAGAAGCGAACACATACCTAAGTCGCGCAAGCATATGTAAACGGTGTTCAAAGTACACATGTGAGGTGTTGCCGCAAATGTTAGAGCGAGGAAAACAATTCTAACACAAGACCTCCTCTGAAACTCTAAGCAGGTAACCTGTAAAGTGTCGCCTATGGAGATTTTCAAGTACTGTCGTTTGTCAACATTCCAAAAAAAAAATTGCGTTTTAAAGACCGCTGCGCAAATACTGTGTGATATCAAATATTGCAAAGATCAACATTTTATTCTCTAGGGTCTCTGCTAAAAAAAATATATAATGTTTGGGGGCTCTAAGTAATTTTCTAGCAAAAAATACGAATTTAAACTTGTAAACAAAAAGTTCCAGAAAAGTCCTGGTCTTCAAGTGGCTAAACTGTGTATGAACAAATAGACTAACATGCTGGGGCATTTACCTGGGTTCACACATAGGTGAAAACAGACATCACATGTGAATCGCATTGCTGTGCTGATCACATGCAATGTCTGTGTGCATTGGATTCGCACAAAAAAGGTGCAGGGACTTATTTTTTTTCCTGCATTGGATGCGGATCGCATGGGTGTTCATACCCTTGCAATCCATTTCCTGTCCAAATCCACAGTCTGCACTGCAATCAGTGAACCAATCTAGGGATGTCATTAAAGCGGAGGTCCGCTAGGTCTGCCTAGAACGAAAAAAATGAAAAGCCAGCAGCTACACATACTGTAGCTGCTGACTTTTAATAATAGGACACTTATCTGCCCTGAAGCCCAGCGATGTCGGCACCGAAGCTGATGTTTCCATCAACTGTCGGGCGCTGCTGCCGCCATTGCGGGTAAGGGAACCTGGCAGTGTAGCATTACAGCTTCACGCCGGGAGCCCTACTGCGCATGTGCGAGGCTCCGCTGCGCTCTGCTATTGGCCCGGCAGCCAGTAGCAGAGCAAGGAGGGAGGAGAGCTGGGCTGCTGACGTCGGCCTGAGCTCCCAGATATGGGGAAAAGGGAACCTGTCCAAGACAGGTGCCCCCCCCCCCCAAAGGTGCCAAATGTGACACCTGAGACGGAGAGGAATCCGATCAGTGGAAGTACCACTTTTAGGTGGAACTTCACTTTAACTTTGTATTGACACTCCCAGCGGTTTGCAGAGAGCAGTGTGAACTGCCTGTGGGGGAGATGCAATGCGGGAACCGACACTGGAATTGCGCTGATTCCCGCATCGCAAGAGTGTGAACCTACGCTTAGAGGCAAAAAAAAATACAAGAAAAAATAGTAATTTCCAGCGCTAAGGTCCCTTAAGATGGCACACAACCGGGAAGCCAACGGACGCAAAACCAGATGGATGCTGCCCTCGGGTGGGGTGGTCCGAAAGTAACTGAAAAACAAAGGCAAAGGAAGGCGCGCACACCTAGTGGACTGGTTTGACGCTGCTGTTCGGGGCGTCTGCCTTTTTTTTTTTGGGCACATCTAGTGCATTACCGAAGACAGTTTAATGGAATTAAAATGTTTTAAAAATGGATACTCACAAAAACAGCATCATAGGAAGACAACTCATGTAGTGGAGGCACAAAGCAGGATAAAAGCTGACAGTAGCTTAACTCTGAGGAAGGGGGTACGCCCCCGAAACACGTCAGCTTTTATCCTACTTTGTGCCTCCACCACATGAGTTGTCTTCCTATGATGCTGTTTTTGTGAGTATCCATTTTTAAAACATTTTAATTCCATTAAACTGTCTTCGGTAATGCACTAGATGTGCGCAAAAAAAAAAAAGGCAGACGCCCCGAACAGCAGCGCCAAAACAGTCCACTATGCATGAGGCCTAAAGCATCCGCAGAAGCAGTGATTCATGCTTTGAATGCACACCATCTCTGCCATCGCAATGGGTCAGGGGAATGTCATCACGCAGGCTCTGCATGCTGTACAGCCCTGTAAAGTGTCTGTATACAATTTGCCATTTACATGAATATTATTCCTTAATTTTCTATAGGAAGCATATAAATACACCTGAATGTCAACATGCCTTTAACATGCACATGGCAACGCTCAGGAATTGCACACAAAGCAGCCTAAAACCGAGCGCAAAGCACTTTTCTTTTGCTTTTGTCAACATGCCTCTACACGGCGAGGAAAACCTCTCTGGTGTCAACAAGCCCAGAGGCCGACGCTGGTGTGTATGAAGCCTGAAAGGGAACAGCGTGAGGCAGCCCCCCGCCAAATCCTCCGACTACGAGGCCTTGTCTGTGAAGGAACACATGCCTCCCAGCTGCTGAATTAATCTTCTATAGTTACACAGATCTTTCCTAATAAACCAGAAAAAACAAACATTGCGAGGCAGGAAGTTTTCATGTTCTTTCTTAGAATTTGTGATTTTTAAGGATTTCTGTCATTGCTGGAGGACTCTGGAGATGGCTGAGAGGGAAGACATGGCTGGAATGTGGAACTGGACCTCAGTCTGGTTAGAAGTATGGAGCAATAGCATGCGTTTAACTCAATTACAGATCCCACTGTGTGTTTATATTGTAACCCGTAGCAACTAGATCTCCTCTCATCAGTATGGAGCACCCAGATAAACAAAAGAGATTTGAAGATCGGTTGCTATAGGTTACCGTAGTTTTTGCAAAAATATAGTTATAGTTATATAAACACTCGGTATACAGCTTCTTTACCTTTTAATGCTTGCCTATGTTCCAGTTTAAGCTGGCACCATGGCCCATGGTTTTTTGCTTCAGGGAGGCTCCTCTCTCTAGTAGCATCCTACGGAGTCATCCTTGCATGCAGGGATTAGACTTGCATCTCCCCACACTGTGTGCCTCAATAGAAGCACACAGCCCCATAGATAGGGTTGCCACCTTTTCTTCAAGCCAAACCTAAATGCTTTGGCAGTGCATGGCAATTTTATTTTGCTGTAGGAAGATTGTAAAAGACCTAGGACACCTTTGAGATCACCATGAAGAACAGTTATGTGACGCATGAAGTCTGACGTAGCGAACAGTGGGTGTGCCCAAACTGCGTTATCAGATGGCAACAGATTTGTGTATGATTATCTTGGTTACTTGGGGAGCCACAGTCTGGTCTGAATAAGGCATCTGGGATTCAGGCAGACTAAAACCCAGACATATGACTCAAAACCCGGACTGTCCAGGTGAATCCAGGTCAGGTGGCAACCCTAGGTGTCATCCACCCTCCCCCTCATAATATAGAAGTCCATGTCACCCCCCCCCCCCTTCTTCATAATACAGAGGTCAGTGTCACCCCCCTTCTTCATAATACAGAGGTCAGTGTCACCCCCTTCTTCATAATACAGAGGTCAGTGTCACCCCCCTTCTTCATAATACAGAGGTCAGTGTCAACCCCCTCCTTCATAATACATGGGTCAGTATCACCCCTCCCCCCTTTGTAATAAAGGGGTCAGTGTCACCTCCTTCATAATACAGGTGCTCTCCATAGAGACCCTCATTAGATCAGTTGGACTGGAGGTTGGACTGGAGGTATGTGTGTCCGGGTTTCAGGCAGACTGAAACCTGGACACAGGTCAAAACCGGACAGGTGGCAACAATGACCATAGACTAGGATGGCAAGACACCCCCCTGTTCCTCCCTCCTTCTCCCTTCTCCAAGGTAACAAACTGGCTGAAGACTGCACTGTCCACGTTTAGGCCTCATACACACTATACTCTTGTGAACGCTTTTCTCCTGACAGGAGAAAAGCCACATTTTTCAAACGTTTAGACACATTCAGGCACGTGAAGCCCTTGAGGGTTCATTCATTTAATTGGCCAGAATAATAATTTAACCACTTGCTGACCAGGCTTTTTCTGGCACTTTTTGTTTACAAGTTTGAATCAGTATTTTTGCTAGAAAATTACTTAGAACCCCCATTATACATTAAATATTACACTTTTTTTTTTAAAAGAGACCCTAGGGCAGTGGTTCTCAACTCCGGTCCTCGGGACCCACTAACAAGCCAGGTTTGCAGGATAACTGAAATACATCACAGGTGATATCATTTGCTGCTCAGTGATTGCAGCATTCTAGTCTGCATCTCCCCAAGGTAATACTGAAAATCTGGCCTGTTGGTGGGTCCTGAGGACCGGAGTTGAGAACCACTGCCCTAGGGAATAAAATGTCAATCGTTTTTTTATGTCACACGGTATTTGCGCATTTTTTTGGAAAAAATACAATTTAATGAATTAAAAAATAAAAAAACACAATATTTGCCCCAATTTGTTTGTAAAATGTGAAAGATGATGTTAAGTGGAGTAAAAAGACACCTAACATGTCATGCTTTAAAATTGTGCACGCTCGAGGAATGGTGACAAACGACACTACTTAAAAATCTCTTTAAGTGACGCTTTAAACGCCTTTACAGATTACTTGTTTAGAGTTATAAAGGAGGTCTAGTACTAGAATTATTGCTTTCACTCTAACATTCATGGCGACATCTCACATGTGTTGTGCGAACACCGTTTACGCGCGTGCGACTTACGTATGCGTTTGTGAAGCAGAGGGATGGGGGAGTTTTAATTTTTTTTTGTCTTATTTAGTTTACTTTTTTTTTTTTTTACATTGTCCCTTTAATCTAATTTAAAAGCAAAAGATCAAAAAAAGAAAAAAAAATATTTATTTTCAATTATTTACTTCCTAAAGAAGTCTCACCATATGTTAAAAATGCCTAATAAATACGACTGGGGACTAAGTTCACATAGCTCTGGTCCCTGTTACAGTATGTGCTGTGATTGTTGAACAGTGTGGTTAGATAGCTCACCTAGCCATGCAGCCCTATGCAGTCCTCTGCTCCCTCCCTACTCAGCCTGTCCAATAGGATGATTGGCTGAAAGGACAGACAATCCTATTGAACGCCTAGGAGGAGGGAGGGAGGGAGGGAGGATACGCACGGCGGAAGCAGAGGAGGAGGAGATGCCCGCCCGCCGCCCATAGTAGTGCTTCCCACCTGGAACCTGGATGGGGTAAGTGCGGGCGGGATGACCTACTAACCGACCGCGAGACCCCCACCGGGAGGGGGGCCTGTGGCCTGTGGATGACCCGACCAAGCGGGATGGGTGGTTGTTTGCCCCCCCTAAAAGAAAAAAACACCAGCCGCTACTATTCCTACTGATAAAAGACTGAGCCTACAACCTCCTGCGGCTGCCAGCTAGTTCAGAGGAGATTACTGCATAAGTAGCTGGTGACTTGTGTTGTGAATGACAGGAGCTGGTGTCATTCACAAAAACACAAGCTGACAACAACACAAGCCAGCTACTATATGTGTTTGAGAGAGACTAATGTAGTAGCTGCCAGCATGTGTTGTTGTGGGCTTGTGTTTTTGTGAATGATGGTGCTCCTTCCTAGCTTCTGTCATTCACAACACAAGCAGCCAACTACTACTGCAGTACTTTCCCCATATGGAATCACAATGTTCTGTGCACTGATGGTATCTTCCCTTTATGCAAATATATAAAAGCATAATGACATACTAAGAGGGAGGTGTGCAACACTCTTGACCTCCGAGCTGTGAAGCTTGCACAGGTGAAACAAATAGGCCATACAGAATGGCAGGTCTTGCACACCAGTTGGGAGACCTAAATATCCCACGAGATGTATAGTTTTGCAAGTATGCATGCACTACTATTCATTTGCAAATTTAGAGTGTTTGATTTAAAACAAAAAAATATACATTAATAACATGGTGGATGTGTTCAATTTCAGTACAAAAAAAAGTAAATACAAGATGCAATCTTATCTTCCATCAGACCGAACAATTGCAAGCTCCGGACATTCTTGAATGACATTCAGAGCCTGGAGCCCAATCCATGGCTCATTTGCATAGCTATACAAACCCATGTCTTCACCCTGGGACTGCTCTACAACCGTACTAAAGTCTTGTATAAACACCGAGCCACTTACTGTATCCACTTTCTGACTATGCAGAAACTGGGAGCCATGCCAATAATCTGCCTGAACGAGGAACATCGCTCTGTACAACTCTCACGGTGAATAAAAAAAATCTCAGTAATTAGCTCAGCTATGAATCCATTAGTCCTGCCCAAGATCCTTCTATTAACATAATTGCTGTGATTCTGCCTTCTGCTTTTAATAAGGATCTTGTGTGATGAATGCTGTCAATGCTGCTGGTATGAAGTCGGATCATAACCCAACATTTAAGTGGTTGTAAAGGCAGAAGGTTTTATTTTATCTTAATGCATTCTACGCATTAAGATAAAAACCTTTTATGTGCAGCAGCCCCAATACTTACCTGAGCCCCATCTCGATCCAGCGATGCTGCTCCTGAAAGTGAGCCAATGAGGAGAGAGGCGGATGGGGCCGACCCGCAGCTCCATTTCTGAATGGATACACAGAACTGTGGCTCGGCTTGGGTGCCCCCAGAGCAAGTCGCTTGCTCTGGGGGCACTCGGCAGGACGGAGGGGCCAGGAGCGCCAGAGAAGAGGAGGATCTGGGCTGCTCTGTGCAAAACCACTGCACAGACCAGGTAAGTATAACATGTTTGGTAATTGTAAACAAAACGAAAACCAAGACTTCAATATCACGTTGAGGCCACATTCACACTTGGCGTTTCCAGAATGCTCAACATAGCACATAGGAAGAGTGCATTTTGCAATGCATTTTGGAAATGTGCTGCAAACATGCATGATTAGCTGTTAAGGGCACCCCAAACAGGGTTAGCAGATGCATGTTTTGTTGTACGGCAAACGCACCAAAATGCGCAAAGAAAAAACACGTGATGCTCCACACCTAAAAAGACAGTTCTTCTTTGGCTTCTCCCCCTCATCTCATTGGCTCCTCCCTTCCCCAGAATCTCATTTACTAAGCTCTTCAACAACTGCATTTGCATGGTGCACAGTCTATTTTCCTTTAGTAAATCAACCCCATGGTATAAAAACACAAGCGTGACTGAATGATTGGTTATGAGAGAGTAAATCTGGTATATATTACAACATCTACAAGATCTATACAGTACATGTATTTGGTGAGTATTTTGTTTTTATTGATGTTAAAAATTATAAATAGCATAATATAATTTAAACCATACCTAAAGGCAAAACTTTTTTTTTTCTTTTTTAATTTTGGATGGAATAGAGAAGGATTAGAATACTTATCAAGTTTTTATTGCTGTCTGTGCCCCCCGTTATAGGAGATTCCTCCTCTCTGTTTGTCTTGGTGAACATTATCGCTGAAAATAAAAGTTTAAAGAAAATCCCAAATTTTTAGTTGTCACTATGAGGAGAGAGGTCATTTTCCAATGGGGACAATAGTTCTGGTGACCACCACGGTTTTCCTATATATATTAAAAGGGGGTTAGCTCGGCAGCGGGTGTGTTTGACCCCCTGGAAGGGTTCACTACACAATTTAGGCACAGCGAGACAGCAGTTGCAGGTGAAAACAAAAAGGTAGTTTATTTACACTATTTACAATGTGAAAAAAACAGCAAAGGGGGCGTGGCCTGACGACACTGCTGAATGGTTGCCTAACTCCACAGCTCCTGTGCTAAACGGCAAAAATCGACCGATCCACGACAGACACCGGGACTTTCACCTACCCCTCGCATACCTGATCCCTCCTAGCTCCTCCAGGAATGTCCAAAAGAAGAAAGGACTTTAAAGCTCCTAAGAAATTGACAGATTTCTTCCCTGCTCCAGGCCGCATGGGGACCCAAGATGGCGCCGCTCCCACAGCAGGAGACACAGCCACAACTCTCCACTCTCCCCAGAGGGGATTACATGGATTCTTCACTCCTCCAGGCGAATCGGGTGAGTTGTCACCCCCACCCTCTCCCTCCACCTCAAGTCCGGCAAAATCCAAACTTAGAACGGAAGAGCCCGAAAACGCCCGATCGATCGTTCCTCCGATCGTTCTGAATGAAGCATCGTTCGGACATTCGCTCTTTCCTACGAACGAACATATGATACCTTCGTCCCAAGCTAAGCCAGCCCTGGATGATCTATCCGTATCTGACAAACCTGTCTCTGAGCAGGTCATGAAAGATATGTTGTTATCCTTAAGACACACTCTGCACCTGGACTTATCATCGGTACTCTCCCCCATGTTATCCACGGTACAGAAACATGAGCAACGCATCCAGAACATAGAAAAAGCGGTCGCAGAACTTCCGAGAGCTCATAACGAAATGGTGGACGCGATCACATCACATGAAGAAGACATTCAACTAATCCACCTTAAACTGGCAGATCTAGAAGATCGCTCACGCAGAAATAATATCAAATTCCGAAATGTACCAGAATCGATCCAACAATCAGATCTGAAAACCTTCCTACAATCTCTGATGAGGACACTCATCCCGGATCTGACGGATAGAGAACTGGAAATCGACAGAGCGCACAGACTGCCGAAACCTTCACATCTCCCCCAGTCCGTCTCTAGGGACGTACTGGCCCGTATACACTTTTTCAATACCAAAGAACCAGTCATGTACGCAGCAAGGAGGAACAACAGACTGCCAGACCCCTTTAACGCCATCCAACTATACGCAGATCTTTCCAAAGCTACGCTGGAAAATCGACGCCAGTTAGCCACCATAACGAAAGCTCTGCTTAACCACAAGACACCTTTCAAATGGGGCTTCCCGAACAAGCTTTTGATTACTCACCTTAACAAAACCTTCGTAGCTCGCACTCTACAAGAAGGCCTCCGACTCCTACAAATGTGGCATATTCTACCACAAGACATGCCCGCCGACCTGGAACACCACAACGCCCCCATGGATACCAACGAGTTGCAACAGACGGGTTGAGAAGACCCACCCTACCCGGTTGTCCCCGCACCAACTGATGCCGTAGCTCAGGACTCCAATCAGCGGTGCCGTTTGCCTGAACTGTTTGACTTGGTCTTACCCTCTAGTTTTTATTTTTTGTTGGTAGACCTTGCACCCCCAACTGCCCTTACTTTTGAGCGCAGCAAGAACACTGCGCCCTGAGACCGGGATCTCTCCCTCTCGGTCTCCCTTTTTTTACCTGGGTACCAGCACTGTTCCCACTCCACTGAAAAAGAAAATCCCATTACACATCAGCCACCGGCAACACCAACAGGCTGCACGATGCCACTTAAAATCCTCTCTTTGAATGTCAGAGGTCTCAACTCCCCGTACAAAAGATCCTTACTAGCCAAAGAAGTGAACAAAGTAAAGGCCGATATCATCATGGCCCAGGAGACCCACTTCTCTGCCCAAAAGACCCCCCAATTCACATTGGCAAACTACAAACAAATCTTTCTGGCCTCTGGAAATAAAAAGAAGAAGGGAGTTCTCATAGCCTTCAGAGACTCCCTGACCATTTCAGTGCAACAATCAACGTTGGACCCCGCTGGAAGATACATTATCCTCTCATGCATCTTGAACAATACCTCCTTTACCATTGTGAATATATACGGACCGAATAAACACCCCCTCCGGTTCTTCAAAAAACTCTGCCGCAAAATACCCGTAAATACAGCTTCTAGGACTATCATAGGAGGAGACTTTAATTTGGTAGGAGACCCATCACTAGACGCCAAGCC
>BLSH010523831.1:81174-101880 GCA_018402905.1 Glandirana rugosa | reverse complement strand
TACCAGTTATATGAACGGATCCCGGAAATAATGTTCCTAACATTGATGTCTTCCGTGAACTAGTTATCAAGGACCTGCAAAAATTGAGAACCAAGTCTGTACAACCCCAACGCGATGTTAAAAATAGGACTTGAAAGTTTCTAGTTCGTGCAATAGAAGGGATATAGTTGTCCGATCAGTGGATGGGGGGGGGGGTCGTGATTTTGGACAGAGATGCTTATTCATTTGAAATGGCCAGACTATTATCTGATAGCAATACATATACCCCCTTGCCCATGGACCCCACTTTGACATTTAAGAAGGAACGTAAGGCACTGGTTAAGGAAGGATTTAATATGGGCATTCTGAATAAGAAAGAAAAGGAACATTTGGTTCCTCTGGCCCCTAGATTGGCTATGATGTCTCTATTGCCAAAGATACATAAGCCTTACGTCAATCCCCCTGGAAGACCCATCATCAGTGGTATAAACTCTATTACATCTAGAGTAGGCAAGTATATTGACCATTACTTGCAACCACTGGTGATGGGTACTCCCTCCTTTCTTAAAGACACCAAACATGTTATCAACATTTTAAAGACTGTTAGGCCTCATGCACACAGGACATTTTTTGACTGTTTTTCAGCAGCTGTTTTCAGCTGCAGACGTTTTTTTTCTACAGTCAATAAACCCTCCATCATGTTATCCTATGTGTTCATGCACACACAGGCTGTTATCAACTGTTTTTAGCAGTGACGTTTTTGAGCTGTAAAAAAAACCCAAGAGCTGAGGGTTTTTTGGACTGTTTTCAGCTGTAAAAATGTTCAAACACTTAAAAACGTGCAAAAACGCCCAAAAACGTCAATCTCCAACTTTTTTGGACGTTTTAGACCAATTGAAAAAAAAACAAAAAATAAACCGATGGCCCTTTAAAAACGGGAAAAAATGCAAAAAAACAATGCGAAAAAATGGTGGTAATATAACGCTGGTAAAAGCTGAAAACATCCCTGATAAGCTACTGACGTTTTTTGGCTGTTTTTTTTAAAGTCCTGTGTGCATGAAGCCTTAAGTGGAAGTCCTCATATTTACTTGTCACTGCTGATGTAGAATCCTTGTACACAGCCATTTCCCATCAACTAGGGTACAAAGCAGTTTAATGCTTCCTTCTTCATGAACATACCATTCCTCCTGTTCAAAGCAATTTCATTTTAGCATGGCCAACCTTTTTATGTTTTATTATTATTATTTTTATATAAAGTGGGAGGAGGACATCGTCCTATAGACAGATGCCCAGAGTTAATTCTGTGGAAAAGATACATCGACGATGTCCTCCTCATATGGGACAGTGATCTTCAGTCACTAGATTCATTCATGGCTTTTTTGAATGATAGGGGGGCATAATCCTCAGTCATGAGGTGAGCCATACAAATATCCATTTTCTGGACTTAAATATCTCGATACAAGAGGGAATTGTTACATTCACCTTCTTTAACCACTTCAGGATTTACCACCTTCCTGACCAGAGCACTTTTTGCAAAACGGCACTGCGTTGTTTTAACTGACAATTGCGCGGTTGTGCGATGCTGTACCCAAACAAAATTTACTTCCCTTTTTCCCACAAATAGAGCTTTCTTTTGGTGGTATTTGATGACCTCTACGGTTTTTATTTTTTTGCGCTATAAACAAACAAAGAGTGACAATTTTGAAAAAAAAACTTTTTTTTTTACTTTTTGTTAATAATCCTTTTTAATAAATATCCAAAACATATATATATTCTTCTACAAGTTTTTTTGTAAAAAAAAATTGCAATAGGCATATATTGATTGGCTTGCGCAAAAGTTATTGTGTTTACAAACTATGGGAATAGATTTATGGCATTTTTATTTATTTATTTTTATTTTTACTAGTAATGTTGGTGATCTGTGATTTTTAGCGGGACTGAGACATTGCGATCAGAGCTTAAAAATAGCCATTGATTACTGTATAAATGTCATTGGCAGTGAAGAGGTTAACACCAGGGGATGATCAAGGGGTTAAGTGTTCCCTAGGTAGGTGTTTCTAACTGTGGGGGAAGTGTAGTGACTGGGGTGGAGAGAGAAAGCTGCTCCCGATCACTGGGAACAGCAGATCTCTCTCCACTTCCCTGTCAGAACGGGGATCCTGCCATCACCCCTTGTGGCTGAGGATTGTCCCCAAAAGCCAATTTTTACGTTTAAGACATAATTGCACTCATGTGGAGGACTACTTGAGGGAAGTTTCTGTCCTAAAAACTAGGTATCTTGCTAAGGGGTATGAAGATAGTGCTTTGGACTCCTTGATACATGAGGTGGGTAGCAGGGATTGCCAACAATTAATTGAGGACAACCCACAGTGTTTGTCGTTGGGTCTGCGGTGTCAGGAGACAGAAGAGAGAGGTCTGACATAAAGAGGGTCAGTCTTCTGCTCTCCTCCTGCCTGGACTCATAGAGTCAAATGTGAGTAGAGGTAACCAATCCAATATGGAGTATCATATTGTGATCTATTTGCCATTTAAGTGTGCCTCTGCTCTTGGAGTTATTTTCAGGTTTGGAATCCCCTGAAAGCAGTCTGAATACAGTGCTCTTGATCTTAGTTATTGCTCTCCAGTTGCATTACTTGAATATATACTGTTATTGTCTGTTACCCTTTTCCACAGAAATATTGCAGTAAAGATCATTTCTGTGTTTTATCATAACGTGTGTGGTTTCATTGGTCCTTGCACTTACACTATTTCCAGGTGTGCTAGAGGGGCTGAGGCTATTTCTTGGGGTTCAGAGGCAGACTATGCAACAACAAACTTAAGTGGCTCCTTCGGGGGGAGCGCTACACAACATTCCTGGAAGTGTCAGAAATAGAAGACATTTTAGGCAGCAGAATCTTTCGTAGGGAGTATTTTAAATCAAGGATGTAGGGTTGGAAGGAAGAGCCCCAGAAAGTGAAGGGCGATCAAGCATCTAACACTCCCGGAAGCATCGGAAATAGAAGGCTTTTTAGGCAGAGGAATCTTTGCAGGGAACATTTTTATATCCAAGATGTAGGGGTTGGAAGGAAGATCCCCAGAAAGCAAAAGGTGACCAAGCACCCAACACTTCTGAAAGCTTCAGAAAGCCAAGACATTTTAGCCAGCAAAATCTTTTGCATGGAGGATTTTTATATCAAGGATGTAGGGGCTGGAAGAAACCTCCGTAAAGCAAAGGGAGACCAAGCATCTAACACTCCTAGAAGTGTCGCAAATGGAAGACATTTTAGGCAGTGGAATCTTTTGCAAGCAACATTTTTATATCAAGGATGTAGGAGTTGGAGGAGAGAGGTCCACAAAGAAAAGGGAGACCAAGCATCCAACATTCCTGGAAGTGCCAGAAATAGAATACATTTTAGGCAGCAGAAACTTTGCAGGCAACATTTTTATATCAGGGATGTAGGGGTTTTGAAGGGATAGCTTCAGAAAGTAAAGGGAGACCATGCATCCAACAATCCTGGAAGTGTCAGAAATAGAATACATTTTAGGCAGCAGAATCTTTGCAGGGAGCATTTTTATATCGAGTTGACAGGGTCTCTTTAAGTAGTGCACAATCTTGTAGGTAATAAACACACAGTGCTTTACGTGGTCTTCTTGGGTACTCAGGTCCAGCAGCAGTCTCTACCTCTGCTACCCCAACAGAATTAGAGAGGAGAGGAATAATTTTCACAGTAACTCTTCATCCTATCATCCATTGAAATAAGTGGACTGAGACCACACACACATTCTTCTACCATGATTCAGGCAAACAAAATGTTCATTTTCCAGATTACGCCCCAACAACCATCATATGAAGTATATGGACAGGACAAATCCTGTTTACACATTACAGAGCAACAGGCACTTTCTGCAGCTTTGCATGTTATAACAGACATACAGTAATCATTATTCAGTGTCACTTTTCAAAAGGCTTTCCTGCCTGAATGATTATCTTTATATCTCCCGGATGCTGTTCTTATGAAACTAAATCTTGTGTTAAATACCTATAGGACAAATGTGTAGAAAAGGCAGTCATTTCAGTGACTTCCTTTCCAAGCTTCCTACTCAAACAGTCATGGGCCGAAACAACAAAAATGTAACGCCAACAAAATAAACAAAGCATTCTATACGGCCTAATTAACAAGGAAAAAAAAAATGGAGAGTACGCCTACGTTGGCTCAGGAGCAGGGTTGAGCTGTGCATGGCCACTCTTGTAAATACAAACATTTAACCAGCTGCCCTGGCTGACAACATTCTTTAGTCTTTTTTGTCTGTGTTGGATGATAACGTGATCATTTACAGGGTGGAACTGATCCTAAATAAAATATAGCAAAACTGAAGAGTATTCATGTAGAAATAAAATAAATAAAAAATAATATTAAAATGGGTATTGTCAATATAAGTTGTACAGTAGTAAGTATGTATGGGTGATTAAAAAATAGACATCCGAATGTCATATCGTTTGCAAACTGTGGTTGGATGACTATGAGGTTCCTTTGACAATTCCTTACATACAACTTAAAATAGATCATCACTCATACAAAACACTTTTCATCCCTACAATCCTCCTCCCTTGCCTCCGCAATCTAAAAAAAGTAGTACACTTCACCCTACATCGACCTCCATTCTCACCTGAGCAAGAATATCTCCTGAAGCCTCCTGAGATATACACATCACATATTCCAGGAGGAATCAGCTTCAACACAGTGGCTGGATAAGGGTGGTCCTGGTGGTGAGTTATCTGGGTAACCAAAGAAACAAATATTGTGGTACAGGACCTGGTGTCCAGTAACGGATCATAGGATCACAGCAGGACAGCAGAATTCACTGGATGTTTTTTCTTTTTGTTTTGTTTTTTTAGGACAACCCAGTGGACAAGGATAAGACTGAAAAATAAATATATGGGGGAGTGAAGTTCCTCTTTAAAGTGGAACTGCATCTGAGCACCACAAACCCAAAATGCTATATAATTCATTTTTAATATTTAGAGCAAACTCCTCCATCCATCCATGTTTCAATGCTGTATTTTGCTGAGAAATAATTTTAAAGAACACCCTGAAGCATTTATGGCAGTGGCCATCTTGAGTAAGGGCAGGTGGCTCAGGTATGATCTAGCTAAGAACCCTACCTCCCCTCCTGAATATGCCTGGGATGTATGACACCATTTGCCTAGTGGTGGAAACCAGGAATTAACTGAAGAAATATGAAAAAAAAAAAAAGTTTAAAACAAGTACAAATTGATTTTGCATTCCCATGCAAGTCTATAAGAATGTAAACCCACTTGAGGCAGGTCAGAGGGAGGTCAACTTCAGGCCAAATGAGTGAGTCAATGAATTTTTAATTATTACAGAATCATCTACAACTGATGTAAAAAAGGTGCCATCAACATTAGCCCAAAGTTTATCAACACAACCCCTTAAAAAGGAGAAGTATTGCAAAAGCCCTACTTCTCCTATGGATCACAGGAGTACAGTTCGTTCTACACCCCTGTGACCTGTTTTTAGCCAATCCAGGCTCTGGATGCTGACATCATTCAGCCAGTCCAGGCTCTGGAAAGATCCCGACTTTAAAGTCAGCAGCTGGACTGGCAGCTGGTTCAACCTCTCAGTGTGCCGCTGGGAGACTGAGCCAGCTGCTCCCGCCCCTTCCACAGCCCAGCACTCCAGTGAGCTTTAGAGGGCATAGTAGAGAGCCACTGACTGACACCTCTCTCTGTGCACTGAAAACTGTGAACTGATCGATCAGCAGCCTTTGATCACTCAGTTCTCAGTCTTAGAAGCAGTGGGGGACAGATGCAGCATCAGACTGATGCTACATCCACCTAGGTGAGTATTTTTTAATCCAGCTGTCTTCTAGGCACTCGTGTCACTTACTGGCATCCTCTTCCTTCCCCTAGTGGTGATGGTAGGCAGTCTTTAAAAATATGTTATGACATCAGTGCCATGCTATGTAGTATCATACTGTGAGCTCAGATGATGATGCACCACCAGGGGGCTAGTACATGACAACCAAATTTGCAGGAAGTGGGCCATCATTCAACCCAAAGAACAGTGGACCAGGGATCGGACTTTGTGTAGGGAGCAACACCAAACAGGAAGTGAGTATTACAGTAAAAATTCCAGTTTTAATTTTTAATTGTATTATATTATTTGATCTAGTTTTTATACTAGTGTTCTCCAAACTGTGGCCCGCCGGCTGGATGCGGCCCTTTGCTTGCCTTTATCCGGTACTTGCGGCACTTTTCTTCCCACTGACACCAAGAATGTTGCACTATTTCTTCCACTGCATCGTTATTCCCACTGATATCATCAATGGGACGCTATCCCTCCCACTCACACCAACAATGGGCTACGATTCCTCCTACTGACACCAACAATGGGGCACTATTCCTTCCCTTAATAACAAAGATGGGGCATTGTTTACTTACACTAATGTCAGGACATTTTCTACTTATGCTGGCCACACTCTGGGCCCTCCTAAAGTCTAAAGTACAGTAAAGTTGGCCATTTGCTTACAAAATTTGGAGTATCCTGCTAGAAGGCTCATATCACACTGGTGATTCTGCCACTGGCAAACCTTATCAGCAGAAAAAGGTGCATCTGCCACTTTAACCAATAAACGTTGCTAAAATGCGGAAAAATCTAACAAGGAGAAGTTGAGTGATCATAACGTTGACCTAAAGGTTAGCAAGTGTGGCAGCCACAACAGTAACGTGTAACAGGGGATTCCTCCACAGGCCTCCATACCGGAGATTTGCAAAGTCTTTGTGGCTTTGGAGTACTTAAAATAAAGCAATGTATACTCAGAAAAATGCAGAACATCCTCTATTTAAAAACCCACTAATGGTAGCGTGTATACATTAATCAGCCACATAGGAATGAACAATATTTGTATTTTATTTTTTAGAAAATACATGAGTTTTACTGCAATAAAATAGATGAGTGTGAATGGGGCCCCTAATCATGAATATGGCTGAATGTGTAAGTCGGCTATTAAAAGGCCAGTTGGACTCTACAGTATGAATGAAGCCCATTATAGCAACAGCAAAGGTTACAGGGCGCAAACATTTCTGTCATTTAATCACAATACTGAAACAGCTTTGTTTGTTGTAGCCCTTGGCATCTGCAAAATCAGTCATTAGCAGCAGATACTGAGATCAAGGAATTCAGCGGGGAGCGGACATGAGGAGGTCTTGCTCCAGTTGCGCTTCACTTGGACACGCACGGTTATAAGCCTTGGGTACGTAGTTTTTAAATTCTTTTCTAGGCTGGGAATGTTGCCCTGCAGCTAAGCATCTTGTAATGCAAAACCGAGTGCTAGAAATGCTATGCAAATATCTGATCCGGACCAGAGCACCGTGACCGCACAAGCTATTAGACTCTCGCGTCACTCGGTTACTTATAAGCTTCACTTGTTAAAAATTAAGATGATGTACAAATGAAGGCAAAGTTTGATTTAACATACATTGTAATAACCCTGTACAAGTTTTCATTACAACTTTCCATTAAAAGTGAACTCTGCAATATTACTATTGGAAGAGAACAATCAGACTCAGGGCTTGTGTAGACACAGAATTTTCCATTTGAACACAGTGCTGCTCATACGCATGCGTTCAAATGCAAAATGCAGGGTTTGACCTGCTTTGCCTGTAATTCAGTAAAATATTCCCATCGCAAATGTTCCTGGAAATGGCTTTCTAAATAGTGGGTGCTCTAGTAACTGCCAACTGGGAACCGCTATCAACACACAGTTAAGGCATTTGTCCCCAGCATGCCATGGACCTTTGAAACATATTAGTCAACAGTCAATAACTTATTGAATTACAAGCCAGCATAACATTTCAATGTTTCAGAGGCACCTAAATGCCAGTGCCGGGACAAGGTCACCCAGCTCCCAGGGCAAAGATGCCAAACTGCACCCCCCCCCCATTATGTGCAAGCATAGGGGATTCTACCCCCAGTAGTCTGCTTGTCAATAGAAGGGTTTTTTATTAAGAGTGGAGTCATCGCAAGAAATTAACTGGCTCACTACTGCTCTCCTCACTGCTCCCAGCGCTTGGCTGACAGGAGCAGTGATGCGTGTATCACTACACCTATCAGGCATATGATCAGAATGGCGACACCCTCATCCCTACAGTATACAACTGGGCCCAGGGCAGCCACCCCTCCTGCTCACCCCTTGTCCCAGTTCTGCTAAATGCATTTGCACAAATGCAACTTAGGAGCATTTTATAAGCTGCTTTTCTCCTGCTAGGAGAAAAGCTTTTAAAAGAACCCCATTGTGAAACCAAATAGAGACAAGTGGCTGTGTGCAGCCTCTACATCCCCATACATTTACACTGGTTGCTGCATGCAGCTCCTGGCTTCTCAAGTCACAGAAACAAATGGCCCATTCACAGTCTGTGGGCCAAACCATCACTCGACTTGGCAGGCTTATGCTTACAGTAATGCGTAAGCTTGTCAAGGCAAGTGATAGTTTGGGCCCGGATACTCCAAGATTCCCCTGTCTCAGGAGGGAGGTTTTGGTGAAGCACATCAGTTGAAGATTTCTCTGGAGATCATTATTATTAAAGTTTGGTACTATTCAGGTGACTATGCCTCTTGAGTGCTGGTGTGTATATAAATGCTTATGTCTGTACAAACGTTTGAACTGGTGTATGAACAGTTTTAAGTCTGGTACACCCGGGCCGAATACCGTCTGTTATTGGCCAGTTTTATTCGGCTTGTGTGTACACCAGCCTGTCTAACTGAATCCGGCCGAACTTCTTTCAAATGGGCATGCTGGAAAACCACTACAAAAAGGTAAGCTTATAACTGATGGGAGCAAAGGCTTACCTTTTTGTACTGTTGATATACTGGTCAGGCAACACACTGACACCTTTGCAGCCATTGTGCTATGTGCTGGGTGTTCAGTGTGCCCCTGTGACTTTAACCACTTGCCGACCGCGCACTGCCTTTTAACGGCGACAGTAAAAAGATGACGGTTCGCGCATGCGCAGCTAGGGCGCTGCCAGCGGCGCGCTCTCATGCCCGGCGCACTCTGGAGGAGTGTGCCCCCGGCTCGGGCGGACCCGATGTCCACCAGCAAGCTGCGATGAGCTGCCAGAGGGAAAGAACGGGGAACCGCCGATGTAAACACAGTGGTTCCCCATTCTGACAGGGGGCATATAACAGATCTACTGATCTCTGTCACTGGGATCACTTAGATCTCTTATGCCCATAGCAGCCCAGCCCCCTCACAGTTAGAACATGCCTAGGGACACACAGTTAACCCCTTCCCTGCCCCCTGCAGGTTAACCCTTTCACTGCCAATGACATTTATACAGTAACCAGTGGATATTTAAATTTCTGATCGCTGTATAAATGTCATCGGTCCCAAAAAAGTGTCAAAAATGTCTGACATGCCCGCTGCAATATCACAGTCCCAATAAAAATCGCAGATCGCTGTCATTACTAGTAAAAAAAAAAAATGTAAACACGGCATAAATTAATCCTCATGGTTTGTAAACGCGGCAACTTTTATGCAAACCAATCAATAAACGCCGATTGTGATTTTTTTTTTACCAAAAATATGAGGAAGAATATAAATCGGCCAAAACTGATGAATACATTTGTTGTTTTTTTTGGATTTGTATTTTAGCAAAAAGTAAGAAGTGCCGAATCGCAAAACATGCTCTGGTCCTACAGTGGGAAATCCTTCCGGGGGGGTGAAGTGGTTTTAAGAAGGGGTGGGCTCCCTTCAGTCCATCTGCCCTTTATCTATCTATCAAAATGCATGTGCCTCCACACTCACTAATCTGTGATAGGACTACAGATACCAGGGTGCCTTGGCGGGGCCTGTAGCTTACGCATGTATTTGCAAATGTGTTCAGACTAAACCCCTGTTTTTAATGCATACTACTAGACAGGTTAATTTGGTTGTCCGCAAGCTGGTCGGTAAGTGAGCTTGGAATTTTCCTTGGCTTTTTTCTAACATATGCTGGAAAACCAGCATCTGATCGGTATCCGATTATTGCTCTCAGCCAAAGGCTGCCAGCACTGACCAGGGTGTCCTGGTAGGGGGGTGTGCTGTCCCCTTGTCAGAAGACAATAGCTCCACGGGGGAGATCGTTGTACTAACATCAGATAGTCAGTACAGCAAGCTCCTCCCGAGTTCTTCAGTTTTTTTTTGCTCATCCTGCTGGGTTGAATGACAAAGGACTGATAGTGTGTACCCAAAATTAGGCTCACTTTCAACTCATGGGGCAGTTCCAAATGTATTCGTTAACAGGCTCCGGGTACAAGAATCATGACTGGGAGAGCAATAGTAACTTATAATAGCCATAAAAGGAACCAAACTCAGCCAGTTTAGCAGGGACCAGCTGAGATTCGATCCATTTATGGGCGGGCTGGTCCACTGACTGACTTGGGAACAACCAGCCTGTCTGATTTTTTACATGTGAGTATAGCCAATAGCAGTAATCATTGTGTTCTGCCAGCAGGGAAGGCTCCTGATGGCAGAACACAATAGCGCTGCAGGAGGGATTCCCCCATCAACACTGACTGTGTTGATGAGGGAATCATTCGATTTTCTGTCCTTCCACGGTCCCACCCATGATGGAAGAACAGAACAGAAAATTAAATCACCTATGGCCTGCTTTAATCAGATATTCAATCACAGTGCAAAAATTAACCACAGATAACTTACAAAGACCAAGGGCCCTTTCACGGGCGTTCTGATCACGTCCGTCTGTCAGTTTTTCAGGCGGACCTGATCGTGTCCGTGAAATCCAGATGGATGGAAACCCTATATTCTGGAGAATCAGATCGGATAGGATCGGATGAAAATGGACAGGCAGATCCGTTTTCAGCCGATCTCCATAGAGGACAGCGGGGATCTGACAGATCTGTCATCCGCCTGCTCAGTGGGAATCAGCGGATCGATCCCTGCCGATCAAAGCGGAGTCCATACATGAACAAGCCCGTGTGAAAGGACCCTTTAGCTGAGTACACACAAACCAAAATTTGGCCGATTCAGCAGGAACCGCCTGAATTTCTCTGTTCAACGACAGACATCTGTTGACTGGTCCAGCTGGAAAAGCAGCATTTATGATCAGCTGCTGCAGCCAGTGTATTCTGATGTGGAGGGGGAGATACCCTGCTGTAAGAATTCAATGACACAGCGGGGGCGATTCCTTCTTCTACAATGACTGCATGGATGCAAGAATCTGTGAGTTTTTTTTATTCAGCCCACTGGTTGAATGAAAGAGAAAAACTCTGAAAAGTTAGTCCTGAAATAACTAAAGTGTATACCATGCTCAAAAATAATTAGTAGGACTAAATCACCATTGTGACATTCAATCTTGGAGGCAACTCTTAAAAATGTGTGACCAATCAAAGGCAGGCAAGCCCCGTACAAAGGAGCCAAATGTCGGGCTACATCGGCTGGTTCAATAAAAACCGGCTGACATCCGGCTCGTGTGTATGGCAGCTGGACCGGCTTCTGGCTGAAAGTGCTGACCGGAGTGTTCTGGGGGCCGCCCCCCTATCAGAACACAACAGCTCAGTGGGGGAGATCGCTGTACTAACGTTGAATCGTTAGTACAGCGGATCCGACTGAAGCTGTCAACCTGCTGGGTTGAACGTAAAAAAACCTGTGTGTTCTAGGCTTAAAGCAGACCTTCAGTTATTTTTTCAACTTTCCATCTATTAAATCTTCTGCCCTTGTTGTTTTAACTTTGGATAGCAAAACCATTTTTTTTTCTGCCAGTAAATACCCTATACAGCCCACTTCCTGATTCTTGTCTAGTCATTAGCCTAGGCTTATTACATCATGCACAGCTCTCTCTCTCACTCTTGTGAGAGTTTGCCAGGAAGGGAGGGGGGATGAGTCATAAGAGGGCCAATGAGAGCTGCAGAGCTGGAGGTGTGCCTCTGTGTGTCTGTGTGAATCCAGGAAGTGAACAGGCAGCAGCTTCAGCTGCCCACAGTTAAAATGGCTGTAGCCATACTCAATGGAGGGAGATTTCTGCAGCATATTTGGCAAGTACAGAATCACACTATATATATAAAATAATATGCAAAGCGGTTGGAGGGAAGCTTCAGAATGGCAAAGACGTTTTTATTACAAATTATGTGAGCAGACTGCAGTTCCTCTTTAAGCATCCGAGAAGATTGGTCACCTGACCACATTTTTATAGACATTTGCTTTTTCTAATTGGCAGCTATGGCTGCTGTACTTTACACAATATTGCCGATCTGTACATTGCCTTATTAAACGAATCTCTGAACGGAGACAGGGGCATAATGAAAACGGTTGTTGTCTATAAATACTGATTTCTATTTTCATTCAGGAACCTTTAATTATAGGTGCTTCTGTGTTTAAAAGGCAGGAAACAGAACATACTTATTATAAAGTAACATAGACTGTGATTTCATTACATTGTGAGAACGCACAGACAAAGCAGCCTGCTTAGCAATGTTTTCTTGCACCGGAAAAATCAATTTCTGAATCTGCAAACAATATTATTATTACAATTTCAACTCTTTATTAAAAGTAGAAAAGGGAAAACTATTGCAATGATTTCACAGGAATTATTGTTATAGGAATGCGAACTGCTGAAAACAATGGGATAGTGACTTTTCTCCTATTTATTAAACAGTGTGAACAGTCAACCTTCCTTATTGATAGGCTGGATCCACACTTTTTCAGTGCATTACATCCATGTTAAAGTGTTTAAGCCCCTTTCCCTAAAAAAAAAAAAAAAAAAAGAAATGCAGTAGCATACCTTAAAAGCAGTTTTAAAGGCAATTTTTTTTTATAAAATTAAAATAATAAACATGTTATATTCACCTGCTCTGTGCAATGGTATTGCACAGTGCATCCCTGAACCTCCTCTTATGGTATCCTCTGGCCGCGGTCTTGGTTCCTCCTCTTCTCCCCCATAGAAAGTGTTTGCACTGGGGGCAGACATGCAAGCTCACTCCAGAGCTGGGCTGTGTGTATCCATTGACACACACAGTGCAGCTCAGCCCTGCTCGCTATTCAGAGGTTTTTAATGACAGCAGCAGAAGCCAATGGCAAGTGGCAAAACATTTTTTTACCTTAATGTAGGGAATGCATTAAAGTAAAAAACACTTTACCTTTACAATAGCTTTAAGTTGATGCCTGTTTTCAGTCCCCTTTCTGTGTTCACCCTCTCTTTGTGGCATAATTCGTTTGTCAGTGAAGTGTAACTCATTTCCTCCTCTAAGAGTGGCTGTAGTGGTGTATGTTGGTTTTGTGCTGCCCTAGGCACGACTAAAATCAGGCACCCCTTCCATCTAAATTTGTCCCATCCCAGCCGATTTAAAATTGCGCACACCCGTGCAATGGCGACAAACTGCGTAACGTTTACTATCCATAGGTGATGCTTTAAAAGTCTTTACATGTTGTCACTTTAAATGTACAGAGGAGGTCTGGTGCTAGAATTACTGCCCATGATCTGACGTTGGCAGTGATACCTTACGTGAGGGACGATCGCTGTTTACGTGCGAGCACAGGAGGACGGGGACACTTTAATTTTTTTTTTTTTTTTACACTGTTACTTTAATTTTTTTTTTTAGCATTGTAATTACTGTTACAAAGAATATAAGCATCCTTGCGACAACAATAGGCAGTGACAGGTACTCTTTATGGAGAGATCTGGGGTCTAAAAGACTCCATATCCCTCTTGTGCACTTAAAAGCATTCAAAACACCAAGATCTATGTTTTTGAATGCTTTCAATTTTTAAAAACTGGCACCTATGATTTTGGAGTAAACTGGAAGTGATGTCATGTCATTGCTTCCAGTTTACTGTTATGAACAGCTAATCAAAGCCTTTGCTTGGCTGTCAGGCCAGCCGGCAGAGACGCCAGCTGGTCGTCAGGTCTTCCGGTGGGTCATGAGAGCCTGAGAGATGTGGGAGGTGGTGGTGGTGGGGATGTCCCCTCCCACTGCTTGTAACAGCAATAGAGCGGCTAGTAAACCGCTCCGATTGCTATTACAAGAGAGCCAACTGCAGGTTCCAAAAAATGATACCGGGGTGATGCCTGCAGCTGCAGGCATCATCCTGGTACAGGCGCCCCTTCCCCCCCAAAAAGGCCTAGTTTGCCTCATTGTAGATGTGCCCCTGGGTGGCTCCATTGCTTTTTATGTATCTCAGGAGCCACCCTAATATGTGCCCTCCTGTCCTGGGCACACCCTAATCACCCAGTGTGGTGCAGATTCCCCCTGTTTAGACCCCGGATATTTCACCAAAGGTCCTAAATAGTAGTAAAAAAATAATTAAAAAATAAAATTGTAAAAAATAACAAAAAATAAACTAATAAAAAGTAAAAACTACTGAAACCATCCACTGCCCTACTGACACCAATCTCTGCCCTACTGACACCATCATTATGAATACACATGCACACACAAGCAAATGTGTTTGAGCTTTGGGGTGCGCACCATAATGCAATAGGCCATGCACACCTATGATTCTGTGCATGCTCAATTACTTAAGGTGCATAAGGTACTTGCTGGGGTCCTTGGCATTGCACCCACTTGGGTGCAGTATTATGGGCATATGCAGTGTAATGGGTGGGCAAAAAAATCATGTGACATATAATCCCAAAGCAACATTGAACACCAATTGCACAGAGCATGCATTCGGGTGAATCATAGCAGAAAGCGACACAAGCTGGAGGTTCTTCATATGGCAAAAGTTGGTCCTTTTGAGGAAAATTAGGGGAAATAGATTTATTTAGAATTTAAAGCAGAACTAAACCTTAACTCCTTCACGCCGACCGTACGCAAATATGATGCCTTGGCTTGAAGGGGTTGCACCACGGTGATGCCAGCATCCCAAGGAGAGGGAGGGGACATCAATGAAGGCGGAATTGGCTTAGATCGTGTCCCAGATCTAGTAACCCGGAAGTGATGTCATGACATCACTTCCGGTTTACTGAAGACTTAAAGGGTGCCAGATTTTTTAAAAATGTCAGTATTCAAAACAACCAAACTTGGCGTTTTGAATGCTTTTAAGTGCAAAGGAGAGATTTGGGGTATTATAGATCCCGATCCCTACATAAAGAGTACCTGTCACTGCCTATTACAGTCAATAGGGATGTTTGCATTCCTTGCGACAGCAATAAAAATGATCAGATTTTTTTTTTTTTTTTTTTAAAGAGAGTGTAAAAAAATAATAAATAAATAAATAAGAAAAAAAAGATTTAAAACGCCCCGTCCCTCCGAGCTTACGTGCAGAAGCGAACGCATACGTAAGTCGTGCCCTCAAATGTAAACGGTGTTCAAACCACACATGTGAGGTATCACAATAATCGTTAGAGCGAGAGCAATAATTCTAGCACTAGACCTCCTCTGTAACTCTAAGACTACATGCACACAGGACGCTCTATATAGTCATTTTGGGAGTCGGATTTCTGGCAGAAATTTTCTGGCAGCTTTTATCAGCATTTTGTTATAGCGTTTATGAGCATTTATCGGCGTCAGCGTTTTTGAACATTTTTTGTTTTACTTCATTAGCTTCCATAGACTACAAAAAACACCGGACGCCGATAAATGGCTGTTTACCGGGGTTTATGAGCGTTAATCGGTGTCTAGCATTTTTTGTGGTCATAAGAACGACGTTTGAACGCCAATTCAGGGCGTTCAGATAACAGCCCAAAAACGCCACTGCTGTTAAACGACAATTAATGTCCATGTGTGCATGGACACATAGGAAAACATAAAGTGTCATTTTTGGGCTGTTAAAAAACGCAAAAACGACCAAAAACGGTCGTTTATCAGATACAGTGTGCATGGAGCCTAAACCGGTAACCTGTGGAAAATTTTAAAGTGTCGTTTATGGAAATTTTTCAGTACCGTAGTTTGTTGCCATTCCACGAGTGTGCGCAATTTCAAAGCGTGACATGTTAAGTATCTATCTACTCGGTGTAACATCATCTTTCACATTATACAAAACAATTGGGCTAACTTTACTGATTCGTTTTTTTTTTATTTGTTGTTAATTCATTAAATACAGATTTTAACTTGTAAGCAACAAATGTCAGAAAAAGGCTCAGGCATGAAAGGGTTTTTAAATGTACAAAACTGTGAACAGGCAGTTCTTTTTTGCGGATGAGACATGCTATGTTTCTTCTGCAATAAGACACACTCACCTGCCTGCATGCGCAGCTTAGCGTGCATTCCTAGGTGCACTCTAGATATGCTGGATTGACTGACTCCTGAGAGCATGAACAGGATGATGTCATCCCCTTCCAGCCCATTAAGAGCTCTTTCACAGCGCGGACTCTGCCAGCGGATCTGCCTGCCCAGTGGGGGTATCTGTCCGCTGATCCCCGCTGAGCAGGCTAATGATAGGTCCGTGTCTGCTCTGCTGCACTTATGCGGATTGGACACAGCCACAGCCCGCTTTGCTCTATGGGTGGTCAGATGTAAACGTACCGATCGTCCGTTTACATCCGACTATCATCTGATCCTCCAGACGGATGGGGAACAGATCCACCCATCCGTCTGTTTTTGGCAGATAAGATCGAAACAGATGTTGGCGGGTGTCAATGGACACATGTTCTTTAAATCCGCCGCTCCATAGAGGGCAATGGATGGTTCAATCGGGTCTGCCTAAAAAACTGACAGGCAGATCTGCTTGGTGCACCCATGTTAAAAGGGCCCTTATAAAACATGCTCAAGAATATGCAAAGTCTTCATTTTAAGATGTAAGTTAATAGCAAATACAACTGGATCATTACGTAGCAACATCTACTGTAATAGCAAAGTAGCTTTTATAGGTTTTTTGATTGAAAAATAAAAACAAAGTTCAGACCTATGAATATTTAACTTTTCTCCACTTCCCTGCTTTGGATAGCAGGGGATTTTGCATCCGTTTTTCATTACCTTTTATATTTTATGGTTCAGGACTGAAAGGAGAGCTGTAAAAAGACACTTGTAACTTTCAGAAAAATAAACCATTCCAGATTTAGTCTCATTAAACCTGTCCTGCTCCCTTACACACATACACTATATTGACAAAAGTATTGGGACGCCTGCCTTTACATGCACATGAACTTTAATGGCATCCCAGTCTTAGTCCGTAGGGTTTAGTATTGAGTTGGCCCACCCTTTGCAGCTATAACAGCTTCAACTCTTCTGGGAAGGCTGTCCAGAAGGTTTAGGAGTGTCTATGGGAATGTTTGACCATTCTTCCAGAAGCACATTTGTGAGGTCAGGCACTGATGTTGGATGAGAAGACCTGGCTGGCAGTCTCCGCTCTAATTCATCCCAAAGGTATTCTATTGGGTTGAGGTCAGGACTCTGTGCAGGTCAGTCAAATTCCTCCACCCCAAACTCACTCATCCATGTCTTTATGGACCTTGCTTTATGCAGTGGTGCGCATTCATGATGGAACAGGAAGGGGCCATCCCCAATTTGTTCCCAAAAAGTTGGGAGCATGAAATTGTCCAAAATGTCTTGGTATGCTGATGCCTTAAGAGTTCCCTTCACTGGAACTAAGGGGCCAAGCCCAATCCCTAAAAAACAACCCCACACCACAATCCCCCCCTCCACCAAATGATTTGGACCAGTGTACAAAAGTAAGGTCATGAAGGGAGAGAAATCTTCCAGAGCGGCATTGGTTAAAAAAAAAAAAAATTTGGGGCACTTGGACTTTTTTTTGCCATCCCTTTTCTATGTTACTAAGTTTAAACCTCTTATAAATTTATTAATTAATGATTTTTTGACAAAATATAAGACCACCTTGAGGTGTCTACTTTTCAAAAAGGGGTCAGTTTGGGGGTATTCATTCTATCCTGGCATCTTTTTTCTATGTTTTATAATGTTTATTCTTTTTTTTTTCTTTATATAGTAAAAAATTGACATATAATTAATTTGGGTACAGTGTTGCATGACAGAGTATCAGTCAGTCAAAGTATCATAGCGCTGAAAGCTGATGGCCTGGACAGGAAGAGGGTAACGTGGCGGTCCTAAAGTCGTTAAAGTGCAATGAACTGTCTGGGCAACATGGGACTGAAATCATTTTTCAAATCTCCTTTAGTGGGCACTTAGTCTGTGAAAAGATAAAACAGCCAGCAGAGAAGAATGGATCGCCCTCGCAAAGAATTTCACTCGACGAGATCACACAATGGCGTGGAGTCCCGTCACTGGCACGCGCCGCGGCATCGGAAGGTGACACTTCATCTGATCAATGTGTTGCTTACAGTGACTCTTTATGTTTCGCAGTGTCAGCGGCTGAATAATGGACGTGTAAGCGACCAGCCAAGGAAAATCCGTCATTAAGAAATAAGGGCCACAACAAGCATGTAGAAAGTGCGTCCGCCGCCAGCAACAGACGCAGCTACGCCTATAAATCCCATGTAAGACCACATAAATATATCTCATGAATACAAATCTGTTGGTTCAGCTCTCCAGGAAACTGTTTAAATAAACAATGTATCTTAGTATTCTAGTAAAATCCAAGAATAATACACTCAGATACAAACTTATATGGATTAAAACAGATGCCCTGCGCGTTGCGCCCCGAGAGGGGCGGCTAGGCATTTTCTTTTCTCTGAGATGTACAGATTTTTGGGCTCTATCCATACTGTAAGAGCGAGTTGTGAAATTGATGCCAGAAGGTAATCGGTGCCAACAAAACTGAGAAAGGTTTCCAAGGAAAACATTAAAGCGACGTATGTGTATTTGTAACTGTAAATGGGATGTGCTAGACCAACATATTCCTCCGAGAATTGGCATTTATACATTGACTAGGCTGAGACAGCAAGTGTGCCACTTAGAATTACGTGTAAGCCCAATCGCCAAAATATCATATAATGTATAAATATCATTTTATAAGTCATAATCAATCATTTTTTCTAGCGCCTTTTGTCAGGGCTTTAGAATGACAGGAGGCGGAAGCGGCTTGGATTGGCTGTCACAGCGGGCGCATGATCAAGAGTCCCTTTCTGCCAGCTTCTGATTGTTAATGTTGATTGGGAGCTGGCAGTGAAAGCCTGGTCAACGTGCTGGGAGTGTGCAGTGAAGCACACAACAGCGAATCATGGTCACATATGTACAGCAAGTGGACATTAAGGGGTGGTAAAAATGGGCACCCCCAACCGCCCACCCAAACAATCACAATACAATCAGATAGGTCTGTACACATGCCGTGGGCAACAAAGCGGCCCACAGAATTTTTAACTCGGGGTGCAGAGTTTGACAGGCAGTGATGCCTGTTAATCTCAACCATTGAGTTTAAGGCTCCATGCACACTGAAGCTGATAAACGACCGTTTATGGTCGTTTGGGCGTTTTTTTAACAGCCCAAAAACGCCCCTTTATGTTATCCTATGTGTCCATACACACATGGATGTTTATTGTCTTTTAACAGCAGTGGTGTTTTTGGACTGTTATCTAAACGCCCTGAATTGGCGTTCAAGAGTTGTTCTTCTGACCACAAAAAACGCTGGACGCTCATAAACGCTGCTAAACGGCTGTTTATTGGGTCCGGCATTTTTAGTAGTCAATGCAAGCTAATGAAGTTAAATGAAAAACGCTAAAAAACGCTGACGCCCATAAATCCAGCTAAAGGCGCATAAATACTATTACAAAACGCTGATAGAAGCTAGTTTTAAAAGCAGCGTTTTTCTGCCAGAAATCTGACGTCCAAAACGACTACATAGAGCGTCCAGAGTGCATGGAGCCTAATGGGGCTGCACTGCAACCACGACCTGAATGCTTGGCTCTCCGTTGCAGTGCGGCCGCAATGTAAAAATTGCCATTCAGCAATTTAGAAAATCGAAGCAAAAAGAAAAATGGATGCCTTGAGGGGTCAGTACTGCCTCCTGAATGCCTGTCAGCCCTGAAAGCGATCCACCACAGGTCACTTTTTAGAGGGTGGTAAGAACAGCAGCGTATCTGTTTTACAAAGGATTTATTCAAGATTTATTTTTTTAGCACAGCACAATGACATGGTAAAAAGATACATTAACTTGGATGAGGGATAAGCCAAGTACTCTGTACTGAAGAGAGGGAAGTCAGTACAATGACGGCAGCGTGTCTGAAAGAGCTCTTAGGCCCGCCTGCCCTCTTGCAGCACATATGCATTAGGCTGTAAGGAGCGGTTTAAAGTGATATTAAAGTCTCTCTTTTTTGTTAATAATAAACATATTATACTTACCTGCCCTGTGCTGTGGTTTTGCAGAGAGCAGCCCGGATCCTCCTCTTCTCAGGTCCCTTTTCTGCTCTCCTGGCCCCTCCCTCCTGCCCCCAAAGCAAGAAGCTATTGGGGTACCCAAGCCCAGCCGTTGTGCTGAGTGTCCATGCAGACATGAAGCCGTGGCTCGTGCCCCACCCCCCCTCCCCATTGGCTCACTGACTTTGATTGACAGCAGTGCCAGTGGCGCTCGCAGTGTGTCTTAGCCAATCAGGAGGGAGAGTCCTGGACAGCCGAGTCCCTCGCGCAACATTGCTGGATCAAGAGGGGGCTCAGTTAAGTATTAGCAGGGCTGAGGGGGGCTGCTGCACACTGAAGTTTTTTTTTTCTCTTAAGGCTGAATTCCACCCAAAAGTGGAGCTTTTGCTTTAAAGGAAGGTGACCCCCCCCCCGGCATGCCACAATTGGCATGTGATTTTTTGGGGGGGGGCAGCGGGACCCTCTTTTGACAAGGTCCCAGCTGCGCTTCCTACTCTGGCTCTGTGGCATAGGGAGGAAGTTC
>BLSH010523831.1:44850-80302 GCA_018402905.1 Glandirana rugosa | reverse complement strand
TTGTCACCTTTACATGTATACAGTCACTCCGACGAACATTAGAGGTAACCTTCGGACACACTGTCTCACTGTTGAGTCTTAGTTGCAATAATCTGTCCCGTTCTTGTACAGTGGGATATTGTCCTTCACCTATTTCTACCGTCGTGGTAGGTCCATTATAAATTTCCCCAACATTTCCGTCTTCGAAAAAAAAGTAGAATTGGTGAAGGAATGACCCGTGAATTTGGGGGGAGGACGGGTCTGGTTAAAAGTCAAAAGTCACGACAGCGAGAAACTTACTGTTAACGGGGGAAAAAAGGACGCAAATTTTGTTTGGGTGCAACTTCGCACGACCGCGCAATTGTCATTCAAAGAGCGACAGCACTGAAAACTGAAAATTGGTCTGGGCAGGAGGGGGGTTTAAGTGCCCAGTAAGGAAGTGGTTAAGATGAAAAAAAAGCTTCTGCCTTTACAACCCCTTTAAATATTACCTGGATGGTGCTGCCATCTTTATCCACTTCCTGTTATAGGGTGACATGTTCTTGCCCTGTCTAATAACGTTGATTCTGAGTTGTCACTCTGTCACACAGGCTTCCAATGGAGATTACAAGCAGCCTCACTGACATATGTACATTTCCACTGTTGCTGCCCTGAGAAAAGTTATGCAGCCATCGCTGGAGTGTATGTAGTCAGGAAGTGGCTGCTGGAAGGTTGCAGGAGATCAGCAAACCTGAACTAAACCCAAAAGCAAACATTTATTATATTGCAGCCTACCAATGTTTAGATGTGATGGCTGCATCCGTTTACTTTTTTTTAGTCTTTCTTTCTTCTATTTTTATCTGTTGATCCAGCTAGCAAGTCTGATGTTTTTCAAAAGCCCCAGCTCTCCAGCAGAATGTATTAGTTTACATAGATTACACAAACCATTTAGCACTGGCAGGGGTACTTACAATGATCAACATTTATTTATTTATTTATGCAAAACCTTTATCCCAAAAGGAAAATAAACTGTTTGCTGTAACTGATTGTAAAGTGTGAGTTTGGCTTCAACTTGTTAGTGTATTTAAATCTGATAATACATTTAAGACCCCACCCGACTGACAATGCTGCTGTCCAAAGGTACCTCCTGTGCTCCTTCGCCCGGAGCTATGGCTCACTAATACAGGAGGTATGTTGCTGACCAGATTAGCAGGTGAAAAGAGAGGGAAACGGCTAAGGAAAAGAAAACAAATGCAGCCACCGCATCTAATGATCGGTAAGCTGCAATATATTACATTTTTGGATTAATACCGCTTTAAAGTACATTATTTAAACTGACATTTCATCAACAAACTAAACTGCAATCCAAAACGCTTTGCCTGGAGCTCTCCTTTAGAATCAAGGTAGTAGGAGCCATAAATATGAATAAATGGCATTCCAATGGCTGGACAGCTTTGTGATGTGGACACAGAGTACTCTACAGGATAGCCGGCAGGAATTCCAGCGCAGTCATAAAATGACTGGGGTGGAAAGGATGCCTTAATAGGATTCTTTCACATTGATTAACTAAGTACATTGGTGAAATTACAGAGACTAGATCTAGTGAAGCAGCCTCAAGGTCATATTCAAGAGATCGTTTCTTTATCCTGAGCCTTGCTTACAGAAAAAAATCTTATAGTGCAAAGAAAGACATAATCATACGTTACACCATAGAGAAATAAATAGGGTTCCCATCCTTTTATGGATTTAGTTGTCATGCGTCATTGCTGACATGCATTTTTGCATGCGTCTTCAATGTATTTTTGATTGTACAGTGGGGAAAATAATTATTTGATCCCCTGCAGATTAGAGGGTTTCCCCACCAAGTACTAAGTCATGTTTTGCTCGCTTACAAAGAAATGAAGGGTCTAAAATTTTTATCATAGGTGTATTTTAAATAATAGAGACAGAATATCAACCAAAAACGCAGAAAAAACACATGAAACAAATGTTATAAATGGAGTTGCAGTTCAGTGAGTAAAATAAGTATTTGATCCCCAAGCAAAACATGACTTGGTGGAGAAACCCTTGTTGCCAAGCACAGAGGTAAGAGGTTTCTTGTAGTTGGTTACCAGGTTTGCAGGCATCTCAGGAGGGATTTTGGTCCACTCTTCTTTACAGATCTTCTCTAAATCCTTAAGGTTTCTTGACTGACGTTTCGCAACTCGGAAGTTTCAGCTCCCTCTATAAATTTTCTATAGATTTAAGGTCTGGAGACTGGCTAGGCCTGTCCATGACCTTAATGTGCTTCTTCTTGAGTCACTCCTTTGTTGCCTTGGTGGTATGTTTTGGGTCATTGTCATGCTGGAAGACCGATCCACAATCCATCTTCAGTGTTCTGGCTGAGGGAAGAAGGTTCTCATCCAAGACTTTACAACACATGGCCCCATCCATCGGCCCCTCATTGCGGCAAAGTCGGCCTGTACCTTTGGCAGAGAAACAGCCCCAAAGCATCATGTTTCCATATTAGTACTTGACTGTAGGGATGGTGTTCTTAGGGTCATAGTCAGCATTTTTCTTCCTCCACACATGGCGTTAATGCCAAAGAGCTCAATTTTAGTTTCATCAGACCACATATCATTATCTCCCAATTCTTCTCTAAATCATTTAGATGTTCATTGGCATGACTGTACATGTGCCTTCTTGAGGAGGGGGACTTGCCGTGTTTGGAGGAAGAAACATGCTGACTATGACCCTAAGAACACCATCCCTATAGTCAAGCACAGAGGTGGAAACATTATGCTTTGGGGCTGTTTCTCAGCTAAAGGTACAGGCCGACTTTGCTGCATTGAGGGGCCAATGGATGGGGCCATGTATTATAAAATCTTGGATGAGAACCTTCTTCCCTCAGTCAGAATATTGAAGATGGGTCATGAATGGGTCTTCCAGCATGAAAATGACCCAAAACATACCACCAAGGCAACAAGGGAGTGGCTCAAGAAGCAGCACATTAAGGACATGCAGTGGCCTAGTCAGTCTCCAGAGCTTAATCCTATAGAAAATTTATGGAGGGAACTTCAAGTTGCCAAGCGGCAACCAAGAAACCTTTAAGATTTAGAGAAGATCGGTAAAGAAGAGTGGACCAAAATCCCTCCTGAGATGTGTGCAAATCTGGTCACCAACTACAAGAAACCTCTTACCTCTGTGCTTGGAAACAAGGGTTTCTCCACCAAGTAATAAGTCATGTTTTGCTTGGGGGTCAAATACTTATTTTACTCACTGATCTGCAACTCAATTTATAACATTTGTTTTTTCTGGATTTTGGTTGATATTCTGTCTCTATCATTTAAAATACACCTATGATAAAATTATAGACCCTTCATTTCTTTATAAGTGGGCAAACTCACAAAATCTGCAGGGGGTCAAATAATTATTTTCCCCACTGTAGATTTTAGACTGAATAGAATTAAAGGTCAGGCTTGTGAATGCCTGTTGTCAATGAATTAAGGCATATGTTGCACGCACGCTATTGACTTTTATTGGCCCCCTAACACAACAAAAGGCAGAAAAAAATTAGGCATGTTATATTCTTAAAAATGCACTGCAGCGCGGAGATGGGAGCAGACACTATTTGGTGTTTTTTACTGCCTCCAACCGCTCCCCCTTTAGCTGTCTCTAGGAGTCATGCCTGTGATTGTCAGGGTCTTGCAATGTCTCATGGGACTTGTAGTTTCACCACAGCTGGAGGGCTAAGGTTGCCTAGCCCTGCTGTAATGCTTTGCTTCACAACCTCAGTAGGAATCATACCTCCTGTCGGTTTTGGTGGGCATAGCATCTGCTGAACCCAACCTGTTCAAGTGAATTGGGGCCACTCTGCCAGCATCCCGCAACTGCAAGCAATGTATGCAGTTACAGTACACTAGTGCTGCGTTCAAGGGAGTAAAGCAAGCAGGAGGAGGCAATACAACGGCTCCTCATCGCCTATCAAAACCTCACTGGGGTGCAATCCAAACGCAGATCTCAGAAAACCAATGCTAATGTGACGAGCCCTTAGGTTAGGTTGACACTTGTGTGTGTAGTTGCGGGTGCAGGACAGTGCAAGTCGCACCTGCTATATCAACTGTGCCTCAAGAAAGAAGGAAGTGCAATTCAGTTACTTGTATGTGAATGAATACATATTTTTATTTACTAAATGATTTGTGGATGTTTTGGGTGAGAGAGTTGCAGAGTTGCACGCATCAGGAATTTATAGTAAACACCACTGGACACCACTGGGTGGGGGAAGGCCTATTTCATGCATGGGTAATTCCATGGGACCCTATGGTATCTTTTCCAGAGTTCGCTAGAAGTTCCTTGAGCAATGAGCAACTTCTGCCTCTCAGATAAGTAGCCACTGACACCAATCATCTTTTCAGCTACCTATAAGGGCAGGGTTCCTCACAATGACCACCAATGTAAGAAGCATTCTTCCTATTGACCACCAATGTAAAGGACATTCTTTGCACTCAAAAACACCAATCAAAGGAGCATTCTTCCCACTGACCACCAATGTAAGGAGCAATCTTCTCAATACCCACCAACATAAGTAGCATTCTTCCCACTAAACACCAGTGTAAAGCGCATTCTTCACACTGACCACCATTCCCATTGATCACCAATACAAGGAGAATTCTTCCCACTGATCACACCAATGTAAGGGACATTCTTTCCACTGAACACCAATCTAAGGAACATTCCACTGATCACCAACATAAGGGGTGTTCTTCCCACTGGAGATATACACAAGGGACATTGAGACAAAGTAAAGGGCCCAGTAACTTTGAATAAGAGAGGTTTGTGACTTCATATCTGTCTATCTGCCGACGCCACGCTATGCCGAATGGCATGCGTTGGCGGCTTGTTAGGTTGGACAGAGTAAAAAGACTGATGACCGATGTGATTAATATTGTATTTTTGATGGTCCCTTCTAGAGCCCTTTATATCATGGGGTCCTGTGGTGTACATGTGGAGCGGAAGTCTGTGGGCCAAGTCGGCCTTGCAGGGTTCCTGTCTTGTCATAGGACCACACTACCTTGGGGGATATTATCCAGGTCCAGTGTCCATTGGAAAGGGGCCCTTAGATCTGACACTGGGGTCCTACATTCCCCTCTGGGTGGTCTTCTGGTGGTTCAGACGTGGAGGGTGAAATTATGTTATTTGTAATGTGATTATAGGTGAGCAGTATTTATGATGTTATAAATATGGTAAAATTATAAAAAATTGTAAAAAAGGAAAATCTTTTTAAGTGATGTAATAATGGATTGTGTTCCGTTAGAACCAGATGGCATGGAGTCGCTTTGAAGAAGCAGCCGAATACTACGAAACGTCAGCATTCTCCACAAGTGTATCACCTGGTTCAGTAATTTTGTATCACATATGGTAATCGTAAATTTTAATCTGATGTTAATAAATGTTCTATGTTTATATGGAAATTCTTTTTGTATGAGTTTTTACTGCTCACTGTGTCACCGACATCCCCTGAAAATCCCTCTATGTTTGCAACTCCTGCACTTGAAAGGGAGGTACTCTCATTGTTTACAATTCAATATTTGGGATGTGGGTGTGTGATGACACAATGAAAATCTGGTTCAACCTCTATAGTGTGTTTTGAGCTGGTAATAGTATTCAAGTGTATAAAGCTTGTAATGGTCTTCAAATAAAAACACTAAAGTGCAGTCCACCATAAACTTTATACATTTCTGTGACTTCCACCCACATGCGATGTTGACCACCACCAGGAGGAATATGAATGGGTACTCTTACCAGAGATGAATTAAAAATGAGCATAACATCACTCGGCTTCAGGAACCTGTGGAAGTCTCTTCAGACGAAACGCGTCGGGTGTCAGGAGTCTGTTCCATTCCATTGCGCCTTCATACTGGACTTTATGCTGGAATTTCATGCTGTGCTCATTTTACTCTTCATGCATGTAAGTGCAATACTTTTTAATACATTGATCGATTAAACAGTGTTACACTATGTAGTACCTTTTTATTTTGAGGATTTAAATATCAATATACCTGGAGTACAATCTGGTTTATGACATGGTTGCCCCATCCTGTGGAATGCTGTATTGGTATACCTGTGGTGGTGGATCTGAAGCTTCCTGAGACGGTTGAGCTACGTTCAAATAAAGGATAAAGAAGGTTCCTGAAGCCGAGTTTTGTTTCATCAATTGTACATTAGCGCCACACTTTCATTTGTCTTTTCTAGCATACAATTTGGTTATTATTGTCGTGCAGGCTGCTCACCCTTGTGTTTTCTATTATTGGTAGTGCAGTATTTCCTATTTTGTCTTGAATCTCTATAATGTGTCACCTGTTTCTGCTGTTTTTGTCTTTCCACACGAAGGATGAATGGAAAGCCGATGAAGAGCACAGGATCCATATTCTTTCCATTGCTTTTCATCTCCTTTTTTTTTAAATTCATGCCGTCACATCTGGCTAAGCCGCCCAATCAGTTCTTGAAATACAAACACTTGGCTCCCTCTCTCCTTCACTACAACTCGGCACGCAAAACTGGAGCCAACCTACAAGAGTGAACAGGTGAAAGACTTGGTCCACCCAAGTAGATGCTGAAGGGCTGAACCAAGCAGCAGCTAGGGACTCAAGTGGTGAGAGATATGGACTGGAGTTCCCAGGTCACACACCTGCTAAAGCTCATACAAGAAGATCTCATTTTCCCTGTTGGAATTTGAATTCCTTTTATATTATGGAGAAAGCATTTAGAGCATTGGGAACACCCCAAGGTGGGCAGGAAGCCAGGAACTACAGCAGAGGAATCACACTATTGTAATCCCCGATAGATAAATGAAGCCACCCTCAGATTTCCCCTTTAACCACTTCAGCCCCGGAAGGATTTCACACTTTAGGACCGGAGCCCTTTTTGCGATTCGGCACTGCGTCGCTTTAACTGACAATTGCGCGGTCGTGCGATGTTGTATCCAAACTAAATTTGCGTCCTTTTTTTCCCACCAATAGAGCTTTCTTTTGGTGGTATTTGATCACCGCTGCGTCATTTCTGATCGCCGCTATAAACAAAAGAAGAGCGCCAATTTTGCAAAAAAACCCAAATTTCTTACTTTTTGCTAAAATACAAATCCAAAAAAAAAAAAAATATAAAAAAACATTTTTTTTCATCGGTTTTGGCCGATTTATATTCTTCCTCATATTTGTGATAAAAAAATCGCAATCGGCGTTTATTGATTGGTTTGAGCAAAAGTGGTCGCGTTTACGGATGATGAGAATTAATTTCTGGGGTTTTTATTTTTTTTCTATTTTTTACTAGTAATGGCGGGGATCTGCGATTTTTAGCGATACTGCGATATTGCAGCAGACATGTCGGAACATTTTGACACTTTTTTGGGACCATTGGCATTTATACAGCGATCAGTGCTATACAAATGCACTGATTACTGTGTAAATGCCATTGGCAGTGAAGGGGTTAACCTGCAGGGGGCGCTCTAAGGGTTAACTATGTTCCCTGGGTGTGTTCTAACTGTATGGGGGCTGCCCTAACAGGGGAAGGGAAGTTATCACAGCTTCCATGTAGAGGAAGGCTGTGATCACAGCCCTTCCCCCTCTCACAGAACGGAGGTCCGTGTTTACTTACACGGACCTCCGTTCTTTCACTCCGGGGTGGGGCATCGCGGGTGGCCGGCGGAGATCGAATCCGCGCGCACCCGCTCCCTGGCCCTCCCCGGACACAGTGAGCGCGCGGGCGCGCCTCCGGCGGCGCTCACGCGCTCACTGTGCGCGATCTGGCAGCCACCATCGTATGATGCCGTTTTGCCTTAAAGAGCCACCTTGTCGCCGTCATATGCCGATCGGCGGTCGGCAAGTGGTTAAAGTGGAACTCCAGGCAAACTCATGAAATACATACAGTATATGTTAATTTTACCTGCCAAGGGAATTTTATGTTTGCCCACCCAGTCCTGGAATTTACATAGCCCTGCCACACAGTACAGTCCTGTCTAGCACAACAGCGGGGCTGTTTATTCTCTGCTGCAGTTAAAGCAGTATTAAATAATAAGAGTAAAACTGCCCTTTACATTAAAGTGAAATTTCACTCTCCCAATCAACATTGATTATTTTTAGTCCTCATGCTGCCAGCATTAGTAAACAGATAGGAAAGTATATCATATTTACTTGTCTTTTTTTACATTTCTTCCTGGTTTCTTGCCTGGGCAACTGGCGTCATATATCCCAGGAGTCTTCAGGAGAGGAGGAGGGGTTTTCTTAGTTAAGCACACACTCCTGCTTGCATGCTTGAGCTAAGGGCAGAGGGATTCCAGGAAGTAAATGCTGCATGAATCGTTTGCCCTTTCTCAAGATGGCCAGAAATGCTGGAGGGTGTTTTTCAAAGTGATTTTTCCACAAAATAAAGAATGGAGACATGGATGGATGGGGGAGTTTTCTTTGAATATTAACTTCTTCCCGAAGCGCCATAGCTGAATGACGGCTACAGCGCGGCTCTAAAATGACGGGAGGCCGTCAATAGACGTCCTCCCCTTTGGCTCGCGCTAGGCGCGCTTCCGCGCGTGAGTGTGCCGGCGGGTCGGGCGGACCCCATGTCTGCCGGAGACCCGCAATCTCCTCACAGAGAGCCGGAACGGGGAACCGCCGTTGTAAACACGGCGGTTCCCCGTTCTGTGAGGTGGGGACATGCCAGATCTACTGATCCCTGTCACTGGGATCAGTAAGACCTGTCATGCCCCTGCTGCCCACCACAAATATACTGCGGCAGGGTGGCCGCTCTGTGCCAGATTACGTACTGGGTGAGGTGCTTTTGCTATGGGAAGGCACTGATCCATGTTCCCCGGCATCCACCGATTGTACAGTACACCCTCAGAACAGCGATCTGCCTATATAAACAAGGCAGATTGCCGTTCTGTCAGTAGGGAAGGTATTGATCCTGTGTTCCTGCAAAGCAATGCCTTCCCATAGTAAAAGCACCTCACCCACAGTGAGAAAGCACAGGCTAGGCACACAGGAAACCCTTTGATTGCCCCTGATGTTAACCCCTTCCCAGCCAGTGTCATTAGTACAGTGATAGTGCATATTTTTTTTAGCACTGATCACTGTATTAGTGTCACAGGTCCTCAAAAAGTGACAAAAGTGGTTTTTCCACTGCAATTTTTCCAGCTATAAGTCGCTGATCGCCGCCATTACTAGTAAAAAAAAAAAATATAAAAAAAAAAAATATGCCATAGTTTGTAGACGCTATAACTTTTGCGCAAACCAATCAATACACACTTATTGGGATTTTTTCACCAAAAATATGTAGCAGAATACATATTGCATACCTCCCAACTTTCTGAGTTGGGAATGAGGGACACCTATTAGCAAAAGTATGTATGCATAGGACACACCCCCCTGCCACGCCCCAATAAAAGGAGAATTGTACAAAAAATGATTGGTTAAACCCACAAGTGTTTTTTTTACCACTGCTATTCCTTTGATGTTGGCTCTTGGAATTTACAAATGCCGCAATTTAGAAATTGGATGAACGGTTTAGCACTGGGAGACACTTTTTGATAGATAATTAGTGCATTTTATATACAATTATATACAGGGTGGGCCATTTATATGGATACACCTTAATAAAATGGGAATGGTTGGTGATATTAACTTCCTGTTTGTGGCACATTAGTATATGTGAGGGGGGAAACTTTTCAAGATGGGTGGTGACCATGGCGGCCATTTTGAAGTCGGCCATTGTGTTGGATTGTCAATGCAACCCTCTTCTCCCACTCTTCACACACTGATAGCAACACCGCAGGAGAAATGCTAGCACAGGCTTCCAGTATCCGTAGTTTTAGGAGCTGCACATCTCGTGTCTTCACAGCATAGACAATTGCCTTCAGATGACCCCAAAGATAAAAGTCTAAGGGGGTCAGATCGGGAGACATTGGGGGCCATTCAACTGGCCCACGACGACCAATCCACTTTCCAGGAAACTGTTCATCTAGGAATGCTCGGACCTGACACCCATAATGTGGTGGTGCATGAGGAACAGTCCCTCGAAATCAGGGATAGTTGGGTGCTATGCATATTGGCCTAAATCAGCCTTTGTCAACCTTTTCATCACCGAGGAACCCTTGAAATAATTCTCGGGTCTCGGGGAACCCCTGCTAAAAATTAAAGATCTACAACTCCTGATACATTAGTGTGATGGTCAATGGGAAGAATGCTCCTTACACTTGTGGTCATTGGGAAGAATTATCCCCTTATAAATAGCTAAAAAGATCAATGATATCATTGGGAATTTATCTGAGAGGTAGAAATTGACCATTGCTCAAGGAACCCCTAGAAACCTCTGGAGGAACCCAAGGGTTCCACTGAACTCTGGTTGAGAAACCCTGGCCTAAATTGATGAAGAAATTATATTTTTTACATTTTTTTAATGGATACGTTTTATAGCAGAAAGTAAAAAATAGTGTTTTATTTTTCAAAATTGTCGCTCTTTTTATGTTTATAGCGCAAAAAATAAATACTGCAGAGGTGATCAAATAGCACTAGAAGAAAGCTCTGTGGGGAAAAAGGGACATCAATTTTATTTGGGTGCAGTGTAGCACAACCACGCAATTGTCAGTTAAATCAACGCAGTGCCGTATCGCAAAAATTTGGCCTGGTCATGAAGGGGGTAAATCCTTCCGCAGGTCAAGTGGTTAATATCTACGGAGTGGGTGAAGGGGGTTGGAGAGAAGGAGTTTTGCCCAGGCTTTACCTAAAAATATCACTTTTGGGTGTTTGGACCCTTTTATTCATTGTATAGAATAAGGTATTCCTTATCATCCCAGGTCACCATGGTCTCCATCAGTAGCTGTAATAGAACTTGATCTACAAGTCTATAATTGAAGACAGATGACAGGTCCACTGACTCCTAGACAGAAAACATCACTCTGCTGGTTTCACAGCCCATATATCTGCTTAGGGATATTCCTATGTTGATATTTAGCTATACACATCGCTGAATGGTAAATCCCAGCCAACTCTCACACTGAAACAGGGAAGATTTAACACGCCCCTGGCAGACATGCATGGTCGCATCTTCAATCTCTTTCATGATTTTTGAGGCATGAACACAATTTCACTAATCTTCCCCCAGGAGCAACTGAAATCAGAGCAGTATCAAACATTTTACCGCCGCCTGTTGCTGGATCTCTGTATTATAATTGAATATGACTGACAGCCTCTGTGTTTTCTACAGCAAGCATTTGTTATGTTGTCCGAGATCATACATTGCACAAGTGTCACTTCATTAAAAGTTCTTCTATGTAGACTAAAAGCTATCAAAGGTGTCGTCCACCTTCAATACACGCGCAAGTATTTATCAATTGTGTCTTAAACAGGAACCGCCTCTACTGCGTCATAACAGCCAATCAGATTCATAATGTCATTCTCCAGCTGTCTCATTTTAAAGAGGATATATTATGATATCTAAACATTGTACTTTTTGTTTAGCCTGTCATCCAAGCTGTATAATCCATTTGGCAAGATTTTCATATTGGTTCTGGTAACGACTACAGCCTCTTTGCTTTGCAACCTCCCTCTCCGGGTCCAGCTGAGAGTAGGTGTGGCTTCTGTTTAAAATGCAGAAACCTTGGAACACCCAAGCCGCTCCACTAATACATGTGCCTGGCCTCTAATCTACATGACGGGCGCCAGACGCATGGATTTACATGGGTTTCTTTTTTTGAAGCATGTGATTAGAGCTCAAGGCTTTAATTGGCTTAAAAAAGGGGTGGGCATAGGGCACAGAGCACTTCGGGGGGGGGGGTTTGGTGGCTGGTGTCATGTTTGCCGCCCCCCCTAAAATATACAGCACCAGCAGCCACTGGTAAAGGGATGTGTCTACACTGACTACCAAAGCAAAGGGGCCCTTCTACACTGACCACTAATCCAAATAGTCACGTTTACACTGACCACCAATGCAAAGAGTCATGTCTACACTGACCTCCAATTCAAAGGGACATGTCTATGCTGACCACCAATGTAAAGATACATGTCTACACTGGCCACAAATGCAAACAGACATGTCTACATTGACCACCAATGCAAAGAGACATGTCTACACTAACCACCAATGAAAAGGGGCATTTCTACACTGACCACCAATGCAAAGGGGCATGTCTACACTGACCACCAATGCAAAGGGGCATTTCTACACTGACCACCAATGCAAAGGGACATGTCTGCACTGACCACCAATGCACAAAGAAGCACTTCTACGCTGACCACTCATTTTAGGGGGCACCACAATTTTTACACTACATTGACCAACAATGCAGAGCAACATGTCTACACCAACCTGACCACTAACGCAAAGTAACATGTCCACCCTGGCCACCAAAGTAAAAGGTCATGTCCATGCTTACCACCAAAGCATAAGGGCATGTCTACACTGACCACCAATGCAAAGGGGCACTTCTACACTCACCACTAATGTTAGGGGACACCACTTTATTTTCTGGTTTTGTTGTTTATTTAGTTTTAAAATTATTAATGAAAATGTTATTGCATTGGTGTACTATGATCTGCATAAAATATATTAGGTATGTCATATTATTTACTATTATAGTTAAAATGTTCTACAAAGTAATGATCACGATAATATACTGCAAACTGTAGGTATCTTATTTTTAGCACGGGTTACCCAAGGCCTGTAATATAGGGACAGAATGATTCAGAAAGCCTGGCCTAGATGCTTCTGATTTCACCACCAATCCACGGGCAAGTTATAAAGTTTTCTAATGGTAAATCAGAGGGCAAATGCAGGAGTACGCAAAGTAGGATTTGAGGCTTGAATTTTCATTTGATATGTGGCAGCATTAAAGAAAACATATTTGGCGCACAGCTTTGCTTTAAAAACATATATATATATATATATATATATATATATATATATAGTGTATTTTTAATAAGTAGACATTTTAATCATTGCTATAATATTTTTTAAATAACTGTTGATTAGCTGCTTGCATTTTCCTGCTTGCGTTTCTATATTTTAATTAGTGCATGTCATAAACAGATTTGTAAATGCTGGCCAGCAGTATAGCAGGGAATTTGATGCACTCTCTGCTAAAGGACTGGTAAGAGAAGCTACAGGCAGAATAAGAGGGCGTCATTTACTAAAGAGCTAAGTGAGAAGAAGAGTAGTAAAGTAAGCAGCCAATCAACTGTAAAAAAAAGTCCTTTTTTTTCCTTTGTAATACCCTTGTACATAATTGGACGTCTGCATTCACGCATGATTAAATGAGACCTTGAGAGTCTGTATTCAGTAGGGTCAGACTAGACCCATTGACTGACACCAGCAGTGAAGCTCAGACAGACTGGAGTATTACTATGTGGAAAGCAGAACCTGCATGAGTAATGAACAAATATGGCTGCCCTCCCCCCGTGTTCTGCCACAGCCCCATCTTCCAGGGGAGGAGACCTGATTTTTCTCTGCTATGACTAAGTGACACTTACAGGTCTAGTCCCTCCCACATCCTGTGAATGGTCAGTAAAAGAAGGAGCAGCAGACTAATTTGCTCACCTCTCTGTCACCCTGCTCTCTCCTCCTATCAACATGCTTCTTGCTAGCATGTGAGCACTGCAGCACAAAGGACTTGCTTCTCTCACAGTCTGATCTTTTATGTGCAGAGATTACAAGGGGCTGATACCAGGTCAGATCGGGGTACTTAGACTGGATGTTTTTGCAGCTGCTTCTTGGGCCATTTTTTTCCTGCCTCTAAACTTCCCTGCATATTATCATATATGTCCATGCCAGTGGCGGCCCATCCATTAGGGGCGCATGGGCGCTGCCCCCCCAATACATGCGCCCGACTCCCTAATCTACATGCAGTGCGCTGGATGCATGGATTTCTATGGATTTTTTTATTAGAAGCATGATTAGAGCCTGAGGCTCTAATTGGCTCCAAAAAATATTCGCTAATGTCTTACTGTTTCTCCCCCTGGCCAATCAGGAAGCGGGTCTTGAGACCCTATTGGCCGGGAGTACTAAGACCCCATTGCCCGGGAGTCCAAAGACCTGACGGCAGGGACACGGAGGAGACAGAGGGAGGAAGCCACCGCCACTGCCGTGACTTGCACAGGGTAAGTGTGGGGCTGATGGGGGCCTGGCGGGCGAGAGGGCGAGCCGGCGACCGGGGTGGGCGGTGTTGTCGATGGTGTGTGGTGGCAGTCTTGAGCCACCCCCCGACCGATGGAGCACCAGCTGCCACTGGTCCATGCTAACCGATGGAGCACCAGCTACCACCGGTGATGCTAACCGATGGAGCACCAGCTGCCACTGGTAATGCTAACCGATGGAGCACCAGCTGCCACTGGTCCATGCTAACTGATGGAGCACCAGCTGCCACTGGTCCATGCTAACCGATGGAGCACCAGCTGCCACTGGTAATGCTAACCGATGGAGCACCAGCTGCCACTGATCCATGCTAACTGATGGAGCACCAGCTGCCACTGGTCCATGCTAACCGATGGAGCACCAGCTGCCACTGGTCCATGCTAACCGATGGAGCACCAGCTGCCACTGGTCCATGCTAATCGATGGAGCACCAGCTGCCACTGGTCCATGCTAACCGATGGAGCACCAGCTGCCACTGGTCCATGCTAACATAAGCTTTTGATAGTGGTGGTGGCTTTTAGAGGCATAAAAAACAAAACAAAAAACAACTGCTAGTGCATCCAGGAGCATCAGAGTTTTGGCAGAAAAAACATTTGGCGCTTGTAAACGTTTCCTAAGAGGAATTGTGTGGAGAGTAAGAAGTTCTAACGAACGTAAGGCGTACGGGGGAGGAGCTACGCTCTGCCGTCACCCACTGCTGTCCTGATTCATTGGGATGTTCTTTGTAACAAACGCGCTTTTACTCGTTTTAAATGTGAGCACATTTGCAAATAAAGCTATTAGTTTTAACATTTAAACAGAGAGCACTTAGTTCTGTCCTGTATACTTTATCCTCGGTATTATCGCTCTACATGTGCAATACCTGGTGAGTTATCCCTCTGGATGTTTGATGCCTGGAGGATAAGTGCCCTAGAGATATTTTACCCTGATGCATAGTTGACCGCCTGTTAGGTCAGGGATCTACATATTAAGGTGAGCAAAGCGAGTGAATCTGAGGTGGAGGGTCTATCACCAAGTGGTTCCATCAGTCTTTCCTTTACCTTCGCTGTGATCCTCTAGTGCTTTTTGGATTCATTTTTCATTTTTTTTATCACATTTGGACTTTTTTGCTCTGCACTTTGTTTGGTATATGGTTAATTAGATTCTTGTGAAGATTTTTTTTTTTTTTGTGCTAGCTGCATACGCTTTAGGGTTTTTATATTAGCGCTGATTGTGTTTCATTAATTTATGCATGTTATTTACCTGTAAAAGCCTCCCTTGTGTAGACATCCAACTGCTGTTGGGCGCCGCCATCTTTGAAGTGATGTCAGCAGCCCAAGCAAAGTCGGAGCTGTCATTCAGGTTATATTTTATAGTATTCCTCTTCCCTCCACCCCCAGAAACTGCATATAGGCTTTTGTAGGAGGGTAAAGGGAGGGGCAGAGGAGCTGGGCCATCACAGAGTGTACACTCCCAGAAGAGGAAAAGGCTATGGCATTCAAGGAGGGGAGGGGCTGAGCTAGGGAATTGACTAGTTAAATTTCCTGGCAAGTTTAAAGGTACATTACGGGTACCATGCACACTAAGCAGCAGAAAAAATACCAGGGCTACTGGCAGAAAAAAAGCAGCATAAAACCACACGTTTAGGCACATTAAAGCGAAGTTCCACCCAGAAACTTTTTTTTTGGGCATCCACTCTTTTAATACCAAATAGATGTAACCTTTTGTTTCCTTACTTTCAAACCACCTAGTAATTCCATATATTTTTTACTCACAATTTCGTTCCTCTAACTGCTGGACTTTTCCATTTTATGTGAGGGCATCTGAAGCCCACCCTGGGTCTCCTGGCATCTCTTCCTGAAAGAAGTGCATGGTGGGTAACCATCATGCACTCCTCAATCTCGGCCCGCCTTAAATCGCGTCATTTCCTATCTGGAAATGACACGATTTTACAGTACAGGGAAGCCCACTGACTCCTGGAAAATGATGAGTCACATCTCCCAGGAGGCCAGGCAAAGCAGGAAGTGAGGAGAAGAGCCTAGGACCTAAAAGGGGCAGATTACAGAGACCACCTAGCATCAAGCAACTTAGGGTAAGTATAATTTTTTTTCCCTCAAAGGTAAGTGTATATAGGCAAAGGACTTGAATGATGTAAAAAAAAAAATTCTGAGTGGAACTCCGCTTTAAAGAGTGTTTGCATTTCTGAGTACTGTATGTATGAATGCGAGTTAGGGACCTTAGATTGTAAATTCCTAGAGGGCAGGGACAGATGTGAATGTATAATATATATGCAAAGCGCTATATAAGTACCTGTAATAATAATAATATTTTATTTGATGTCTTTTTATTACAGGTACTTACATAGCGCTGTCATTCATGCAGCGCTTTACATATATATTGTACATTCACACCAGTCCCTGCCCTCAAGGAGCTTACAATCTAAGGTAATAATAAGCTTTTTCCTCAAAACACTAAAAAAAATATACGCTTGCCACGCCTAAACACTGCGTTTAGGCTCATCAAGAATTTTTTTTGCCCCGAAAGCTCCTCCCAAAAATGCACATTCATAACATTTTTTCTTCAGCCCTTAAGCGCTACTCTACAAATATGCCTGTAAACACCCAAATGTGCATGGACACATAGACTAACATACAGTTGCTTCTACAGGCTGAAAGAAAAAACATCAAATACCTCTCTAAGAAACATTGTTTATGCCCAGTGCACATGAGTGAATAAAAAAAAATTATGAAAAAGAAAATTTCTGTAATTAAATAAAATGAATTGGTAAAATAATTAATTTAACTTAATTAAATGAATGTTTCTGTGATTTTTTCCTGCAACTTTTTAAGTTGGTGACAGGGTCTCCTTAACCACTTCAGCCCCAGAAGGATTTCCCCCTTTAGGACCAGAGCACTTTTTGCGATTCGGCACTGCGTCGCTTTAACTGACAATTGCGCGGTCATGCGACGTTGTACCTAAACAAAATTGACGTCCTTTTTTTCCCACAAATAGAGCTTTCTTTTGGTGGTATTTGATCACCTCTGCGTCATTTCTGATTGCTGCTATAAACAAAAGAAGAGCGACAATTTTGCAAAAAAAAACAAAAAAAAAAACAATTTTCTTACTTTTTGCTAAAATACAAATCCAAAAAAAAAAATCAAAAAAAAATCACAATCGGCGTTTATTGATTGGTTTGCGCAAAAGTTGCCGCGTTTACGGACGATGAGAATTCATTTCTGGGGTTTTTATTTTCTTTTATTTTTTACTAGTAATGGCGGCGATCTGTGATTTTTAGCGGTACTGCGATATTGTCGGACCATTTTGACACTTTTTGGGACCATTGGCATTTATACAGCGATCAGTGATATAAAAATGCACTGATTACTGTGTAAATGACATTGGCAGTGAAGGGGTTATCCTGCAGGAGGCGCTCTAAGGGTTAACTATGTTCCCTGGGCGTGTTCTAACTGTATGTGGGCTGCCCTGGCTGCAGAAAGGGGATGATCATGGCTTCCATGTAGAGGAAGCCTGTGATCACCGCCTTTCCCCCTCTATGAGAATGGAGATCCGTGTTTACTTACACGGACCTCCGTTCTCTGACTGCGGGGGGAGGGCCATCGCGGGTATCCGGAGGCAATCGAGTCTGCCGTACCCGCTCCCTGGCCCCCCCCGGACAAAGTGAGCGCACGAGCGCACCTCCGGCGGCGCGCGCTCACAGCACTAGTTATCGCAGCCGCGGTCATATGACGGTGGTTTGCGATACCGAGACACTCTGTCGCCCTCAGACTGCGGTCGGCAAGTGGTTAAAGAGGTAAGTTTGAAGAGAGACAGCGCACACAACGGGGAACTCCCAGTCCAATTTGCAAGATCCTCTTTCAGGTGCTCAGGCTCAGTGTGTCCTTACACACCACAGCACAAGCCAGTAAAAGGATTGAGCTGGCATCTCTGTAGTCCATATAGCGATTTTAATGGTTGGTTACATGAAGTGACAAGCAAAACAACTGACGCGTTTCGGCAACCGCCTTAGTTGTACCATGTAACCAACCATTAAATTCGCTAAATGGACTATAGAGTTGCCGGCTCAATCCTTTTACTTGTTTCTCTTTAAAGAGGAACTGCAGTCTGCTCACATAATTTGTAATAAAAACATATTTGCCATTCTAAAGCTTCCCTCCAACCACTTAGCACATTATTTTATATATACTGTGATTCCGTACTTGCCAAATATGCTGCAAAAATCTCCTTCCACTAAGTCTGACTGCATCCATTTTAACTGTGGGCAGCTGAAGCTGCTGCCTGTTCATTTCCTGGATTTACACAGACACACAAAGGCATGCCTCCAGCTCTGCAGCTCTCATTGGCTCTTATGACTCACCCCCTCCATTCCTGGCAAGCTCTCATGAGAGTGAGAGAGAGAGCTGTGCATTTTTCCAGCCAAGAAACAGGAAGTGGGCTGTATAAGGTATTTACTGGCAGAAAAAAAAACGTTTACTATCCAAAACAACAAGGGCGGATAATTTAATAGACAGAAAGATGAATAAATGACTGAAGTTCCACTTTAAAGCGTTTGATACCCCAACACTTCATATTCCTGATATGTGCCTGCTGTACCATGTACTTGTATGAGAATGTATCCTGTTCTTTTTGTATTGCTTCCTTTATGTGAAATCCCTGGTGTTCCTGCCAGTCCCCTTGCGTTCCTATTACAAACTGACCACACTGGGCAGGAGAGCACAACGTGGTCAGTTCTCTAGCCATGCTGGGATCAGTGTACTCTCCTCCAATGATCAGACTTGTCCTAACATGCCCTTGCTGCACAGCCATTCACTGGGAAGCTCAGTGAGCTGCTGCTTCTCCTCTCCCAGCTCTTATGCAGCTGAGAACAGAGGGAATGTGATCATTTATAAAAAAAAAGGGAAAAAGGTATTTATAAAGTTTTTTTTGTATCTATACAAAAATGTTTTGCCTTTCATTTCTTTTTTAAACTGAATGGGTTGTTTTACAAGGGGATCGTTTTAAACCACTTTAAGTAACAGCTTGCTGCAGCTTTATATAGTACATTGTGTTTCACTGACTGACCACCTTCATGTGAATATCTAAAAAAATAAATAGAAAAAGGACTAAAATTTCCCTTTCAGCCCCAAAGCATCCAAATCGGTTTCATGCTGCAAGATGCATAGCTTTGTATTTTCTCAGACGGGTTTCACTGTCGTTTTCTCTTCCGTCTTGCACAATCCTACAATGCATATTTCTGCTACATTAAAGCAGTGAAAGGGGGAAGATGCGAAATTGATGACAGTTAATAGAAACCAGACATGAACTCTTACATCCTCGATAAACTAGCGACATCTGGACCTTTCTTGAAATTAATTGTAAGTTGAGTAAAGGGAAGGCAGCTCTTCTAAATATATTCTTGGGGTGTGGGAAAGGAAGTATATGAGGGTAAATCAGAACTATTTGATTTAGAGTGTTTTGTTTAACCACTTCAGCCCCGGAAGGATTTCCCACTGTAGGACCAGAGCACTTTTTGTGATTCGGCACTGCGTCGCTTTAACTGACAATTGCGCGGCCGTGCGACGTTGTACCCAAACAAAATTTGCGTCCTTTTTTCCCCACAAATAGAGCTTTCTTTTGGTGCTATTTGATCACCTCTGCGTCATTTCTGATCACCGCTATAAACAAAAGAAGAGCGACAATTTTGCAAAAAAAAAAACACATTTCTTACTTTTTGCTAAAATACAAATCCAAAAAAAAAAAAATATAAAAAAAACATTTTTTTCCATCGGTTTTGGCCGATTTTATATTCTTCCTCATATTTTTGATAAAAAAATCGCAATCTGCGTTTATTGACTGGCTTGCGCAAAAGTTGCCGCGTTTATGGATGATGAGAATTCATTTCTGGGGTTTTTATTTTTTACTAGTAATGGCGGCGATCTGAGATTTTTAGCGGTACTGCGATATTGCAGCGGACATGTCGGACCATTTCGACACTTTTTTGGGACCATTGGCATTTATACAGCGATCAGTGCTATAAAAATGCACTGATTACTGTGTAAATGCCATTGGCAGTGAAGGGGTTAACCTGGAGGGGGCGCTGTGTTCCCTGGGCGTGTTCTAACTGTATGTGGGCTGCCCTGGCTGGGGGAAGGGAGTGATCACGACTTCCATATAGAGGAAGCCTGTGATCACAGCCCTTCCCCTCTATGAGAACGGAGATCCGTGTTTACTTACACGGACCTCCATTCTCTCACTGCGGGGGGGCCATCGCCGGTAGCCGGCGGCGATCGAGTCCACCCTACCCGCTCCCTGGGCCCCCCCGGACACAGTGAGCGCACGTCATATGACGACGGTTTGCGATAACGATCCACTCTGTCGCCGTCAGACTGCGGTCAGCAAGTGGTTAAAGATCGCCAGAAAAGCCGCAACACGCCCACTTTTCCAAAGATTCAAAGCTTTTCAGGTTTGGGGTCCACAATGTGTGCGTTGACATGCATTTGCCTTTTAAAATGCCCTGCAATACCTTTTATATTTAAACTTCACAAAGCTTTATTTCTAAGGCCTCATACACACAGGCGTATGTTAAAAAATAAGCAAAACGTCAGGCCCGACGTCAGGGAAAAATCTGCGCTTTTTTGGTGTTTTGCATCGGCGTTAGTGAGCGTTGGTGTCACTAGGCGTTTTTTAAAAAAAATCTGTCCTCTGCTATTTTTTAACCTGAAACCGCTGGCGTCAAAAACGCTGGTTAACGTCGCTATGGAGTTAGTGAGTGCTAGAAAGCGTTAGTGAGTGTTTGCCGATTTAGCGTCAAGAACGCCAAATCGCTACAGCCTCGGAACACGCTGGTCCCGCGTTCTAGTTACAGCTCACTAACGCCGACGCCCTCTACTGCTCAAAAAACTTCAGCATTTTTAGGGGGCCATTGAATAACATGGAGAGCTGCAAAAAAACGCCCAAAAATGTGGCGTCAAAAAACGCCCGTGTGCATGAGGGCTTAAAGGACACGTCAACTGACTGTTTTGACTCTTGCAATTATGCATGTTGCGGTGCACTTATACGCATTTATACACATAAGCCTGAAAAAAGTAGGTTGTGTACTTTTTTTCAATGCAGGCAGTGCACATCCGCACAATACACTGGAGTGAACTGCTCAAAATAAAATACATTGCTAAAAATGATTTATTTTGTTATATGCAAAGCAAACTCAACCATCCATCCATGGCTCCATGCTTTAATTTGTTGAGAAATGACACCCCTTGCATTTCCAGCAGTGGCCATCTTGAGTAAGGGCAGAGGATCCATGTAGCATTTACTTCCTGGAATCTATCTGTCCTTAGCTCAGGCATGCAGGCAGATGGGTGTGCTTAGCTGAGAAAGCTCTTCCCCCCTCCTCCAGATGAAAGAAAAAAATGCCCATGAAAACCTCTGGGATAGTCTAGGCCAGGGATATGCAATTAGCGGACTTCCAGATGTTGCAGAACTACAAATCCCATGAGGCATAGCAAGACTCTGACAGCCACAAGCATGACACCCAGAGGCAGAGGCATGATGGGACTTGTAATTTTGCAAAAGCTGGAGGTCCGCTAATCGCATATCCCTGGTCTAGGCCATAAAATAGGAAACAAATGAAGAAATGTAAAAAAAAAAGGTTTAAAACAAGTAAATAGTGTAATAACAAAGTATTAAAGCGGTAGTAAACCTGCAAAATAAAAAAAAAAAAACCCTGCAAGACAATAGCATAATGTGCTATTGCATCGCATACTAGCACATTATTAAACACTTACCTTAGAACGAGGCCCCTGCAGCCCGACTTGGTCAGTGCTGAGGGAGCCGAAATGATGTCCATGATATTTATTCCGGGTTCGCAGCTCCGGTGCTGTGGGTGGCCGGAACCGCGAGATGTCACAGTTCTTTGTTCCGGCAAGGATCTCTGATTTTCCGGCAGTAGCCGGACCTTCAGAGCGCATGCGCCGCTGATGTACAGGTTTAGGTGATATTCATTTTACCTACAGGTAAGCCTTAATATAGGCTTCACTGTAGGTAAAAAGTACAAGTGGGGGGGATACAACCGCTTTAATAAGTAAATATAGTATACCTTCATATCTATTTACTAATGCTAATAGTTAATGTTGATTGTGAGAGTTTAGTTCCGTTTTAACCCTTTCACCTCCTCCTCCCTCTGTGTATGATCTGTACAATAATGTATATAGTGCATCATTACCGAGTTTCATGTTTTAACCCCCTCAATACAGGCATGTTGGTTGGCAGGTCTAGTGCCCATATTTAACCTTGGTGTATCAATATGTAATCCTAAGTGGTAGCTGCCATAAAGAGCCCTTGGCAGTGCTGAACTCCCAGGGAGAGTGGCACAGAGCACGTGGGACTAGCTGGAGTCGCCTTGTCTACCCCTTGACCTTCTTCTGTGGGTCCTGCAGCTTGGTACATATGCCCTCAGTGCCTGTACAAGAGTCCTGTAATGCAGTGGTTCTCAACCCTGTCCTCAAGTACCCCCAACAGGCCATGTTTTGGGGATTTCTCTTAGATAAAATTGCTGTCCAAAATACCAAACCATTGACTCTGATTTAAAGCACCAGTGCAAGATAAAGGAAAACCTGCAAACATGGCCTGTTGGGGTTTCTTGAGGACAGGTTTGAGAACCACTGCTGTAATGTGTGTGAGAAGGGATAACCTGGGAGCAGGACTACAGAGGAGACATTGCGAGGGTAGCAGTATGCTGATGGAGGGACCAGCTCAACTGACCCTCAGCTAATGTTCCTGTGGTGTGGAGTACAATGGCCTTGGGCTCAAGGACCAGCATAATATTGGGGAATTGGCCCATCTCTGTGGTGCTTCCTAGATGAGAGACACAGGGAAGATTGCTGAAGATGTGTAATTGTGCTCTAAGACTGTTGATAATGATAATGCTGGTGATATTCTACACTGATATTCTGCATCTGCCAGCGTGTCAATATATTAGTTGATGAAGAAGTAAGTGCAGTAAACTGCTGAAAACGTACTTGTCAGTGGACGTTCCTTTATTGCTATGTGGGCCTATGGTGGAAGATGTCATGAGTGGACCTATGGCCGGGAGAAAAGTATTCAAGGTGGTGGATACAAAGGCAGATATGTGTGGTGGCTCTGTCCAAGAAGAAGCAGGGCAGGATCTGTGACACCAACAGTTGTCCAATCATCAATCCAGGTCCCCTATATATTTCTTCCTTCACAAAAAAAATGGCAGAAATGAGATCATTTTGTGATGTCTACTTTCCAAAGAATTTCAAAAAGGGGTAATTGGGGGGGAGGGGGTGGTTGTATTGTCCTGGCATTTTTTTGTTTGTTATGTTATATAACAGAGCATAATGGAAACTGTTTTTTTTTTTTTCAAAATGTCTGTTTTTTTTTTCTTTTTAGAAATAAATAAAACAGTGGTTATTAAAGCGGTTGTTTAAAAAAAAAATAAAAAAAACATCTGCAAGGTAATGGCATCATGTGCTAATATGCATAGCATACTAGCACATTATGAAATACCTTAATAGGAAGCCCTCCAGCGCTGTACTGTCACAGTTGAGAGGGCTGACATGTTCCCCCTGTCTTTTTTCCAGGTTTACGCACTCCGGGTATGTTATTGGCTGGAGCCGCGATGATGTCACTTATGCACGTGCGCACAGGAGCCCTTGGTTCCGGCATGAAGCTACATATACCGGACCTTCAGAGTGCATGCGCCAGTGACATAACTGGCTGCATTCAGGGTGAATATCTCCTAAATGGTGCAGGGTTATGAGATATTTATTATATTATAGGCTTACCTGTAGGTAAAAATGACCAAGCCGGCTTTACTACCGCTTTAAATACCAACAAAAGAAAGCTATTTCTGTCTCAGAAATGATATACAATTAATTTGTGTGCAATGTTGCATGATGTGATAGTTGTCAGTCAAAGTATCACAGCACTGAAAACCGAAAAATATTGGGTTCAATATTTCCATGTCTGTGGTGCTTCCTATAAGAGGGGCATAGGTAAGATGGCTGCAGGGGTATGTGGGGTATTACTGGCTCAGGTGATTAAAGGCTAGGCAAGGTAATGCCATCCAGTTTTGTGTTGATACCAATAGACTGACTAACATCATTGTTTTTTTTAATCTCTCACACACTCTTTGTACCTTTCAGGTGGATTTCTGCAGATTACAGCCCACGTACCTTTCCTAGACTCCTGATACATCTGAAAAACCGGGAAAACTCCGCACTAAGACCCCTTTTACACCAGAACATTTTTCAGGCGCTTTTGCGCTAAAATAGCAACTGTAAAGCGCCTGAAAAACGTCCCCCCTCATCCACCCCAGTGTGAAAGCCCGAGTGCATTCACACTGGGACGGTGCGCTTGCAGGACGGGAAAAAAGTCCTGCAAGCCGCATCTTTGGGACGGTGTGGGAGTGGTGTATTCTCCGCTCCTCCACCGCCCCTGCCCATTGAAATGAATGGGCAGCCTTCTGAAGCGTCTGAAAACCAATTCGGGAGTGCCGCTAGCCAGCACTTTTAACCCTCTTTTAACCCCTTGTGGGGGGTTAAAAGCGCACCACTGCCACCTGAATAGCGGCGCTTTGGCTGTAAAGTGGTAAAGTGCTGCAAATAAGCAGTGTTTTACTGCTAACGCTCGGGCGGCCCTGGTGTGAAAGGCGTCTTAGTGTAAACAATATTCAACACAAGTATTTAACTCGTGAAAATGACAGTGGCACCTACAATTATCCACAAACAGATACTGAACAATAATACACAAACAACAAAGTGTTGTGCTATTACTTTATCTGCTTCCCGACCGCGCGCCGTCTTTTCACGGCGGCAGTCGGGGAGCTGGGCGCGAATCGCCGTAAATAAACAGCGATTCGCATTTTGGCCACCAGGGGGCGGGGAGTGTGCCCGCGGCTCGGGCGGACCCTATGTCCGCCGGCGAGCCGCGATGAGCGGCTACAGGGAAAAGAAGGGGAACCGCCGATGTAAACACGGCAGTTCCCCGCCCTGTCAGTGGGGCATGAGAGATCTACTGATCCCTGTCACTGGGATCAGTTAGATCTCTCATGCCCATGTTAGCCCAACCCCCCCACAGTAAGAACACCCAGGGAACACAGTTAACCCCTAGCTCCCCCCCCAGGTTAACCCCTTCACTGCCAATGACATTTATACAGTAATCAGTGGACATTTAAATTTCTGATCGCTGAATAAATGTCATTGGTCCCAAAAAAGTGTCAAAAATGTCCGACATGTCCGCTGCAATATCGCAGTACCGCTAAAAATCGCAGATCGCCGCCATTACTAGTAAAAAATAAAAAAAATAAAAACCCCAGAAATGAATTCTCATCATCCGTAAACGCGGCCACTTTTGCGCAAACCAATCAATAAACGCCGATTGCGATTTTTTTTATCACAAATATGAGGAAGAATATAAATCGGCCAAAAACGGTGAAAAAAAATGTTTTTTTATATTTTTTTTTTGGATTTGAATTTTAGCAAAAAGTAAGAAATTTGGGTTTTTTTGCAAAATGGTCGCTCTTCTTTTGTTTATAACGGCGATCAGAAATGACGCAGAGGCGATCAAATACCACCAAAAGAAAGCTCTATTTGTGGGAAAAAAAGGACGCAAATTTTGTTTGGGTACAACGTCGCATGACCGCGCAATTGTCCGTTAAAGCGACGCAGTGCCGAATCGCAAAAAGTGCTCTGGTCCTAAAGCTGCAAAATCTTCCGGGGCTGAAGTGGTTATATTAACAGCCCACAGCAATCCAGTACAGACATTGTTTTAATCTAAACAAATGTGTAAATTAGTGCAAAAAAGTGACCGGTGTAAAAAACTTGCACACATAATAAATCTAAAGAATAAATAGTGAACAATTCCTTATTTCCAAATCATTAAATCCTCAACCACTATGTTTAATGCAGCCAAGCGATATTCTCCTCCGCCAACACAGAAAGAAAACCTCTTATCAGAGGAAGAGACCCCTTGATTAAAGGAGGTCTAACGTGCTTCCCCAAAAACACTAGGTCAAAGTGAATAGCAATAAGCCCCACCAGCCAGCTATTCCAATTCTCTCATGGACTTCACAGCCTATATTGAGAGCATGACAATATCAAAAAAGAGACAAGCCGCACAGAGCATAATAACATAAAAACAATCTGTATTTATTAAACAAAATGGTCCTCACAAAAGTAAACCACAACAGGGCATGTACAGAAAGTTGCGCCGTTCAGTATGCACGCACAATGACATCAGATCTCATGTTCTACTCAATGCGTTTCATCAAGATTGACATCATTAGGGCCAAATAAAACTTAATTTATCTGTTTAGTTTATTCTGGTGACTCCATCAGAAAGTTTCAGTCGTCAAGTATTTTATATTTTAATGCGCAGGGGTAAGGTAGAGTTACCGACACAATTTGAGTTAAAAGCTAGCTAAAACATAAATACAATGGCATCTGCTAATAACTAAACCAGAAAACATCTTCCCAAAATGAATTTCACCTTCTTTGTTGGAGTAAAGCAGGCCTTGATCCACCAGCAATTCTCTGTATCTAATGACTACATCCAAATACCCTCACTGCCAACCCAAAACCCAAGGATCACCATTGCAAAGCAAGATGTTACCACCCTGCTTGCTTCCATAATTTTAAATGGATACTCCAATATAGGATTAAAAAACATTGTTTCTGTGCCCTGCTTGCACTAGTAAAGAGATTGTTTAGACTGATGACAGCAGTAGCGTGGCGGAAGGGCTGGTTGTGGGAAAATATATCCCTGTTAGAATTCCAAGAAGCAGTGAAGACCCAGAGACCATACTGCATTCATCCAAAATGGACAAATCTCTTGAAATAACACCTTTATGGGATACTGTGACTTTATGGGTAAGTTTGTTTCTCCAACCTTCTATATAAATTCTGAATTTGGATGCAGTAGACCATGTACTGGAATTATACTGTACATATAACATTTCACTCCCAGCTTCCAAGATGTCAGAGATAAACCAAATTGACAGCTTTCTTCTACAACTGGCGCCCACCTTTTCTATATGAAGGTTAACTCAATAAAAGTAAAGGTTTAATATTATATGGAGAAATAGGCACATATTTGTCACGGGTAACATGATTGGGGTTAAATGCAGTTCCAGTAACGGTCTCCATTCTTAGGTCACATTCTAGTTAATAATATCTACTACACAGTAAAGAAGGAAAATCATTATGAAACTTGAGTTGGCTTGTAACTCTAACCAAATTACTGGGTCATTTGAACTACAATAGTCTGCAAGCAGCCAGGAAAAACAATCCTGGCTTTTTGTTTTATTTATTTTAATATGGTTTACCAGGAAATATAAATGAAGATTAATCTTATTTCCTGCTATAATCCCTGATTCATTGTGGAGCCATTCGTAATGACCCATGGAATGGAATCTACAAAACTGCCCCGGTCTTTAGATCTGTTTTAGCAATGAGGGTCTATTAAAAAGAAGTTTGCTGTACAGTATTCAAGCTTATGAGTTCACTAATAACAAAGTGGGATGTAAAGGACAGCTTCACTTCATTGTCTTTATAGTCTTCCCCCATTCCTCTGAGTGGCAACCCCCTACACAAAGACTTAGGGGCCATACACACAGGCCGAATATCGACATTCAGGCTGTGTGTATTGCAGCCGGTCCAACAGAAGCCGTCCATTTCTGTCGAAGGGGCATGACTGTAAAAGGTCTGGCGATCGGCATCCGGTCAGCACTCTCAGCCAATGGCCAAAATTATCCATATTCCCATCGCATACATTCCTGAAAAAAGGCTCTAGGATGCTGGGTGCTGCAGGAACTTCCAGCTGGAAACTGGGTCATATATAACACAGTGTAGATATTTGCCAGCACACCATGGATTTTCAAGTTAAGTCTAAGTGGCTTTAATGAAGTTTGATCACATCACAAACAAGAGAGTGCAACATTTCAAAGTCACGCAGGACCCCTTCCTCAGGCATGCGTGACTCTGAAACGTTGCACTCTCTTGTTTGTGATGCAATTATACTTCAATAAAGCCCTTTAGGCTCAACTTGAAGATCTGTGGTGTGCTTGCAAATATCTACACTTTGTAGAAAGAAGACCCAGATGTTTCCAGCCACTACTGCACACATGCACCCTGCTCAGCCAATTTATTCTTGGCTATACCCAACTGGATGGCTAAAGGCTGCCATGAGTAGTGACCAGCCATTGAAATTAATGACAAGGAAGGGCCATACAACGTAGACCATGGAAGCAGGGTTGAATGTAAATATTTTGGTCGGTGCCTTCCACTCAAGAATTTGGGGGTAACATATCAAAGCCCCATTCCACATTCAGTTTAAACCTGCTGACTACATTCCAGGTGCATCAAGATAAAAATTGTTCAATACCAAAGAGTTGATTTTTTTTTTCAAAGGCAGCCACAGCCACAGAGTAGAAAAGCCTGCCCTTGCCCAAAGTTACACAGTGTGACCCTTGCTCTCTGTGAGAAAGCAGTGATTTTTTTTTTTTTTGCAAAAGTCCAACCCATCCCCTTACTGAATCAGACCTACAGATCTAAAAATCAGCAAAGTTCATGCTACCCACTGATTACACGGCTATAGGTTTCACCCAGTTAGGGGGCAGACAGATCACTGCTTAGCCACAGAGAGCTAGGGTCACACTCTGCAGCATGCTGGCAAGGGACAAGCATTTTTACTTAGGCTGTGGCTAATTTTTTAAAAAAGCAAACTGTAAGACTTTACACACCTTTTGTGTTGATGCACCTGGAATGTATTTAACCAATTTAAATTGAAAGTCTAATTGAAAACTAAAACTTCTTATTGCCCTGTGGGGCTTATTATCACATAAAACAGAACACTAGGAAGAATCAGTAGGCTGTAGAATGATACAAGCAGACTGATCGACCAAAGGGAAGGCTTGGGAGGCTTGGGAGGTAAGAAGTAGGACCTAGGTCAACTTTTACATAAAAGTGAAGATATACAAATCAGCGGCAGCTGTTGCTTAATTTTTTTAACTAAAGGCAAAACTTTTTCTTTAGTTTTGGATAGAGTGGAGAGGAATTAGAACACAAAGTTTTTATTGAGTATAAAGGAAATACCACGCTCACCACTGAAAACAAATGTATGTGGTAATTACAGCTGCTAGCACAACAATTGAACTAGATTGTAAAAAACAGAGTGTATAACAGGTGCAGCGCTATAACTTGATATGAATGAAAATCTGAAATGCAACTAAGTGTGTTATACACCAAAGTTAAATATACTAATTCACTAAGTGCACAGAACCCATCTAGAATAAAATGAGCATATTGTGAACTAAAGTTAAATAAAATAGTTCATAAAGTGCATAATATGTGATAGTTCATAAAAAGTGCTCAAAAGAATCGGATAGATGCACCCTATATAGGTAGGGGCACCACTGTGCCTTTAAAGTGCATCCAATAGTGACTGTAAATCCAATAAAGTGACAAATGCAGAAAATCAGTCCAAAGGGGTGACAAATGCCAGCTAACCCTGTTCCAGGAAAATCCTCCACCGCAAATTAAAACTGCTTATCAGAAACTGGCAAACAGCCAGCATAGAAGATGTATGGGTAACCCGGGTATCATCCACAGGAATAATCTGTGACCATCATCTGGCACTGCTTACGATATCCTCACTATCCTCAACACGCCTCAATGGAACATTTTCACTGGACCAAAACAATCCCAGGAGTTTCAGCCATATTAAAAAACTCACCATAGTGTAAAACCATATGGTATATCTAATTTTTAAAAGAGATAAACAGACTCACATTTGTGTACACCCCAGAAGACGTCTATAGGAGATGAAACGCATCGGTATCTGCCCCCCAATTCACTGCATTCAGGATAGAGCTTGTCTATCTATTATTTATCACATATTATGCACTTTATGAACTATTTTATTTAACTTTAGTTCACAATATACTCATTTTATTCTAGATGGGTTCTGTGCACTTTATGAATTACTATATTTAACTTTGGTGTATAACACACTTAGTTGCATTTCAGATTTTCATTCATATCAAGTTATAGCGCTGCACCTGTTATACACAAAGTTTTTATTGCCTGTGCCCTCATCAGGGAGAATCACACACCCTCCATTTGTCCTGTTTAGCATTATTATTGAAAGTAAAAGCAAAAGAAAATCCCAAATTGTGGATTGTCCCCAGGAAAGTAATAGAGGAGAAGTCTTCCAATGGAGACACTAGTTCTGATGGCATGGGGGTTCCCAAGAGATTCCCCTAATTTGCAGGGATATTCTCACTTCCTGTTTTGGCTATGGGGCGGGAAGTGAAGGGAAATCTCCACAATGGGGCACAGATGGTAAAACAATTAACCAACAGGGGTATAACCCTCCCTTAGTCAATCCAAAATGAAAAAAAAATTGCCTATGGTTCTACTTTAGGCCTCATACACACGGACGTTTTTTGACACCGGCGTTTTCTGGCGTTTTTTGCAGCTCTCCATGTTAGTCAATGGCCCCATAAAAACGTCGGCGTTTCTGAGCTGTAGGTGGCGTCGGCGTTAGTGAGCAGAAAGTAGAACCCATGGCCATCGCGTTCTGAGGCTGTAACGTTTTTTGACGCCGACGCCACAATATGCCAAGAAACGCCAACATATGCCACCATATGCCACCTATTATTATACCGGCGTTTTCCGGCGTTTTTTGACGCCGACGTTTTTAGGTTGAAAAATAGCAGAGGGATGATTTTTTTTTAAAAAACGCCTATTGACGCCGACGCTCACTAACGCTCAAAAACGCCAATGCATAACTCCGAAAGACGCCGACTTTTTTTCCTTGACGTCGGGCCCGACGTTTTGTTTATTTTTTTAGAAACGTCCATGTGTATGAGGCCTTAATCTTCTTCTACCAGAACCACCTTTATTGACGTTGGTTCAGCATGTCATACTGCAAAGTGCAATGTTTAGGAACCATCAAGGGTCCCTTTGTCAGCCAAACAACCTGTTGATGTCACTTTGCCCAATGAAGGGCCTTAGGTGCTTCCAAAGTTGGTAACCTGAAGGATAACTATACAAAAGCATAGTTGTCCTTTAGGCATCCACATTTTACCTGTACCCAACTGTTCAGTAACCTACACTAATTGTAAAAACTGACAAAAAAATTGAAATTATTCTCACCTGCCCTAAAACTTTTCTTGAGAAGAAGTCACAGCCACACGTACAGACTAACATAGAAATTTAAAGTGTTACTAAACCCAGTGATATGAAAATCATTCATCTGCCCCACCCTACACACACACATTGCCCACAGCTTATAAATCTTAATTTTACATTAAAATATTGCCACTATATACATTTCTGAGGAGTTAAACCATTAAGTTCCACAGTGAGTATAAAAAGCATGCTATGCTGCAAATGCAGACAGATTTTACTGTTGTTGGTTTAATAACACTTTAACCACTTCAGATCCGTGCTATTGCCAAAGTATGGCTCCAGCGCGGATCTGAAATGCCCGGAGGACGTCCATGGATGTCCTCCACTGGGCATGCTCTTGCACGCCCCCTGGCGGGAGCGGCGGCGCGCGCGAGCGCCGCACGCTGCGCGAACATGCCCGTGGGTCGGGCGGACTCGATGTCCGCCCAAGACCCGGCGATCACCTTTAGGAGCCTCAGAACGGGGAACCGCCATTGTAAACACGGCGGTTCCCCGTTCAGTGACAGGGGACAAGCAGATCTACTGATCCCTGTCACTGGGATCAGTTAGATCTGTTATGTCCCGGCCAGCCCTGCCCCCCCACAGTTAGAACACACCCAGGGAACATTTGTTAACCCCTTCACTGCCCCCTGCTGGTTAACCCCTTCAATGCTAATGACATTTATACAGTAATCAGTGGACATTTACATTTCTGATCGCTGTATAAATGTCATTGGTCCCAAAAATGTGTAAAAAATGTCCGACATTTCCGCCCCAATATCGCAGTCCCGATAAAAATCGCAGATCGCCGCCATTACTAGTAAAAAAAAAATAAATAAAAACGCCATAAATCAATTCCCAGTTTGTAGACGCGATAACTTTTGCGCAAACCAATCAATATACGCCGATTGCGATTTTTTTTTTACCAAAAATATGTAGAAGAATATATGTCGGCCAAAACTGATGAATAATTTTTTTAATGGATTTGTACTTTAGCAAAAAGTAAAAAATATTGTTCTTTTTCGCAAAATTGTCGCTCATTTTTTGTTTATAGCGGCGATCAGAAATGACGCAGAGGGGATCAAATACCACCAAAAGAAAGCTCTATTTGTGGGGAAAAAAGGACGCAAATTTTATTTAGGTACAACGTCGCACAACCGCGCAATTGTCATTCAAAATGCGACAGCGCTGAAAGCCAAAAACTGGTCTGGGCAGGAGGGGGGTTTAAGTGCCCGGTAAGGAAGAATTCCAGGTATGGATAATTATTTTTTTTTAACAATGCAAGTTTTTATTGGTTTAGCAAGCAAGGTATACAGATCGTAAAAGTCAATAAAATATACATTTCACAAGGCAGAAAGTTAAAACGTACATGTCATTCTCTTCATACCAATCAGCAGTTATAGTTAAGCCTATTGAGTGGGGCAGATGAGTTGTCTTGACCCATCTGATATTAAGTGCGGGTCTCATAACGGTAAGAGGTAGTGGCAGGTATGGATAATTATATATAGTTACATTGGTACAGCTTGGACCAATATAACTGTAGTAGATATCGCTATGCCAGTGATCTCCACTAGCTTCCAGGTCCTGTGCCAAGCCGCTGCACTGCTTCATTCTAGACACAGGAGGCCATTCAGAGATTACTGCATTTACTCAGTGAATGCAGTGTTCTCTTACTGGACGAGGTGGAGAGGCAGGGCAATGATATGTTCAGGGGCGACTTCCTGTGTACACAATGCAGCAGGGTGTCTGGAACCACGAATCAGACAGAGACAGAAAATGTAGTAAAAACTGTTAGCACTGCAGAGTATTGCTATAATGTGCTGGAAGTTTAGCTAACAAAAATCACACCTTTTAATATAATGGTAAAAATGGTACAAATCATTAAACGTAGTCAAAACATAGCCAGGGTCCGGAAGCCAAAGTGGGTAGTCAGAACAAGCCAGTAAATCAGGAAACCAGAGATCAGCGTAGTTGGAGGTAGCAGACAGGATCAGGAACCAGGAGGGACGTCAGCCAGGCAAGTCTTCAACAGTGCACGTATATGAAAAAGGTGAATAAAGGTTCTGTGCAAAGTCCAAAAGATTTGTGTAATAAATAAAACCCAAATATTGAATATAAGTCCATATATTAAGAGCAATCTTCTAAAGTCCACCACCGAACCTCATGCTCCACCTCCAGTGCAAAGCAACAGATTGGGTACTCTTACCAGATCGCTGGGACCCCCTATCTCTAGTGAGGTCACAAAAGCAAGCAGATCAGACCCTCTACTAGGTATATGGAGTAATATCATCAGATCATTCAATGGTAGTGGGTCTCATATATCGATCACTCTCTTCCCCGGGCAGCCCACAAGCACTGTCTCTCCTGATACAAAGGATTGATTTCCGATGAGAAAGCTGTGGGGTGTGCTCTACGAGCCATGCGCAGCCTCAGATGATTACACTGGCAGCCAGCGAATCCACTCCATCTCCGCGAAAAACTACAATAGCAATCAATGCTATTGTAGGTTGCTGGCAATGAATGCGGAGTTCCACCCGCTTTTTACTCTTCTCCATCTTCATCCACTTCCTAACGTAGCATACTAACAGCATTGGGCATTTTTTTTTCTTAGCTTACATTATTTAGAAGGCTTTCTATATCTATTCCTGTCCCCCCCTTCTCCCCCCCCCCCCCCCCACAGCTATGTATGCAATTTCCTGCGGCGCACTGGCTCCTGGGAGATGTGTATCATAATTACCAGGAGTCAATGGGCATTGCCGCCTCTCATCATCACGTTTCCTGCGCTAGGCCGTGTGTTTAATGTGCATGTGTGAGATCGGGAGGTGCATGCTGGATAGCCAGCAGCACCTTATCCAAGGAAAAGGATCCTTGTGGGCTTCACATGCCCACAAGCAAGATGGAAGCTCGCAACAAGAAAGAACAAAGGTCAGTTTAAAAGAAAAAAAAAAAAAACAGCGGCAGTTTAAATGAAAGTAGCGAGTGCAAAATGAGATTAGGAACATCAAAAAAGGTGCCTTTCAAAAGAAAAAAAATATTTTGCTGGTGGAACTCCACTTTAACTGATAGCTGAGCAACTTGAGCAATGAGAAGGGAGGGCTGAGAGCCCAGCCCTGACACAGTGGGGACTGCTGGAGTAGTGGTGTCTACTACAGTGATTTCCAGCTTCTAGAGGGATCCCACGGGTGTGGTATATGCATAGTTACATTGGTCCAAGCTGGACCACTGTAACCATGTAAAAAAACAAACAAACCCTAAATTCACTTTTATTGTACTTTAGCACTGTTCTTAGCTTAGAAACAGAAACATTTTTGGCCAGGCAATGCCAGCTCAAGTCTCTCTCTGGCTACTGTAGCCCTAACACAGGCATGGTTGTGGTTGTGGTTGGGGTTCATACGCTCCTTGCATTTAGGCAGAGACAGCTAATCAATGGCAAAAAGGTTCTGAAGCCCAAACCCATTGACAAGATGTAATTAGAAGTTCTATACACAGAAGTCCTATATGCATTGTACAATTTAATCAAAAGTCATGGACATCTGAGAGATCGTTCATCCCAATAAACTGTGTTGCAGTGTCTTGGGAAAATGTAGCACATATTGAATTCTGGTGCATTGACCTGCAGTATGTAATTTAATGAATTCCAATGGGGCCCATTGAAACCCAACATAACACAAACGATATACATGTCATGGCATGTGCTCTACTGTAAAATAGCCTTTACACGGATTTCCTTATTGGTGTGGGTTCTAGGAAAGTGGGGGGGGGGGGGGTATATCCACAGTAATGAAGTTTCTTACATTACAGAGACACTGTCATTACATCCTGATGGCCCACCCCACAGCGAGTTATACTTAGCGATTTGCACTCTCTCACCTCCTTCTCGCAGCAGTAGTTCACCTTAACTAGGCACAAGATGAATGAGGTCACTGCCCCCATGTCCCTGTGTTTGGGTCTGACGATTGTTCACACAGGCCTGAGTAATGCCATATGGGGAAGCTTCCCTATACCTGAGTACAGCACACCAAAGAGGGCTTTGATGAAGGGGGGTGATGATGGGTAAGTATACTGGTGGAATTGGACTATCAAGAGGCATGGTCACATGGGCAAGGTGACAGTGTATCTTTAAAACACAGCCAAAACCAACTATATACATTTAAAAAAATAAATAAATAAATAAA
>BLSH010523831.1:20517-44840 GCA_018402905.1 Glandirana rugosa | reverse complement strand
TATTGGTGTGGGTTCTAGGAAAGTGAGGGGGGGGGGGGGTATATCCACAGTAATGAAGTTTCTTACATTACAGAGACACTGTCATTACATCCTGATGGCCCACCCCACAGCGAGTTATACTTAGCGATTTGCACTCTCTCACCTCCTTCTCGCAGCAGTAGTTCACCTTAACTAGGCACAAGATGAATGAGGTCACTGCCCCCATGTCCCTGTGTTTGGGTCTGACGATTGTTCACACAGGCCTGAGTAATGCCATATGGGGAAGCTTCCCTATACCTGAGTACAGCACACCAAAGAGGGCTTTGATGAAGGGGGGTGATGATGGGTAAGTATACTGGTGGAATTGGACTATCAAGAGGCATGGTCACATGGGCAAGGTGACAGTGTATCTTTAAAACACAGCCAAAACCAACTATATACATTTTAAAATATATATATATATACTGATATACTGTACAGTGCCTTGAAAAAGTATTCATACCCCTTTCCACTTTTTGTCATTACATCCAAAAACCCCAATGTATTTTATTGGGGTTTTATGTGATAGACCAACACAAAGTGGCACCTAATTGTGAAGTGTAAGGAAAATGATACAGGCGGTCCCCAGGTTACAAACAAGATAGGGACTGTAGGTTTGTTCTTAAGTTGAATTTGTTTGTAAGTGGGAACAGCTACATTTTGTAAGTGTAGCTTCAGCCAAAAAAACGATTTTTAAGCATTTTGGATAGCATAGGGAAGGGGTAACACCCCTGTAATGTTTGTTTTGCTGTCTATGTTTCTGTTCAGAAGATCTCACCTCACTTCCTGTCCCAATGATAATTGGATTTTGAAAATTTTGGGTTGTGGTGGAAACAAGGATTGGTGATAAAGCTTCAGTGGAGACACCTTTTTCCCATAATAACTCTTACAGGAGTGAATTTCCCATCCTAGGGGGAGATTTCCTCTCACTTCCTGTTGTCTACCTTCATTTGTAAGTAGGAGTCGTTTGTAAGTTGGATGTTTGTAACTAGGGGACCGCCTGTAAATGTTTTTCAATTTTTTTTACAAATAAATATGTGAAAAGTGCAGCATTTATATTCAGCCCCCCTGAGTCAATACTTTGTAGAACCGCCTTTCCCTGCAATTACAGCTGAAAGTATTTTTTGGAGATGTCTCTACCAGATTTACACATCTAGAGAGTGAAATGTTTTCCCATTCTTCTTTGCAAAATAGCTCAAGCTCTGTCAGACTGGGTGGAGAGAGTCTGTGAATGGCAATTTTCAAGTCTTGCAACAGATTCTCAATAGGATTTAGGTTTGGACTTTGACTGGGCCATTCTAACACATGAATATGCTTTGATCTAAACCATTCCATTGTAGCTCTGGCTGTATGTTTAGGGTTGTTGTCTTGCTGGAAGGTGAACCTCCGCTTCAGTCTCAAGTCTTTTGCAGACTCTGTATTTGGCTCCATCCATCTTCCCATCAACTCTGACCAGCTTCCCTGTCCCTGCTGGACAAAATAATCTCCACAACATGATGCTGCCGCCACCATGTTTCACAGTGGGGATGGTGTATTCAGGGTGATGTGCAGTGTTAGTTTTCTGCCACACATAGCATTTTGCTTTTAGGCCAAAAAGTTACATTTTTGGCTCATCTGAGCAGAGCACCTTCTTCCACATGTTTGCTCTGTCCCCCACATGTCTACTTGCAAACTGCAAATGGGACTTCTTATGGATTTATTTCAACATTGGCTTTCTTCTTGCCACTCTTCCATAAAGGCCAGATTTTGTGGAGTGCACGACTAATAGTTGTCCTGTAGACAGATTCTTCCACCTGAGCTGTGGATCTCTGCAGCTCCTCCAGAGTTACCACGGGCCTCTTGGCTGCTTCTCTGATTAATGCTCTCCTTACCCAGCCTGTCAGTTTAGGTGGACGGCCATGTCTTGGTAGGTTTGCAGTTGTGCCATATTCTTTCCATTTTCAGATGATGGATTGAACAGTGCTCTGTGAGATGTTCAAAGCTTGGGATATTTTTTTTATAAGCTAACCCTGCTTTAAACTTCTCCACGACTATCCCTGGCTTGTCTGGTGTGTTCCGTGGCCTTCATGATGCTGTTTGTTCACTAAGGTTCTCTAAAAAACCTCTGAGGGCTTCACAAAACAGCTGTATTTATACTAAGATTAAATTACACACAGGTAGACTCTATTTACGAATTAAGTGACTTCTGAAGGTAATTGGTTCCACCAGATTTTAGTTAGGGGTATCAGAGTAAAGGGGGCTGAATACAAAAGCAAGCCACACTTTTCACATATTTATTTGTAAAACATTTTGAAAACCATTTATCATTTTCCTTCCACTTCACAATTATGTGCCACTTTGTGTTGGTCTATCACATAAAATCCCAATAAAATACATTTACGTTTTTGGTTGTAACATGACAAAATGTGGAAAATGTCAAGGGGTATGAATACTTTTTAAAGTATATATATATATTATTGAGTATTGCTTCTAAAATCACTGTCTGCAATTAATTAACAAGGTTAAGTCACTGGGAAAATTCCCACAAGAAGCTGATTCACAGGCAGTTCAGTGTCCCACATGGCAGTCAGACTAATGTAAACACTTTGGGGATTTCACAGCGACCTCTGATGATGCAATCATTGTTTTGTCTCTTAATGAACAGAAAGGTCAATAAATGTTTATTACACCAGAATAGCAAAATATATAAAATGCCCAAAAGTTTAAACAAGGAAAATCTTCCTACTATCTGATAGGCCATTCACTTCATCTATTTGGTGGCATCTCTCTCACCACGATTGGTGTTAACGTGTGCTTTATCGCAATGCCCGTTAAGTGTGCTGGTACACTGTATGGCACCAAGGGCGCACTTCCTGATGGACGTGCTCTGCAGCGCAACTAAGTTACGTGCAACGTGCTGCCAAGAAATAACACATGCACTAATCCTAAAACCATTTTTGCACACAAAAAGTATTCCAGCTCAAGTCAGACTTTTTTTTTCTGTGAATTGCTAGGAATGTCATTCCCAGCCTGGGAGACGGTGCCCTCAGGCTATAAGCATTTGGAAAGCTGTATCAAGTTACGAGGCAGTAAACTTTACATTGCAGAGCGGCAGCATCCTGCAGGGTGACAATGGCTGTCCACATTCAGAGCAGCTCACCGTACGCGGGAAAATCTTCCATTCTAACTATTTGATGATGAAAATGTCATTGCCGCTTCCAACACCATTTTGTGCCATTGTACAAGAAGTCAGACCATAAAACTGGCATGTTACACCAGTATTTACGTGAATTGTATATTTACCAGGGTTCTTCAAAAAGTTTCCACACTTTTTTTAACTCTATTAAATATAAAAAAGCGCTGAAACTTTTTTTTTTTTTTTAAATAGTTTTTTATTGAATTTTGTGGTACAACAAACAATGACATAAACCTCATGGACAACAATAGCCATATAGACAAGATGTGAACAGTATAACTGATATGTCCATAAGTATACAACGAAATAATAATAATAAGGGAAGGAACGTTTCTTACAAGTTTTATATTACTTCTGTTGTTCTTAAAGGTATCGTCTTGCTAAACAATAGGTACTCTTGTATTCACTATATGGGGTAGTATAGGTAGGAGTGCTTCCATGTTCGTGTTGCCAGAATACATATGCCGTAAGGCTACGGTTATGCGCTCCTGTTCCCCGGGCACCCCTTTTGGGAGCACATTTGTGCCCGGGGGGGCAGGGCAATCTACCACTTGGACATGGCATCCTCCTGAGGTGTATCTTAGGTAGATTTGGGATCACCGATCCGTGTGTGGAGTATACAAGATCCACGCGTCCATGGAGTCTTGGGAAGATGTATGGAACAACAATAAATTGCTCACATTGGCGTGTTAGTGGTAGGAATGTTAACAGGTAGGGTAAGGTGGAGTTGTTGCCGTGGCTGAGTATTGGGGGGGGAGTAGATAGAAGAAGATAGGTAGGATTGGGATAAGATAAGGTAAAGATGGTGAGGGAGAGAAGGGGAGAAGGAAGGTACGGTACATGTACGTGCATATTTTGTTGGTTAGTTATTCATTTTGGGCCATAATTCCCATTTTTTGTGGAATGGGGAGCGCTGAAACTTTTTGAAGACCCCTCGTGTATACACACATATATATATATATATATATATATATATATATATATATAAATATATATATATTGCCAAAAGTATTGGGAGGCCTGCCTTTACATGCACATGAACTTTAATGGCATCCCAGTCTAAAGCCTCGTACAGACAGAGAGAAAGTTAGAGTAAAGGTCTCCTTTCAGCATAAGGGCTGCATACTATGCCAGACTCTATGTCCAAGGGAGTGCCAGGATCCTCTCAGGGTGGACACAAATCCCCCTCCAGCAGGTCTTCCATTCTCTGGCTTTGCCACTCTAGGTGCTGTACCCTCCTTGGACAGGCAAGGCAGCTTGAAAAAGTCAAGTAATGCTATGACTAATGTCTCGTACACACAGTGCGACGGTCGTACGACCGGACATCCAAAATCGTATGTTGGCTGTTGTGTCTCGTGTACTGACGTGCACTAAGCGTACGACCAAGCCTAACATAGTGACGTGTTACAAGCGTATAACGAGGAAGTTCAGGTGAATGTGATTTGTGAATTAGGAACGTAGGTTTACACGAATGGGCACTTACGGGCGTTCCTGACTTCTGAGCATGCGTGTTTTGCACGTACAGCTTTGTTGGCCCAACTTCTCTATACACACAAGTCAACAGTCGTACAACCCCTTGTTGTACAACCAAAGTTTTCTAGTCTGCTCATCCAACCTCTGTTGTACGTACGTTGGCTGTTCTAATCGCACATACTAACAGTTGGATGATCATACAACAAGCTGTTGTACGATCGTTTTCATACAACCGACGCACCGTGTGTACAAGGCTTTAGTCCATAGGGTTCAATATTGAGTTGGCCCACCCTTTGCAGCTATAACAGCTTCAACTCTTCTGGGAAGACTGTCCACAAGGTTTAGGAGTGTCTATGGGAATGTTTGACCATTCTTCCAGAAGCGCATTTGTGAGGTCAGGCACTGATGTTGGATGAGAAGGCCTGGCTCACAGTCTCTGCTCTAATTTATCCTAAAGATGTTCGGGTTTAGGTAAGGACTCTATGCAGGCCAGTCAAGTTCCTCCACCCCAAACTTGCTCATCCATTTCTTTATGGACCTTTTTTTTATTAAAGCATGATCACATCAAAAAAGAGAGTTCAACGTTTTTTAGTCATGCAGGACCCCCCTCGTCAGGCATGTAATGATCATGCTTTAAAGTGTTACTAAACCCGGCAATATAAAAAGAATTCATCCACCCCAATTCACACAGCTTCTAAATCTTCTTTTTATAACAAAATACTGCTACTATATACCTTTTTTTTTCATCTGCATATTGCAGTCAGGTGATAAACTGCAAGGAGCCAGGACTTCCCCAGTGTTCATATAGGAGGAGATTTAACTCTCTGATGATGAAACTTCCTTTGCATCAGTGACCCTTCACCCACAATCCGGCCAGAGCTGATTGGTGCTTTGCCAATGACATGCTCAGTTCACAAATAAACAATCACTGCCTCTAGAAATGCACCGCAGTCTGTGTCCATGTGAAACAGGAAAATCGAACAAAGCATGTGCAACCTTTCCATCCTACCTTCATGTAATATAGTATAGTATAGTCTAATACAGGAGACAGGGCAAGAAGGAAGTATCTGGTCATATAAGATCAAAAAGCCTTTTTACAGAGTACAGAGTATTAACCCCTTAAGTTACACAGTGAGTATAGCAAGCATGCTATTCTGCATATACAGACAGATTTTACTGTTGTGGGTTTAGCAACACTTTAATAAACAACCATTTGGACTTAACTTGAAGATCTGTGGTATCCTGGCAAATATCTTCATAGTGATGTGTTGGGGGGACATGAATGTACAGCGGGAAATTCTGATGTTGGGGGGACGCTTATGTGATGGGGTTTCTAATGTGAAGGGGAGATCTGCTGTAATGGAGGGACCATGATGTGATGGTGGAAATTTAGTGTGAAAGGGGGGCTCTGGTGTGATGAGGGGACTTTGTGATGTGATGTGTTGGGGGGACTATAATATAATTGAGAGACTCTAATGCAACCTTTCTTAACCTTTTCAACACAGAGGAACCCTTGAACCCTCCGGCCCTGGGGAACCCCAGCTAAAAATTGGAAATCTACAACTCATGATATTTTAGTGTGATGGTCAATGGGAAAAATGCTCTTTACACTTGTGGTCATTGGGAAGAGTTACCTCCTTACAGATAGCGAAAAAGATCAATGATGCCATTGGGAATTTATCTGAGAGGCAGAAAGTGCCCACTGCTCAAGGAACCTCTAGAAACTTCTGGAGGAACCCTGGTTGAGAATCCCTGCTCTAATGTGATGGAATGACTATGATGTGAAGGAGGGGCTATGATGTGACCGGGGACTCCGATGACATAAGGGACTCTGATGTAATGAGGGAACTATGATGTAAAGCACACTGACTCTTATGTGATGGCCAGAATCTGATGGAAAGCGGGCCCACCATGAAGTGGGTGACATCATCATCCACTGCAGTGTCCTCCAGCCCAATAAATACAGTTCAGGACCGGGGTGCCTCGTGATTTTACATACTTTTAAAGGACGCCATGACTGAAAATGGTTGAGAAACGCTGGCCTAATATATTCACTTTCACAACCACATAGAGAATTAAGGAACTAGGGAGCCCTATTTACAGCCTGCACCACCTCTGCACTACCTACAAGTAATGTCGGACTGTCCTTCCAGGTTGTGACTCATGGCACAGGATAATACCGAGCGAGCATGGAGTACTGCTTGCCTGCATCTCTGTCACAATGTTTACAGACTGTCAGTGACTCACACACAGCCAGTGCCAGCGGGGAGACTTGGAGAGAGCCAGAGAAACAAGGGAGAGCTAGCTGGGGAGGATAAAACACAAGTGTGTTGACACTATGCCCCCCTGACTTGATGGCTGGTGCTCTATTTTTTGGGGGGACGACAAACAAAGTTGGCCCCCTCACACCCACCGTAAGTGCCAATCCTGCACTTACCCCATCCAGGTCGCGGCTTTGGCGGCTTTCCCCCTGCATCTCCTCCCGATTCCCGGCAGTCGCTTCTCCCAGCCAATCGGGTCTTAGGACTCCCGACCAATCGGGTCTCAGGACTAGGGTTGCCACATCATCCCGTTAATCCAGGACACACATTAATTACACAGGTTCTGCGGCTGATTAAGGTGGTAATTAAACTCACTTAGTGCCTTATCTGCATTCAATTAGCCTCAGAACTGTGTAATTAATATGTGTCCTGGATTAAAGGGATGATGTGGCAACCCTACTCAGGACCCGCTTCCTGATTGGCCAGGAGGAGCAGGGAGACAATAGCTAATATTAATTTGCCAATGTCACACAATTGGGTGGGCTCTGCGCCCGAGCCCACACTTTTCGAATCCAATTAAAGCCTCAGGCTCTAATCGTGTGCTTCAAAAAAAACAAAAAACATTGAAATCATGCATCCTGCCCTGCATGGAGATTAGGGGCCGGGCGCATGGATTAGGGGTGCCCCTTATGACCAGCTGCCACTGCCCCTGACTGTTTTTACTGCACCCCCATATCAGGCCATTTTTAACATACATTATGCAGCAGAGTTGCCACCTTATCCCTTTAAAACCGAACACATATTAATCACACAGGTTCTGTGGCTGATTAAGGTGGTAATTAAACTCACTTAGTACCTTACCTGCATTAAAGTAGCCTCAGAATCTGTGTAATCCATATGTGTTCGGGTTAAAGGAATGAGGTGGCAACCCTATGGGCACGGCCTACTACTGTCACCATCAGGAAATTGATATGGAACTACTACTACGTGTAGATGACTGCAAAGAGACAGCAGGAGATCAGCAGTACTGAGATGCAACAAAAGATTAAAAAATGATAGAAATTATTTGTGATACATCATGTGTTAGAAATCTAAAGGACATACATCTGCTTTAAAGCTGTGCTTTCTTGCATACTTTTACAGCCCACTATTACAAAGCCAAACTTCCTGTTTACCTCTTCTGGAGAGCATTCTTCAAAGATTTCCATGGAGAATCCATGAGCAGCTGGTGACATGAAACAGGAAGTTCAGCTCACAGCAATGCCCTAGGTGTCACCAAGACAGGAAGTGAGGGGGCATCTCCTGACCAGTAACACATACAGCAATAAACACCCGAATGAGGATTGAACATTTCCGCAATCTTCCAAAAACAAAAAGCAAATAATAGGTACAAGGGGTTTCTTGCATCTTTTCAAAATAAGGTTTCCTTTAATACCCCTTCTCTCATTCTAATATTGTATCTTACATATACCACCTGTTTATGCTGTGTATTCAAATTAGATGTACACCAGTCTGTTTATTGTTTGTATGTGTTCTTTGGCTGATGTAGCCTACCTCATATGTTGTAAATCAAAAAAGTAAAATTAAAAAACCTATTGCAAAAAAATAAATACAATAAAAATAAATAAATTATAATAAAAGTTTAAAGCAGGTTTTCACTCTAAAACTAATTTCTTCTGGGATTTTAATTTTTTTCCCTTAAGTATTTACTGTGCTGCAAAGAAGCACTTTCCGCACTTCTCACCTGGGCGAGAAAAACAGGATATACCCTGCATGTGCGCAGATGTGCCAAAGGGCTCTGCCAGGACCCAATGACCAGGCAGAGCCTTTCGGCCTATCTGTGCATTCATCATAATGGTGGAGCAGCAGGAAAGCAGGAATGGGGGGGAGGGGGGGGGGTGAGCTGCAAAGACAAGGGAGTGCAAAATCTGGTGCAGTCCTGCATAGGAACCAATCAGCTCCCAGGTTTTTTTTGCCAAAGCTTAATTGAACAAGCTGATGTTAGAACCTGATTGGTTACCATGAACAGCTGCACCAGATTTTGCACCTTCCAGTTTCAGTAAATCAACAATGCGTTGTTAAGATTTGTGATTTAAAGCAGGGGTTATGGTGCCTAAATAAATGCTCTTATACTGGCATCATTTATGCACATACACATGTAAACAAATGCATATATATGAATTAGTAAGACCTCATCTGGAATATGCAGTTCAGTTTTGGGCACCAGTTCTCAAAAAGATATCGGAGAACTGCAGGCAGCTATGGGGAAAGATTAGAGGAACTGAATTTATTCTCTCTTGAGAACAGGAGATTTAGGCTGCTTTCACACTGAGGCGTTTTACAGACGCTATTTAGCTAAAAATAGCATCTGTAAAGCGCCTCGAAAGTCCCCCCCAATCCACCCCAATGTGAAAGCCCTGAGTGCTTTCACACTGGGGCGGTGCACTTGCGGGACGTTACAAAAAGTCCTGCAAGCAGCATCTTTGGGGAGGTGTATATACTGCTCCTCTACCGCCCCTGCCATTGAAATGAATGGCAAGCGCTTCCGAAGCAGCTGCACACCGCCTCGGTAGCGCTGAGCGCCGGCGCTTTTAACCCCCCACAAGGCCCGCATAGCGGAGCCCTATCGCTGGTAGAACTCCGCTAAAACTAGCGGGGTTTGACCATGACCGCGGCTACTGCTTAAATGTGAAAGTAGCCTGGGGGGGGGATATGATCAACATATACAAATACATAAGTGGTCCATATAGTGAACTTGGTTTCAAGTTATTCAGTTTAAGGCCATTGCCAAGGCAGCACTCTTTACATCTGGAGGGAAAAGAAACTCCCACATATGGAAAGGCTTCTTCACAGTAAGAGCTGTGTAAATGTGGAATAGACTCCCTCAAGAACTGGATCTGGCCGGCTCAGTGAAGTGTTTAAAAAAAGAGCTGGATGCATTGCTAAATGCACAAATTATAGCTGGATACTAATATATATATGTATATATTAGAGCTGCAGGATTAATCGTGAATAATCGAGATTGCGATTCTTTCCCCCTAACAATCTTAACAAAGCATTTTCCCAATTCTATGCAGAGTTCTCTGCTCAAGCCGACAGCTGTCAAAAAAAAAAGTGGCAGTTTGCCAAGTTTCACCACATTCCTCAGCTGCTGAGCTAACTATAAACACTGTAACATTTTGTTCTTTAGATCAAAGGAATGAACTCCAGTCTTTTAATGAGGTAAGTTTAACCACTTAAGTTCCTTTCACACGCACGGACCATTCAGGTCCGCCTGTCAGTTTTTCAGGCGGACCTGAACGGACGCTCCATTCTCCTCTATGGAGCAACGGATGTCAGTGGTGACATGTCCGCTGACATCCGGTCCGCTAAATACAGACGGATGGAAACCTGATTTTCCATTTGTCTGGCAGATCCGATTGGATGATAATGGACAGACAGATCCGTTTTCATCTGATCCCCATAGAGGAGAGCGGGGGGCTCTGAGAGGTCCTTCTCTGCGCAGTGAGCATAAATGGACCTGTCATCTGCTGGCTCAGCGGGGATCAAAAGATCGATCCCCCACTGAGCAACGGAGTTCATCAAAATGGACTCCGCACGTGTGAAAGGAGCCTTAAACACTAAACCCTTTTCTGACACTTGTTGGTTTCAAGTTAAAATTGTTATTTTTTGCTAGAAAATTACATAGAACCCCCAAACATTATATATATATATATATATATATTTTCAGCAGAGACCCTAGAGAATAAAATGGCAATATTTTATGTCACACTGTATTTGCGCAGCATTCTTTCAAATGCAATTTTTGTGGAAAAAATATTCTTTAATGAATTAAAAGTAGAACTAAACAGTAAAGTTAGCCCAATTTTTTTGTATAATGTGAAAGATAATTGTACGCCACGAGAATTGTGAGAGAATCGTGATCTATATAATCTTCCTATAATAAGGCTTACCTGTAAGTGCCCTGCATATCTCCTAAAAGTGCACGGTTCAGGAGATATGCAGTGTTGAAGCTGTGCCGACGTCATTTCGGCACATGCGCAGTGAAGAAACGGCCTCTGTGCCATTCCTCCACTGCGACCGTGCCGTGACTGGCACTATGCACAGCTGCACCAGATTTAGTAAATCTCCCTCATATACATCTAAAGACCATATGCCTGTTAGGCCCCCATTCACCTTGGGCCAATTTGACATGCAATTTGATGTGTCAAATTGCATGCCAAGTGGGAGCCTATTGCCGGCAACTGCACCTTCCGAATCGGTGCAATGCCAACTTTGCGGCACCGCGCCGATTCTCAAAAGTAGTTCCTGCACCCATGCGATTCGATTCTAGTGCGGGAAAAAAAGGTACATGTACCATTTTTTGCGAATCTAGTGAGTTCAGCCATACAAGTGTATGGCTGAACTCGCACTGCTCAAAGATCGCATGTGATTGGCACCTGCAGTGCGGGTGCGAATCGCATGCAATCTCTAAGATTGCACATATCTGAACCAGGGCTAAAGGAGTGATTTCAATAGACATCTGTGCATGAACCCGCACAGATGTCATTAAAATCGTCCCCGAACTCGCACTGAAATGCGGATTTGAAATTATGCAAAATCAGATGAGTGTGAATGAGGGCTGAGAGCCAGTTCACACCAGAGCACGGTACCAGAAACCCACATTACGCATGCGTTTCCCGCACTGCGTTCAAAGCACACTACAATTGCGATCTGCAATGGGTGTCAATATTAAAGCGGGGTTCCACCCAAAAGTGGAACTTCTGCTTTAATGGAAGGTGACCCCCTGACATACCACAATTGGCATGTCTTTTTTTTGGGGGGTGACCAGGGTCCCTGTTTTCACAGGGTCCCAGGTCCACTTCCTCCCCTGGCACCGCGGCTCAGGCAAGGAAGTCCACCTTCCCACCTCCCTCTCTGCGATCTTCAGTCACAGGTCCCAGAAGATACGCCGGCCATTCACAAGGCGCAGCGCGACTCGCGCATGCGCAGAGCGCGCCCGACTTTATAGCCAAAGCCAGGTGCCAACACTTGTAATGCCGGTGCCACCAAGGGGAGGGGGAGAAGAGTGAGCCCCCGGGCGACCTCTTTGCTGGAGCGAGGGACAGGTGAGTGTCCGATTGTTAAAAATTAGCAGCTACACTTTTCGTAGCTGCTGACTTTTACATGGGTGGAACTCCTCTTTAAGGTAATGACACCCCAAATGCTGGTCGCAAACCCAGTTCGTTTGCCAGCACCTGATGCTGCGGTACAGAAGTACCATGCGATCCGGTTGCAGTGAGTTTCCAAAAGTAGTATACGCACTATGTTTGGTGTGGTGCGATTTCAGCCCAAAAATTGAAAATGAATGGGCTGAAATCGCACTGCACAGAACTGCATGTGAATCCAGTGGCTGAACTCGCATTGGATTCGCACAAAAAAGGTGCAGGGACTTTTTTATTCCCGCACTGGAATCGGAATCCTGAATCCACAGTTCGCACTGCAATCTGTGAACCGACCTGGGGGTTTCATGAACTTCGTATTGACACCCTCAGCTGTTTGCAGAGGGCAGCATGAACTGCCTATGGGGGAGATGAGATGCGAGAACCTGCGCTGGAATCACGTTTGTTTCCGAATTGCAAGAGTGTGAACCCAGGCTAAGCGTTCAACAAGCACGCTATACATGCGCTGTAAACATGCAAGCAAAAATGCACAGTTATGTGCAGTTTTTGGGTGTGAATGGACTCTAATACATCCCAGATCATTTCTCTTGCATTTAAATAAACCAAGCACAATGACACAAACGCAGTACGTTTGCTCACACTGTATCCCATGGTACAGAAGTATCATGCAATCTGGTTGCAGTTTCCAAAAATAGTGCATGCAGTTCTTTTGGTGCGGTACAATTTCAGCCCGTTAAAAATGAATGGGCTGAAATCTCACCGTGCAGAACTGTGCAATTCCTGGTGTGAAGCGGCCATCAGTGTGCATTTTTTTTCGCCTGATTTTTCTGGCAACATGATCCAGCATAGATGGGAGTATTCTAATATATTTTTTGTGCATGAAGCCTAATTCTCCTGAATTTAAATAAACCAAGCACAATGACGCCCCAAACGCAGGTTGCAAACACAGTACGTTTGCCCACACCGGATCCCATGGTACAGAAGTACCACTTGCAGTTTCCAAAAGTAGTGCATGTTCTACCTTTGGTGCGGCGTGGTGCAATTTCAGTCCGTCCAAAATGAATGGGCTGAAATCGCACCGCTCAGAACTGCATGTGAATCGCACAGGAACACACATCCTGTGCGATTCCCGGTGCGAAGCGGCTCATTTTTTACGCCTGATTTTTCCAGCTACATGATCCAGCATAGATGGGAGTATTTTAACACATCTTTTTGCATGAAGCCTAATTCTCCCTAGATTATTTTGCTTGTATTTAAATAAACCAAACTGCACAACTGTATGGCTGAACTCGCACTGCTCAAAGATCGCATGTGATCGGCACCTGCAGTGCGGATGCAAATCGCTTGCGATCTCTAAGATTGCACATATCTGAACCAGGGCTAAAGGAGCGATTTCAATAGACATCTGTGCATGAACCCGCACAGATGTCATTAAAATCGCCCCCGAACTTGCACTGAAATGCGGTTTTGAAATTATGCAAAATCAGATGAAATCGCACTATTTCACACCCACCCTCTGTGTGAATGAGGGCTAAGAGCCAGTTCACACCAGAACACGGTACCAGAAACCCACCTTTCCGCGTGCGTTTCCCGCACTGCGTTCAAAGCACAATACAATTGCGATCTGCAATGGGTGTCAATATTATAGCGGAGTTCCACCCAAAAAGTGGAACTTCTGCTTTAATGGAAGGTGACCCCCTGACATGCCACAATTGGCATGTCTTTTTTTTGGGGGGGGGGGGGGTGACCAGGGACCCTGTTTTCACAGGGTCCCAGGTCTACTTCCTCCCCTGGCACCGCGGCTCAGGCAAGGAAGTCCACCTTCCCACCTCCCTCTCGGCGATCTTCAGTCACAGGTCCCAGAAGATACGACGGCCAGTCACAAGGCGCAGCGCAACTCATGCATGCACAGAGCGCGCCCGGCTTTGAAGCCAAAGGCGGGTGCCCACACTTGCAATGCCGGTGCCGCCAAAGGGAGGGGGAGAAGAGTGAGCCCTTGGGTGCCCGCATCGCTGGAGCGAGGGACAGGTGAACGCACACCCTGTGCAATTCCCGGTGTGAAGCGGCTCATTTTTTAGGCCTGATTTTTCCAGCAACACGATCCAGCATAGATGGGAGTATTCTAATATATTTTTTGTGCATGAAGCCTGATTCTCCCCAGATTATTTCTCCTACATTTAAATAAACCAAGCACAATGACGTCCCAAACGCAGGTCGCAAACACAGTACGTTTGCCCACACCGGATCCCATGGTACAAAAGTACTAGTTGCAGTTTCCAAAAGTAGTGCATGTTCTACTTTGGTGTGGCGCGGTGCAATTTCAGTCCGTCCAAAATAAATGAGCTGAAATCGCACCGCCCAGAACTGCATGTGAATCGCACAGGAACACACATCCTGTGCGATTCCCGGTGCGAAGCGGCTCATTTTTTTACGCCTGATTTTTCCAGCAACATGATCCAGCATAGATGGGAGTATTCTAATATATTTTTTGTGCATGAAGCCTGATTCTCCCCAGATTATTTCTCCTGAATGTAAATAAACCAAGCACAATGACGCCCCAAACGCAGGTCGCAAACAAAGTACGTTTGCCCACACCGGATCCCATGGTACAGAAGTACCAGTTGCAGTTTCCAAAAGTAGTGCATGTTCTACTTTTGGTGCGGCGTTGTGCAATTTCAGTCCGTCCCAAATAAATGGGCTGAAATCGCACCTCCCAGAACTGCATGTGAATCGCACAGGAACACACATCCTGTGCGATTCCCGGTGCCAAGCGGCTCATTTTTTACGCCTGATTTTTCCAGCAACATGATCCAGCATAGATGGGAGTATTTTAACACATCGTTTTGCATGAATCCCTAGATTATTTTGCTTGCATTTAAATAATCACAGGGATATGCAATTAGCGGACCTCCAGCTGTTGCAGAACTACAAATCCCATGAGGCATTGCAAGACTCTGACAGCCACAAGCATGACATCCAGAGGCAGAGGCATGATGGGACTTGTAGTTTTGCAACAGCTGGAGGTCTGCTAATTGCTTATCCCTGGACTAGTCTATTAGATTGTAAGCTCTCAGGAACAGGACCCTCCCAGCCCTCTTGTATTGAATTGCACTTCTATAGACTGCAGACTATTTTGTCTTTGTTTGCAATATAAAGCACTGTGCAGACTGCTGAAGCTATATAATATGATATAATATAATATAATATATAATCCTGTATAATAGTAATAGATGTGAATGTATCCAACATGCCACAACATCCAGCATGTATGATAAACAGAATAACAATAACTTCCTACAAAGACAAATATTATATGAAATGTGATCTGCATTCTGCAACAATGTAACCCATGCATGGAAGGGGGGGACTTACTTCTCAGCGCCCCGACCAGCATGTTCCCATCCTTGATCAGCTCCTTAATAAACTTGTTGGTCCGGTCCAGCTCAATCTCATGACATTTCAGCCTTTCTCTGAAGTCGGGACTGTCCAGGTAAGAATCGCTGAACTCCAGAGTGGGCAGCCCCATTGTAATGATCCTGGATGGAGGAGAAGAGTGAAGCTGGGGGGACGTTTATTGTAGAAGAGCAGCGAGTCGCCCGATTCGGGATCCTAGGAGCAGCCGGTCCCCCGAATGTGTGCAGAGCTGTCACCCAGCTGCATTGTCCCCTGTGTGCTTCTGCAGTCAGCAGTGTGCAGACATTTCCGGCAGATCTCAGCCTTGTCTTCCCCCCTCCCTCTATGATCACTATGGCTGATCAAGTCCTAGCCCCAGACTACAGGACTACAGATCTCCCCCCCACCCCTTCCCTTCTTCTAGATTGTGCCACTCAGGGACTCCCAGCAAGGTCACCCTCGGGTCACTTCACATTCCTAGATAAAGTCAGGGGAGGGAGGTGGGATCATGGCTCTCCCTTTGTCCAAATTCCTTGAAAGCTGCTCTGAAGGCAGCAAAAGAATAAGAACTGGGGGGGTGTTCAGGGATCAGGATGGAGGAGACCCTGGAAGGACCATGCTATGGGCAGCTCCAGGGTGAAGGTCCCACTTCCAGCTGTCTGCAGAACTCCCAGGACAAGAACTGAGGAAAGTTTAGGGAAAGAAAAGAAGTTTGGGAAGTTGAGAAGTTTGTCTCCTGACTGCCGTCTATAGGGGACATATGGGATAGCTGGAGACGTATGACCTCATCGGGGTCATTGTATTCTACCCAGCCAGGATATCATTCCGAAAGCCACATGCAGGAGCAGTGCTGGGACAAGGACCCCCGGAATCCAAGGCGAGGAGGCCATTGCGCACCCCCTCAGTCCCCTGCCTCTTTAACCACTTAAGGAACAAGCTTATTTTTGACACTTGTTGTTTACAAGTTAAAATCTTTTTTTTTTTTGCTAGAAAATTACTTAGAACCCCCAAACATTATAAATATATATTTTTTCAGACACCCTAGAGAATAAAATGGAGATTGTTGCAATACTTTATGTCACACCATATTTGCGTAGCGGTCTTACAAACACAATTTTTAAAAAAAAAAAATACACTTAAATAATAAGAAAGCAGTAAAGTTAGCCCCATTTTTTTCCATATTGTGAAAGATAATGTTACGCCGAGTAAAATGATACCCAACATGTCATGCTTCAAAATTGCTCCCACTCGTGGAATGGCGACAAACTTTGGCACAAATCTCCATAGGCGAAGTTTAAAAAATTCTAAAGGTTATCATTTTAGAGCTACAGAGGAGGTCTAGTGCTAGAATTGTTGCTCTCGCTCTAACGATCGCAGCGATACCTCACATGTGTGGTTTGAACAACGTTTTCATATGCGGGCTCGAATTACGTATGCGTTCGCTTCTGCACGCAAGCTCGGAGGGATGGGGCGCTTTACATTTTTTTTTCTTATTTATTTTACTTTTTATTTTTTATTTTTACACTGTCCCTTTACAGAGGAAGTAAACCCTGATGGGTTTTACTTCCTCTTTATTAACCTGCAATGTAAAAGCATAATGGGCTAGTATGCATCGCATAGTAGCTCAATATGTGGCACTTACCTGCATTGGAAGCCAGCGCTGTCCCGCAATGTCCCCACTCTAAGCCGCGTCCATCTTCTGCCCCTCTTCCTTCCGGGACCGCGATCTCCAGCTCTGTGACTGGCCGGAGTCCCGTCAATCGCCAATCGTGGCACAATGTCAGTGAAGGAATGGCACAGAGGCTGTTTATTCACTGCGCATGTGCCCGATGGCGTGGGCACATTACAGTACACTGCATACCTCCTAAACTGTGCAGGTTTGGGAGATATGCAGGGAATCTACAGGTAAGCCTTATTATAGGCTTACCTGTAGGTTAAAGTGTTTGTCAAAGGTTGACAAGCACATTAAAACATTTTTTTTTTTATCACTTTTATGCCTATTACAAGGAATGTAAACATCCCTTGTAATAGAAAAAAAAGCATGACAGGGCCTCTTTAATGTGAAATCTGGGGTAAAAAAGACCTCAGATCTCACATTAACATGCAAAAGCAAAAAATGTTTTTTTTCTCATTTAAAAAAATTAACCCTTTAAGGTCCCTTTAACCCTCCAAGGGCATAGAGTCGAGTGGGGGCCATCATACCCTCACTTGACTTGCTGCCCATAAGGCCACAGGACTGGATCGTCTCCGCCGCTTCCAATGGCTCCGGGATGTGGCAGGAGGGGGGGCACCTCACCCTCCGCTCATAAACGTGATCTCATGGTGAATCTGCCGCTGAGACCACTTTTATCTTAAAGCGGACCGCCTGCCGTGAATAAAAATACCGGGAGCTGTCTGCTGCAAAACAACGGTATTTAACGTCAAAGTACCGACGTATATCCACGGTGGGTGGTCTGGAAAGTGGAACTTTAGTCAGAAACTGAGGTCCTGCTAGATGACTTCAGGCTGGCCTCAGGTATAGCAATGTAAAACATTCAAAATAAGTGTCTATGCTATTTAACCGCTTGCCAACTGGCTCACGTACTTCTACGTACTTCTACTGCTGCAAAGTGGCAGCGCAGTGCGAATCGCCATATATAAATGGAGATTCGTGCAGCTGCAGCTTGCGGGCGGCAGTGCGCTCTCGTGCCCGGCGCATGCTGCGTGAGTGTAGTCGTGGGTCGGGCGGACTCGATGTCCGCCGGCGACCTGTGATCACCTACTACAGAGAAAGAACGGGGAACCGTCGATGTAAACACGGTGGTTCCCCGTTCTGTCAGGCGGCATGACAGAATCTACTGATCCCTGTAATCGGGATTAGTTAGATCTGTCATGCCCCTGCCAGCCCAGCCACCACACAGTTAGAACACAGTGAGGGAACACATTTAAGCCCTTGATTGCCCCCTACAGGTTAACCCCTTCCCTGCCAGTGACATTTATACAGTAATCAGTGGCTATTTTTAGATCTGATTGCTGTATAACTGTCAATGGTCCCAAAAAAGTGTCCGATCTGTCTGCTGCAATATCGCAGTCCCGATAAAAATCGCAGATCGCAGCCATTACCAGTAAAAAAAAAAAAGCAATGACAAAGACGCCATAAATCAGTTATCATAGTTTGTAGACGCGATAACTTGTGCGCAAATCAATCAATAAATGCTTATTGTGATTTTATTTACCAAAAATATGTAGAAGAATACATTTTGGCCTAAACTGATGAATATATTTGTTGTTTTATATATATTTTTTTGGATATGTATTATAGCAAAAAGTAAAAAAAAAAATATTTTTTTCAAAATGTCGCTCTTTTTTTGTTTATAACACAAAAAATAAAAACTGCAGAGGGGATCAAATACCACCAAATGAAAGCTCTATTTGTGGGGAAAAAAGGACGTCAATTTTGTTTGGGTACAACGTCGCACGCTCGCGAAAATTGTCAGTTAAAGCAACGCAGTGCCGAATCGCAAAAAAGTGCTCTGGTCAGGAGGGGGGTAAATCCTTCCGCGGCTGAAGTAGTTAAAATCTACTAATACATTGTCTCATCCTGCACTGCACATGCTCAGTTGCTCTGCCTTGTTAGCCATTTTTAGGAACTGCTGAGTTTGTAGAGGCCGATCTGCTGACAGCCTTAATGTGGAATTAAAACCTCCTATCCTTTACCGCCAAGGTAGCTGCTTCTGTTTGATCTGCAACCGCCATGGTGCTGCACATGTGATCAGTTATAACACCAGCCATTTGATGGTTTTATAGTTTGGTTGAGGAAACAAGCAAAAGTGACAGCAATCCCAGCATTCCAGGAATGTAACTATCTTTTGAAAACATTAAATTGATATGTGTAGTTCCGCTTTATGATTTACTGCTGTTCAGAGGCTCTGGGCTTCAGCAAAATGGCAGCCTCCAGCAAGAAGAAACGAGAGAAATGTTAGAGGCAATTTACACAGTAATTTTGGTAGCATTATTATTAACCACTTAAGGACCGGAAGGTTTTACCCCTTAACCACTTCAGCCCCGGAAGGATTTCACACTTTAGGACCGGAGCCCTTTTTGCGATTCGGCGCTGCATCGCTTTAACTGACAATTGCGCGGTCGTGCGATGTTGTACCCAAACGAAATTTGTGTCCTTTTTTTCCCACAAATGCAGCTTTCTTTTGGTGGTATCTGATCACCGCTGCGTCATTTCTGATCGCCGCTATAAACAGAAGAAGAGCGACAATTTTGCAAAAAAACCCAAATTTCTTACTTTTTGCTAAAATACAAATCCAAAAACAAAATATAAAAAAACATTTTTTTTCATCGATTTATATTCTTCCTCATATTTGTGATAAAAAAAATCGCAATCGGCGTTTATTGATTGGTTTGCGCAAAAGTGGTCGCGTTTACGGATGATGAGAATTCATTTTTGGGGTTTTTATTTTTTTTTATTTTTTACTAGTAATGGCGGCGATCTGCGATTTTTAGCGGTACTGTGATATTTCAGCGGACATGTCGGCGCACGCGCGCTCACTAGGCTTGATCTCGCGGCCGCCGTCGTATGACGGCGATCCGCGTTACAGAGCCACTCTGTCGCCGTCAATTGCCGATTGCCAGTGGTCGGCAATCGGTTAAAGGAGTTCTAAAGGCAGAAGGCTTTTTGCATGCATTAAGATAAAAAGCCTTCTGTGTGTAGCAGCCTCCTCAGCACCCCCCAATACTTACCTGAGCCCCATCTCTCTCCAGTGATGTCCACGAATGTCTAAGCCGTCCGGGACACTCCTCCTGATTGGCTGAGACACGACAGGGGCACCATTGGCTCCCCCGGCTGTCAATCAAAGTCAGTCAATCAGAGGATAGAGGGGACGGGTCAGGGCTCCGTGTTATATGGCCACACAGAGCTCTAACTCGCTCCGGGTGCCCCCATAGAAAGCTGCTGGCTGTGGGGACACTTGATAGAAAGGAGGGGCCAGGAGCAGCAAAGAGGGACCCAAGAAGAGGAGGATCCAGGCTGCTCTCTGCAAAACCAACTGTACAGAGGAGGTAAGTATAACACATTTGTTATTTTAAAAAAAAAAACAAGTCTTTACAATCACTTTTCACTGACAATTGAGCGGTCGTGCAACGCTGCACCCAAATAAAATTGATGTCCTTTGTTCCCACAAATAGAGCTTTCTTTTGGTGGTATTTGATCACCTCTGCGTTTTTTTTTTTTTTTGCACCATAAACAAAAAAAAAGAGCAACAATTTTGAAAAAAAAAGGAACTTCAGCTTTAAGGAGAGGTGACCCCCTGACCTACCACAATTGGCATGTCTTCTTTTCACAGAGTCCAAGGTCCACTTCCTCCCCTGGCACCGAGGAGCCGGAAGGAAGTTCACCTTCCCTCCCTCCCACTCGGCGATCTTCTGGGACACGTCACAGATCCCAGAAGATGCACCAAGACATTCACAAGCCGCAGCACGATTCGCGCATGCGCAGTGAGCACCCGGCTTTGAAGCCAAAGCCGGGTGCCCACACCTGTGATGCCGGCGCCACCGAGGGGAGGGGGAGACGAGCGAGCCGTCGGGCGGCCGCATCGCTGGAGCCTGGGACAGGCGAGTGTCCAATTGTTAAAAGTCAGCAGCTACACTTTTGGTAGCTGCTGACTTTTAACAGGGTGGAACTCCGCTTTAATGCTATAAAACACATCCAATAAAAAAATTGTAACAAAACAAATATCTTCATCAATTTAAGCCAATATGTATTCTGCTACATGTTTTTGGTAAAAAAAAAAATCCCAATAAGCGTATATTGATTGGTTTGCGCAAAAGTTATAGCATCTACAAACTATGGAATATATTTATGGAATTTTTATTTATTTATTACTAGTAATGGCAGCAATCAGTGATTTTCAGTGGGACTGCAATACTGCGGTGGACAAATCTGACTCTAAGTGACACCTTTTGGGGACCAGTGACACTAATACAGTGAGCAGTGCTAAACAAATGCACTGTTGCTGTACTAATGACACTGGCAGGGAAGAGGTTAACATCAGCTTTCTAACTGTGTGGGGGAGGTGCTTTAACTGGGGGAAGACAGAGATCTGTGTTCCTGCTTAGCAGAAACACAAATCTCCATCTTCCCCTCTCACAGAAAGGCAGTCTGCCTTGTTTACATACAGTGCCTTGAAAAAGTATTCATACCCTTTGAAATATTCCACATTTCTCATGTTACAACCAAAAACGTAAATGTATTTTATTGGGATTTTATGTGATAGACCAACACAGAGTGGGACATAATTGTGATGTGGAAGGAAAATGATAAATGGTTTTCAATATTTTTTACAAATAAATATCTGAAAAATGTGGCGTGCATTTGTACTCAGCCCCCCCCCCCCTTTTTTTTAACACAAAAGTATCTGAAACATTTATTTACCTTCCATGTTTGCAATGCTGACTGCTGTGTCTCATTATATCTGCAGCATGGTTTATAGGAAGTCTGCAAAGAGGGAACAATGCTGACCTCTCCTCTTTTATTTATTATAGATTTATATATAGTACTGACAATTTACATATTGTATATTCACATCAGTCCCTGCCCTCAAGGAGCTTACAATCTAAGGTCCCTATCTCATGTACATACACATATTAGGGCCAATTTAGACGGGAGTCAATTAACCTATCAACAGAGCAGCCTTTCTCAACCTTTTTTTGTTTTTTTTGTTTCAATATTTTATTAGAATTTTCAGTTTACAATGAGAAGAAAAGCAGAAAACATATTACGTAGGTACATAGGTGATAGATTCCAGGTACATCCAAAACAATGGTATTGATAACAATAACTGGAAGTGGTTAATTATGAAGGCGTATATAATTATGAGCCTAGGAACCTCTAGAATGGCTTTATGGGGGAGTAAGGTGATGCAAATAGGGAGTTCTTGGATTTGCTCATGGCAGAGAACGGGTTTATCTCCCCAATACCCAGACACCTCTATGGGAACTAGCTGTGTGTGGGTGGGGGCTCTTAAAACTGATATTTATCCTTGGTCTTACCAGTTCTCTGAGATAAGCCTTCTATTCATTCCCTAAATTGGTAACATATATACAGTATCTCACAAAAGTGAGTACACCCCTCACATTTTTGTAAATATTATATCTTTTCATGTGACAACATGAAAGAAATGACACTTTGCTACAATGTAAAGTAGTGAGTGTACAGCTTGTATAACAGTGTAAATGTGCTGTCCCCTCAAAATAACTCAACACACAGTCATTAATGTCTAAACCGCTGGCAACAAAAGTGAGTACACCCCTAAGTGAAAATGTCCAATTTGGGAAAAATTTGTAATTTTCCATCCCCACTGTAATGTGAGTCATTAGTGTTACAAGGTCTCAGGTGTGAATGGGGAGCAGGTGTGTTAAATTTGGTGTTATCGCTTTCACTCTCTCATACTGGTCACTGGAAGTTCAATATGGCACCTCATGGCAAAGAACTCTCTGAGGATCTGAAAAAAAAGAATTGTTGTTCTACATAAAGATGGCATAGGCCAGTGATGGCTAACCTTGGCACTCCAGATGTTTTGGAACTACATTTCCCATGATGCTCAACTACACTGCAGAGTGCATGAGCATCATGGGAAATGTAGTTTCAAAACATCTGGGGTGCCAAGGTTCGCCATCACAGGCCTAGGCTATAAGAAGATTGCCAGAATCCTGAAACTGAGCTGCAGCATGGTGGCCAAGACCATACAGTGGTTTAACAGGACAGGTTCCACTCAGAACAGGCCTCGCCATGGTCAACCAAAGAAGTTGAGTGCACGTGCTCAGCGTCATATTTAGAGGTTGTCTTTGGGAAATAGATGCATGAGTTCTGCCAGCATTGCTGTAGAGGTTGGGGGGGTCAGCCTGTCAGAGCTCAGACCATACGCTGCACACTGCATCAAATTTGTCTACATGGCTGTCGTCCCAGAAGGAAGCCTCTTTTAATAGTGGTGCACAAAAAAGCCTGAAAACGGTTTTCTGAAGACAAGCAGACTAAGGACATGGATTACTTGAACCATGTCCTGTGGTCTGATGAGACCAAAACAAACATATTTGGCTCAGATGGTGTCAAGCGTGTGTGGCGGCAACCAGGTGAGGAGTCCAAAGACAAGTGTATCTTGCCTACAGTCAAGCATGGTGGTGGGAGTGTCGTGGTCTGGGGCTGCATGGGTGCTGCCGGCACTGGAGAGCTACAGTTCATTGAGGGAACCATGAATGCCAACATGTACTGTGACATATTGAAGCAGAGCATGATTCCTTCCCTTAAGAGACTTGGCCATAGGGCAATATTCCAACATGTTAATGACCAAAAACTCACCGCCAAGGCGACCACTGCCTTGCTAAAGAAGATGAGGGTACAGGTGATTGACTGGCCAAGCGTGTTTCCAGACCTAAACCCTAATGAGCATCTGTGGGGCATCCTCAAACGGAAGATGGAGGAGCGCAAGGTCTCTAACATCCACCAGCTCTGTGATGTCATCATGGAGGAGTGGAAGAGGACTCCAGTGGCAACCTGTGAAGCTCTGGTGAATTCCATGCCCAAGAGGGTTAAGGCAGTGCTGGAAAATAATGGTGGCGAAACAAAATATTGACACTTTGGGCCCAATTTGGACATTTTCACTTAGGGGTGTACTCAGTTTTGTTGCCAGCGGTTTAGACATTAATGGCTGTGTGTTGAGTTATTTTGAGGGAACAGCAAATATTCACTGTTATACAAGCTGTACACTCACTACTTTGCATTGTAGCAAAGTGTAATTTCTTCAGTGTTGTCACATGAAAAGATATAATAAAATGTTTACAAAAATGTGAGGGGTG
>BLSH010523831.1:0-10174 GCA_018402905.1 Glandirana rugosa | reverse complement strand
GATATGAGTGGATCAGAGGACGCTACGTTGTAAACACTCCAGGGTACGACCACGACTGTAGATAATGGACCGAAGACCCAAGCCTTAGTAACCGGTAAAACTAGTCACACTTGTTTTACTGTATTGAGGGTACGTACCCCTAAGTAATTAGGACTTCTAGACATGTTTATTTTCTCACGTTTGTCCTTCCATATATCGAAAGTAATGTCTTCTCTGAACCACACAACGTTCTTTTAAGTGTATGGTTGAACAGATCACTTACCTCCTTGTCCGAAAAAGACCGTGTAAAACAAATGTTCAAATTTAGTCATAAAAAACGAACTTTTAATGAATATTGGGGGTTTGTAATATGTCCCAAAAGTTTCCCCCCTCACATATACTAATGTGCCACAAACAGGAAGTTAATATCACCAACCATTCCCATTTTATGTATCCATATAAATGACCCACCCTGTATAATGTTTGGGGGTTATAAGTAATTTTCAAGCAAAAAATACTGATTTAAACTTGTAAACAAAATGTGCCAGAAAAAGCCTGTTCCTCCATTCACTAGACAAGTTGGTATGTGAATTTTCTTGCAACACACCAAGTCTCTTCTGTAATGAAAGCTATATACCTTCCTGTTTGCACTCTTTTATTTGTACAGATCTTCAGGATTAATGAATCCCCATGCATGGGAGTTATGTCATTTTGTTCACACTGATCAAAATGGCCAATGATTCCGAACCCAGAAGCCAGGTAATAGATGTCAGCACCAGCATGGGACCTCACAAATGTTGCATCGCAGGAGACTAGGTGAGTATAGATCTGCTTTAAGGCAGGAAAAAAAGCCCAAATTCTCAGCCATCCACTAGAGATATACAAAATATAATTTCCAGACCGAGTACTATTTCAGGGCAGAACTAGTCTTTCAGGTCACAACCTGGATATTAAAAATGTAGAATTACTGGTACGGACCTCTCTGACTATGTAAAATCAGCTTTTTTTACCCAAATTAGAACTTGATATAAATGAACCATGACTGGAGAACAGAGCTGAGAATACTCAGGGATCACGTTTATAGCTTAAACTTCTGAACCTGACACTTGAATACACCCAAGTGCAAGATCATTTCCGTACACAGCAATTTCCTCTCACTTCCACCTCTATACACCAAATTTATATCAGAACGCAAAAAAAATTCAAATATGTGCATTTATTATTTATTTATCTTATTTATCATCTGCCTTTATCTACACTACCATTGCTCCCAAATGTTCCTGTATTAAAAAGACAGACCCTCTTTTGCACACAGATCCAGTTTTAGGTCTGAGAATAGATCTGCATAAATGAATACCTTTACTTTGTTCTTATAGCCCAAATGAACCTTCAATCAGACTGCATATACCAGGGATATGCAATTAGCGGACCTCCAGATGTTGCAGAACTACAAGTTCCATGAGGCATAGCAAGACTCTTGACAGCCACAAGCATCACACCCAGAGGCAGAGGCATGATGGGACTTGTAGTTTTGCAACAGCTGGAGGTCCGCTAATTGCATATCCCTGGCATATACAGTAATAAATATGTAGAATCCCCCCTCCCTTCCTAATTGGGGACAGGGAGAACATGCCCCCAACACAGGAAGAGGCTATCATTATCCTAGGGTGGATCCATGGCTGCAGTGAAGATAGACTTGATGAAGAAGGATGGGAGACACTTTAGTCCTTTTCTTCAATTTTATTGTATCGGCTCAGAGAGAGAGAGGTTAGAGTAAAGGTCTCCTTTCAGCATCAGGGCTCCAGACTCTCTGTCCAAGGGAGTGCCAGGATCCTCTCAGGGTGGACACAAATCCCCCTCCAGCAGGTCTTCCATTCTCTGGCTCTGCTACTGTAGGTGCTGTACCCTCCTTGTACAGGCAAGGCAGTTCGAGGAATTCAAGTAATGCTATGACTAAGTGTCAGGGAAGGTCAAAGACCTGGCAATCTTGCCAATAGGCATCATGGCCGCATCAGACGTACTCCCGGGCATATTGGCACATGCAGATGTGTGACAGAGCGAACGGGTCCATGCAGATGCGTGGCGGCACGAACGGAAGCACGCAGGCACAATGGCGTGCACACAACGTGACAGATGCTGGCGTCTCCTGGCCTATATAAACCTGCTGCTGAGACAGGCCATGCTTGCTCTGACCTTTGATCCTGATCTCATGGTTTGACTCTTGGCTTGTACTACTGTCTTTGCTCCTGTCTGCCTATTTGATCTTGGCTTGGCTCACTGACTCTGCTGCAAATCTGTCTCACCATGTATGACCCCGGCTTGTTCCAGTCTTGCTACCTGAACTGATCTTACCTGGCTTGGCTCCTGGTTCTGTTTACAGTTTGCTCCTCTGCCGAGTGCACCTGGAACCTCTCAAGCCCACCAGCTCTACAGTCCACCCTGCTTGCTTCAGCTACCTTCCAGTGACCAGCTCCTCAAACTACAGTAACTGGCAAACTGCTTCTCTAGTCACTGCTCTCCCTGTACCATTTTCAGGGGAACACTGCACTTAGCTGCAAGGGGAGCCCTCTCAGCAACTCGCCCTTGCACATGGTATGTGACACTAAGCTTTTTTGCCAAAAAACATGTAAGCTTTCTTGCTGTGAGCTTACCAATTGTTCTAATAAGAGCTATGTTTTAGCAAGGACATACAGTATCTCACAAAATTGAGTACACCCCTCACATTTTTGTAAATATTTTATTCTAACTTTTCATGTGACAACACTAAAGAAATTACACTTTGCTGCAATGTAAAGTAGTGAGTGTACAGCTTGTATGACAGTGTAAATGTAATGTCCCCTCAAAATAACTAAACACACAGCCATTAATGTCTAAACCACTGGCAACAAAAGTGAGTGCACCCCTAATTGAAAATGTCCAAATTGGGCCCAAAGTGTCAATATTTTGTATGGGTACCATTATTTTTCAGCACTGCCTTAACCCTCTTGGGCATGGAGTTCACCAGAGCTTCACAGGTTGCCACTGGAGTCCTCTTCCACTCCTCCATGACGACATCACAAAGCTGGTGTATGTTAGAGACCTTGCGCTCCTCCACCTTCCATTTGAGGCTGCCCTACAGATGCTCACTAGGGTTTAGGTCTGGAGACATGCTTGGCCAGTCCATCACCTTTACCCCCAACTTCTTTAGCAAGGCAGTGGTCATCTTGGAGGTGTGTTTGGGGCCGTTATCATGTTGAAATACTGCCCTGCTGCCCAGTCTCCGAAAGGAGGGGGTCATGCTCTGCTTCAATATGTCACAGTACATGTTGGAATTCATGGTTCCCTCAATGAACTGTAGCTCCCCAGTGCCGGCAGCACTTATGCAGCCCATGACCATGACACTCCCACCACCGTGCTTGACTGTAGGCAAGACACACTTGTCTTTGTACTCCTCACCTGGTTGCCGCCACACACCCTTCACACCATCTGAACCTAATAAGTTTATCTTGGTCTCATCAGACTACAGGACATGATTCCAGTAATCCATGTCCTTAGTCTGCTTGTCTTCAGCAAACTGTTTTTGGGCTTTCTTGTGCATCATCTTTAGAAGAGGCTTCCTTCTGGGACAACAGCCATGCAGACCAATTTGATGCAGTGTGTGACGCATGGTCTGAGCACTGACAGGCTGACCCCCCACCCCTTCAACCTTTGCAGCAATGCTGGCAGCACTTATATGTTTATTTCCCAAAGACAATCTCTGGATATGATGCTGAGCACGTGCAGTCCAACTCTTTGGGAGACCATGGTGAGGCATGTTCAGAGTTTAGCCTATCCTGTTAAACCGATGTATGGTCTTAGCCACTACGCTGCAGCTCAGTTTCAGGGTCTTGGTAATCTTCTTATTGCCTAGGCCATCTTTACATAGAGCAACAATTGCAACAATTCTTTTTTTCAGATCCTCAGAGTGTTGAGGTGCCATGTTGAACTTCCAGTGAGAGAGTGAGAGAGTGAGAGCGACAACACCAAATTTAACACACCTGCTCCCCATTCACACCTGATACTTTGTAACACTAACAAGTTACATGACACAGGGGAGGGAAAATGGCTAATTGGGCCCAATTTGGACATTTTCACTTAGGGGTGTACTCACTTTTGTTGCCAGCGGTTTAGGCTGTTATACAAGCTGTACACTCACTAATTTTACATTGTAGCAAAGTGTCATTTCTTCAGTGTTGTCACATGAAAAGATATAATAAAATATTTACAAAAAGGTGAGGGGTGTACTCACTTTTGTGAGATACTGTATGTTGGGTGCGTGCCTATTTATCTTGGATAAGTAACGCTAGTTCAGGATCAGCACCCTTTATTAGGTGTGGGTAGAATAAGCTTCTCTGAAGAGGAGGGTTTTCAGGGATCGTCTAAAAGCTAGCAGAGTAGGAGATACTCGGACAGGTTGGGGTAAGGAGTTCCATAGGATTGGAGAGGCTCTGGAAAAGTCCTGGAGGCGAGCAAAGGAGGAGGTGACGAGGGAGCTAGAGAGCAGGAGGTCTTGAGAGCAACGAAGAGAACGATTAGTTTGGTATTTCGAGACTAGGCTGGTGATGTAGGTGGGGGCTAAATTGTGTATGGCTTTGTAGGTTGTTGTGAGTATTTTGAATTTAATTTGTTGGGTGAGCGAGAGCCAGTGGAGGGATTGACAGAGAGGAGTAGCAGACACAGAGCGATTGGTAAGGTGGATGAGTCTGGCAGCAGCATTCATGATGGATTGAAGGGGGGATAGCCTGTGTAGAGGTAAGCCATTGAGAAGGGAGTTGCAGTAGTCGAGGCGAGAGATGACCAGAGAGTGAATTAAGAACTTTGTTGTGTCATTGGTTAGAAATGGGCGTATTTATGAGATGTTGCGGAGGTTGAGGCGGCAGGATTTGGACAGTGATTGGATGTGGGGCTTAAAGGAGAGTTCAGAGTCCAGGACTACACCTAGGACCTTGGCATTTGGGGATGGGCTGATAGTTGTGCCATCGATTATGACAGAGAGATTGGGGGAAGGGGCACATGGTGCAGGAAAAATGATAAGTTCGGTTTTGGATAGATTAAGTTTGAGGAAGTGGTGTGACATCCAGACTGATACAGTCAGGTCCATAAATATTGGGACACCATAAAATTCTAATCTTTTATTTTTTTTATTTTTTCCGAAATGAATTTTATTGATTCAAGAAGACAAAGGTGCACTAATCTTTTTGGCTCTATACACCACCACAATGGATTTGAAATGAAACAAACAAGATGTGCTTTAACTGCAGACTTTCAGCTTTAATTTGAGGGTATTTACATCCAAATCAGGTGAACGGTGTAGGAATTACAACAGTTTGTATATGTGCCTCCCACTTTTTAAGCGACCAAAAGTAATGGGACAGATTAACAATCATAAATCAAACTTTCACTTTTTAATACTTGGTTGCAAATCCTTTGCAGCCAATTACAGCCTGAAGTCTGGAACACATAGACATCACCAGACACTGGATTTCCCTGGTGATGCTCTGCCAGGCCTCTATTGCAACGGTCTTCAGTTCCTGCTTGTTCTTGGGGCATTTTCCCTTCAGTTTTGTCTTCAGCAAGTGAAATGCATGCTCAATCGGATTAAGGTCAGGTGATTGACTTGGCCATTGCATAACATTCCACTTCTTTCCCTTAAAAAACTCTTTGGTTGCTTTCGCAGTATGCTTCGGGTCATTGTCCATCTGCACTGTGAAGCGCCGTCCAATGAGTTCTGAAGCATTTGGCTGAATATGAGCAGATAATATTGCCCGAAACACTTGATAATTCATCCTGCTGCTTTTGTCAGCAGTCACATCATCAATAAATACAAGAAAACCAGTTCCATTGACAGCCATGCATGCCCATGCCATGACACTACCACCACCATGCTTCACTGATGAGGTCGTATGCTTTGGATCATGAGTAGTTCCTTTCCTTCTCCATACTTTTCTCTTCCCATCACTGTGGTACAAGTTGTTCTTGGTCTCATCTTTCCATAGGATGTTGTTCCAAAACTGTGAAGGCTTTTTTAGATGTTGTTTGGCAAACTCTAATCTGGCCTTCCTGTTTTTGAGGCTCGCCAATGGTTTACATCTTGTGGTGAACCCTCTGTATTCACTCTGGTGAAGTCTTCTGTTGATTGTTGACTTTGACACAAACACACCTACCTCCTGGAGAGTGTTCTTGATCTGGCCAACTGTTGTGAAGGGTGTTTTCTTCACCAGGGAAAGAATTCTTCGGTCATCCACCACAGTGTTCCGTGGTCTTCCGGGTCTTTTGGTGTTGCTGAGCTCACCGGTGCATTATTTCTTTTTAAGGATGTTACACACAGTTGATTTGGCCACACCTAATGTTTTTGCTATCTCTCTGATGAGTTTTTTTTGTTTTTTCAGCCTAATGATGGCTTGCTTCACTGATAGCGACAGCTCTTTGGATCTCATATTGAGAGTTGACAGCAACAGATTCCAAATGCAAATAGCACACTTGAAACAAACTCTGGACCTTTTATCTGCTCCTTGTAAATGGGATAATGAGGGAATAACACACACCAGGCCATGGAACAGCTGAGCAGCCAATTGTCCCATTACTTTTGGTCCCTTAAAAAGTGGGAGGCACATATACAAACTGTTGTAATTCCTACACCGTTCACCTGATTTGGATGTAAATATCCTCAAATTAAAGCTGAAAGTCTGCAGTTAAAGCAAATCTTGTTTGTTTCATTTCAAATCTATTGTGGTGGTGTATAGAGCCAAAAAGATTAGAATTGTTTCAATGTCCCAATATTTATGGACCTGACTGTATATCTGTTAGTAAATTTGTGATACATGAGGTGACTCAGGAAGTAAGCTGAGAGGTAGAGAGATAGATTTGGGCATCATCAGCATACAGATGGTATTGGAAGCCATAGGAGGCTATCAGCTGACCCAGGGAGGAGGTGTAGATTGAAAATAGGAGCGGCTCAAGAACAGAACCTTGGGGGACCCCAACGGAGAAAGGAAGAGGAGAGGAGGAAGTAGAGTTGTAAGTAACGCTAAAGATGCGATTAGATAAGTAGGAAGAGAACCATCGAAGAGTACAGTCACGGAGACCAGTGGCATGGAGTTTTTGAAGGAGGAGGGGGTGGTCAACCATATCAAAGGCAGCAGAAAGGTCCAAGAGTAGGAGTACAGAATAGTGTCCATTGGTTTTGGCTGTTAGTAGATCGTTTGTTAGTTTTAGAAGAGCAGTTTTTGTGGAGTGTTGAGAACGAAATCCAGACTGAAGGGGATCAAGAAGGCTATTCTCGGCAAGGTGGTTGCTCAGTCGGTTGTAGACTAGACTTCAAGGAGTTTGGATCAAAAGGGGAGCAAGGAGATGGGCATTGGTTGTTAGGATTGGTTGGGTCCAGTGAAGGCTTTTTAAGTATGGAGCTCTCTAATGCATGTTTTAGAGAGTTGGGGAAGATGCCAGTAGAGAGGGAGAGATTGAAGATGTGGGTTAAAGAGTGTAGAATCGAGTCAGAGGGTGAACGTAATATTTGCGAGGGAACAGGATCCAGTGGGCAGGTGGTTAGTTTAACGTTAGTGAGTAGTTTAGCAACCTCATCTAAAGTGGCGGGGTTGAATGAGGGAAGTAGTGATTGTACCTGTAGGCATGAAGTGTAAAGCGTGGAAGGTATTTGAACAGCAGAGATCTCTTCATGAATTGTTTCAATCTTCAGTTTGAAGTGATTGGCGATCTCCTGGGCAGTGAGTGAAGTAGTGGGTGGAGGCAGAGGAGGACGAAGTAGAGAGTTGAAGGTAGAGAAGAGTTGACGAGGACGGGATGATAAGTTGTTAATAAGAGTGATAAAATAGGTCTGCTTGGCACTGTGGAGGCAGGAATTGTATTTTTGGAGGGCATATTTATACTGGTTGAAATCTTTTTGAGATTTAGTCTTACGCCATAGGCATTCAAGAGCACGGCTATGTGTTTTCAGACTTCTAGTGTCATCGGTTTGCCAAGGTTGAAGGGGTCGGGGCCTGATTCTGTGAGTAGTGAGAGGGGCTAGTGTGTCCAGGGAGGCTAAAAGTGAAGTGTTGTAGATTGAAGTGGCTAGGTCAGTGCAGGATATGGGTGAGATTTTGTCATATAGGTCGTCAGTAGCAGAGTAGAGAAGAGAGGGGGGCTGGTAGATTACCGCTACCCTTAGAGAAACTGGGGAGAAAAGACGAATGCAGTGTGCTTCAAAAGAGGAGAGAGAGACAGAGAGGGGTGTGGGTAATGTAACTGAAAGGTGCTATGTGGAGCTAGAAGGATTCCAACACTGCCTCCCTTGCGTTCACTGTGTCTGGGGGAGTGAGTCCAGAGAAGACCACCATGTGATAGGGCAGCAGAAGACACAGTGTCAGATTTGTGAAGCCAGGTTTCAGTAATGGCGAGTAGATTGAATGAGTTAGAGATAAAAAGATCATGGAGACAGGTCAGTTTGTTACAGACTGAGTAGGCATTCCAAAGAGCTCGAGAGAAAGGGAGTCCGATTTTGGGAAGAAGAGAAATGGGAATTAGATTGTGTGCATTGTGGCTGCAATCCTAGGGTGCAGGGTAATAGGTGAGTTGAGTATAGTTAAATGATGGAGGCCCAGGGTTTAGGGGTATATCTCCAGAGGTTAGGAGAAGCAGAAGGGTGAGGGAGTTAATGTGGGAGCATGGGCGTCCGCAGATAGGGGCAAGGGGGGGCAATTGCCCCCCCCCTGGAATCAGGGATCTGATCGGGGGTTGCCTACTAGGTCCTTATCCTCTTGGGCTATGTATGAAGTCTCTGATCGTTTCGTGTGCCATGTCCACAGTCTCAGACCATCTCCTGTACTATGTCTGCAGTCTCTGACCATCTCCTGTAGTATGTCTGCAGTGTCTGATCATCTCCTGTTCTATGTCTGCAGTTTCTGACTGTCTCTTGTACTATGTCCGCAGTGTCTGACCGTCTCCTGTACTATGTCTGCAGTCTCTGACTGTCTCCTGTACTATGTCTGCAGTCTCTGACCATCTCCTGTACTATGTCTGCAGTCTCTGACCGTAATAATGTCAAAAAGAGGCATAGCATGGCTGACCTTAAAATGATGCCCCCCCTGACAAAATTTCTGCGGACGCCCATGTGTGGGAGTGTGATTTATAAGAAGTGACATGCTCTAGTGTCCTGGCGTATTTTTGTGCGTGTGGATTCAGAATTAGCAGGAGTTGGTGAGTGCAGTAATAAGGAGAGGATAGAAGTGAGGGTGACATATATAAACTGTGAGGTGGAGAAGAGGGGTGAAGGAGAGTTAGTTTAAGGATGCAGGACAGAGTTGTCAGAAGGAGTGGAAGAGAGTGCATGTTAGGAGGAGAAAGAGCTAAAGTGGTAAACAAGTTCACCTGTAGTTTGTGTGGTGTTATTCAAAGTATTAATATCTTCTTTTATATTTTACCAAGCAATTGGTTGCTATATTGTGCATTAAAACTAATTAAAGTGTATTTTTTTCCCAAAAATTGCAAAATTGCAAAAAACCACTGCACAAATACCATGTGACATGAAAAATTGCAAAACCCTCAATTTTATTTTCTGGGGTCTCTGCTTAAAAAATATATAATGTGTGGGGGTTCTAAGTAATCTTCTTACAAAAAATACAGATTTTTATATATAAACAAAAAGTGTGGGAATTGTCCAGGTCTTACCCTAATATATTATACATCAATATATATATATATTTTTTTTCTGTGGGGACGGAAACCATTTTGATTTGGTAGCAGCTTTGGATACATACAGTATATATGCATTTCTCTGGTTTTTACTGGTAAAATATAATTTAGGACGGGTTCACATATGTGCAGCTGTGGGTTCATGGCTGGGGCCTGGTGTGTGTCTGTTCATTGGTTCAGGTGTGATTCAGGTCTGAATTTATGCCTGAATTCGCACCTGAACCAGACCCAAATAAGCACAGGACCCTTTTGCAATCCCCAGACCCAGCTCCATTGAGAGCCGGTAACACTCACATGTCATGCAAATTAAATGCGGGGAAATCCAATTCGCTCATATGTGAACCCAGCCTAAGAAAAACAAAAATTAAAAAAACAGAAAAAAATGCATTTTCCTGTGATTTTTTTCCCAAAGCAATTTTTTATGGAATTTGTGCACCTCTATATATTTACCTAAGAATAAAATCAACAACACTGTCTGATTAAAATG
>BLSH010523830.1:379608-403692 GCA_018402905.1 Glandirana rugosa | reverse complement strand
GTTCATGGCTGGGGCCCGGTGTGTGTCTGTTCATTGGTTCAGGTGTGATTCAGGTCTGAATTTATGCCTGAATTCACACCTGAACCAGACCCAAATAAGCACAGGACCCTTTTGCAATCCCCAGACCTGTGTGAACCAGCTCCATTGAGAGCCGGTAACACTCACATGTCATGCAAATTAAATGCGGGGAAATCCAATTCGCTCATATGTGAACCCAGCCTAAAAAAAACAAAAATTAAAAAAACAGAAAAAAAATGCATTTTCCTGTGATTTTTTTCCCAAAGCAATTTTTTATGGAATTTGTGCACCTCTATATATTTACCTAAGAATAAAATCAACAACACTGTCTGATTAAAATGATAGCACATTAATATATGTTTTACTTTATGAGAGCTCTACTCCATTGTCAACACTATTGCGACGCAAGTAGAAAACAAAAATAGTTTTGTGTAAACTGTTATCGTGACATTAAGTTTGAGTTGAGTTGTCAAGAGCAAAAATGAGTACAACAGTGTTTCAGTGTTTTTTCACAGGCTTGCGATTACTAAAAATTCAAATGACATTGCGTACACGTATGTGAGCTTTTGATGCTTGGGTAGTAAACGCAAATGCCATCGAGATCAATCAAAGCCATTGTTGCAACCTGGGGATTAATCTGCGGAATGGAATCCTTATTTTTTTCTTTAATTTTTAATACACATGTGCATCTCTTGAAATTAAAATATCAAAAAGTTAATTTATTTCAGTAATTCAGTTCAAAAAGTGAAACTCATATATTTTATATAGATGTGTTACACACAGAGTGATATATTTCAAGCATTTCTTTCTTTTAATTTTTAAGATTATGGTTTACAGCAAGTGAAAACTCAAAATTCAGTATCTCAGAAAATTAGAATTTGAAAATTAGAGTTTGCTGGCCAATTTACTGATTCTCTATGGGGTTTAGGTCAGGGGAGTTTGCTGGCCAATCAAGCACAGTGATACCATGATCATTAAACCAGGTATTGGTACTTTTGGCAGTGTGGGCGGTGCCAAGTCCTACTGGAAAATGAAATCAGCATCTACATAAAGCTGGCCAGCAGAGGGAAGCATGAAATGCTCTAGAATTTCCTGGTAGAGGGTTGCGCTGACTTTGGACTTGATAAAACACAGTGGACCAACACCAGCAGATGACGGCTCCCCAATTCATCACTGACTGTGGAAACCTCATACTGGACCTCATGCAACTTGGATTCTGTGCCTCTCTACTCTTACTCCAGATTCTGGGACCTTGATTTCCAAATGAAACGCTAAATTTTCCACAGTCGGATGATTTGGGGAGCCATGTCATCTGCTAGTGTTGGCCCACTGTGTTTTATCAAGTCCAAAGTCAGCACAGCCCTCTACCAGGAAATTCTAGAGCACTTCATGCTTCCCTCTGCTGACCAGCTTTATGGAGATGCTGACTTAATTTTCCAGCAGGACTTGGCACCGCCCACACTGCCAAAAGTACCAATACCTGGATTAATGGTCATGGTATCACTGTGCTTGATTGGTCAGAAAACGTGTCTGACCTAAACCCCATAGAGGATCTGTGGGGTATTGTCAAGAGGAGGATGAGAGACACCAAACCCAACAATGCAGATGAGCTGAAAGCCGCTATGAAAGAAACCTGGGCTTCTATAACACCTCAGCAATGCCACAGGCTGATCGCCTCCATGCCACACCGCATTGATGCAGTAATTCATGCAAAATGATGATCAAGTATTCAGTGCATACTATACTGTGCATGAACATACTTTTCAGTAAGCCAACATTTCTGTATTAAAAATCCTTTTTTTATTGGTCTTATGTAATATTTTAATTTTCTGAGAGACTGAATTGTGGGTTTTCACTAGCTGTAAGCCATAATCATTAAAATTAATAGAAAGAAATGCATGAAACCTAACACTCTGTGTGTAATGCATCTATATAAAATATATGAGTTTCACTTTTTTAATTAAATGACTGAAATAAATGAACTTTTTGATAATATACATATTATATATTTTCTGTTTTTAAACTTGTTTTTAATGCATCCAAAGGGGGGGGGGGGGCAAAGGGATTTATACACACAAGGTCTGGGCTCTGCTGTACAGGAACTGCAAGAAATTGATACCAAATTAATTACAGGTACTTACCCTGCTTTCAAAAAAAAAAAAATCCTGATGTAATATGAATAGAGAGCTGCATTATTTATGACTTTTATATTTGATTGGAGTTGCATTTGAAAAAGCTTTTGTATATGTATGAGCATTTATATTGGACTAACATTTCTGTTTTGTATTACAATTATTGTTCTATTAATAAAATTGTTAGCTTTTATTGTTTTGTTTTACAAATACCAAAACCTTGAGAACTCTACATGAATGGAAACACATGCATTTACTGTATCTGCATGTTTGTTTTTTTGTAATTTATGTGGCTATTGTTATGTGTTTTTGTATGGCTTTGCTGTCATTTTAGTAATCATTTTCACTTTGGGCCCCTGTAAGTAATTAGAAATCCTGCTTACATTAACTATCTTTAACCACTTAACCTCCTAAAGATTTCATCCCTTTCCTGACGAGGGCATTTTTTGCAATTTGGCATTGTGTTACTTTAACTGGTAATTGCACAGTCATGCAATGCTGTACCCAAACGAAATTTACATCCATTTTTTTTCCCACAAATAGAGCTTTCTTTTGATGATATTTGATCAGCACTGGGTTTTTTATTTTTTTGCGATATAAATTAAAAAAGAGCGAAAATGTAAAAGAAAAATGATATTTTTTACTTTTTATAAGAAATAGCCAATAAACTCGATTTTTGGCATACATTTAGGCCAAAATGTATTCATCTGCATGTATTTGGTAAAATTTTTTTTTAAATAAGCGTATATTTATTGGTTTGTGCAAAAGTTATAGCGTCTACAAACTATAGTATATCTACTGGAATTTACGCAACTTTTTCTTTATGACTGCCTACCTAATTTCTTGAGATGCTAAAATGGCAGGGCAGTACAACCCCCCCCCCCCCACACACACACACACATACACAATTTACCTCTTTTTGGAAAGCAGACACCCCAAGGAATTTGTTGAGAGACATGTTGAGCCCATTGAATATTTCATTTTTTTGTCACAAGAAGGTGACCAACTATGTACATTTTTAAAAGCTTTTAACAGCCTTTACAGATTATCACTTTAGATTTACAGAGGAGGTCTACTGCTAGATTTACTGCCCTCGATCTGACATTCACGGTGTTACCTCACATGCATGGTGCTGTTTACATATGACACGAGACCGATGCTTGCGTTTGCCACAAGCACGAGGGGACAGGTGTGCTTTCATTTCTTTTTTTATTATTTAAGTTACTTTTTTATTTTATTTTTACGTTGTCCCTTTCATTTTTTTTTTAATCACTTTTATTGTTATCACAGGGAATGTCCCCTATAATAGCAATAGGTAGTGACAGGAACTCTTTTTTGAAAAAATTGGGGTCTATTAGACTCTAGATCTCTCCTCTTCTCTTAAAGCATGTACACCAAGTTAAGATGCTTCCCCAATTTAAAAATGCCGCTGTTTATATCCGGCAAAGCCGAAGTGATGAAATGCTCGTAGCTTCTGATTTCTTAGGCCAGATTTCTTAGGAGATGATTGCAGCCATTCTAGTCTCCGACCAGCTCTATGGTCAGCAGGTGGAACCACCGGCTGCATTCTCGGGTTCCCCAGTGGGACAGGGGAGCCCAAGAAAACCGTGGAAGGTGGAGGGAGGGGGAGGGGGTGTCCCCTACCACTGCTTGTAAAGCTTTTACATGAAAGCCGACCGCCAGCTGAAAAAAACAATACCAAGATGATCCCTAAACCTGCAGACATAATTTCGGTATAACCGCTCAAAGTCCAGCGACATACCAGTACGTTGCTGGTCCTTCTTCGGCATATATTGCAATCTTTTTTTTCATGCAGCCTGTGGTGGTGCTTTCAGAATAAACAAGTCAGTGCTGCAGCTGAATGGCGTACCTGCAAAGCAAACAATGGTTAACAATAAAACACAGTAACAATAAAACATTACAGTATAACAGTATAGAATAAAATACAGTACAACAGTAAGAACAATAAAGTAAAATGACAAAACTATTTTTGGCTTTCTTATTTTTTTTTAATGGTTTTTTTTTACATTTTTTTTACACTTTTTGGTAACTATTCAAAACTTTAAACATTCCAGTTTAGGGTCTCTCAAAATGCGGTAGCCATCTAACACCTTTCAAGACCCTGTGTGAATGTGTGCCCTAGACTGTGCTGTGCTGTACCCAATTCTAATACTCCACTAGTGTGTGGTAGCGACAGAAACAGCCCTGGATTCAGAGACCAGGTTGGCCAAGGCAGGACAGGAGGGACAAAAATAGCGGGTGTCACGTTCCACGTTCATTCACGTATATCCATGTTTGCTACTTTGGGGTGCTCTTTGGGTAGGGGTACCAGGGAGGACATCCAGAAAATGGCTCTCATGCAGCCAGCTCACTGCATCTGGATTGGGAAATTGGGCCACAACACCTTCTGGATATAAAAGGACCGTGATGATCTCTTCCTAGAATTTTAGGAAAGATCTACTTCTTCCTGATGCTTTGTATAGTACATAAGCTTTGAACAGAGCCAATTGGAATAAATATACAGACACTTTTTTGTACCAGCGTCTGGCCTTATGGGAAACTAAGTATGGCACCATCACCTGGTCGTTGAAGTCCACCCCTCCCATTTTAAGGTTGTAATCATGCCTTTGCAGTTTGGACCATCGTATCTGTGTGAATGGAAGACAGAACAAAAATGTTCCATTTGTCCTTCCACCTCACTGCAATTCATTACACCTCAAGCAGGCTCTCTCCTCTGTCTAATTTGGGAATTTACAAGATTAGATCGCACAGTGCCACATGCGCCAATTCCTGATCACCAGAGATCCCTTACAGTGTCCCTTCAATGTGGACCTGCCAGCAAGTTTGCTACAAGTTCATTAAAGGTCAACCTCTTATAATTAAAAAGCCATCCATAAGCTCCAGTCATCTGATTTTCCTTAGACTAAGATGATGCCATTAGTCTGCTGCAGGCAAGAAAAAACGTTTCCTAAGTCTCCTCTTCCCCAATAATCAGATTGCAATATAGTTACACAGTTAGTCTGGTTGAAAAAAGACACTAGTCCATCTATTTCAACCATTTAAAAAAAAGACACACACACACACTCAAATAGAAGACCTTCATCTACTATTCTTCACCCACAATTGCTCTACAGGAAGGCAAAAAAAGAACAATAAAGTATAATCCTCCCTGATCCCCCAGGAGGCAATTGGATACTCCCTGAATCAACTACCCGTGGCGTTATAAAAAATCAGTATCCAGTAACATTTTGTGCATTTAGCAATGCATCCAGCTCTTTTTTTAAAAACAATCTACTGAGCTGGCCAGAACTAATTCTTGAGGGAGTCTATTCCACATATTCACAGCTCTTACTGTAAAGAAGCCTTACCTATTTGGAGATTTAATTACCCTAAAATTAATAACCAAGGTCACAATATTGACCATACATGTATTTATACATGGTGATCATCATCTCCCCTAATCTCCTCTTCTCAATCATTCCTCATAGCTGAGCTTCTCCATGTCTCTTATCAGTTTGGTTGCCCTTCTCTGCACTGTCTTCTGTTGCCCGATATCCTTTTTGAGAACCGGTGCCCAAAACTGAACTGCATATTCCAGATGAGGTCTTACTAATGATTTGTACAGGGGCAAAATGATGTCTCTGTAGCCAAGACAAGAAATAATTTTGGTAGCTTTAGAAACTACAGCTTGGCATTGCATGCTATTATTAAGTCTATAATCGACCAGATCAATATGCAACTTCGCACCAAGTTACAAGGTGAGAGGCTTTTTTTTGTTCAGAGTAGGCAAATTTAGTCAGGCCTGGCCTGATTGTTTTGATTCTGGGCAGGGGAGGGGCCCAGGGAGGTCTGGAGACTGCAGGAAGCAACACCCCTTGGTTGACCTTCCCCTTTCCTTCAGAACGTTCTGGAAAAGGGGATGGGAAGAGGAGGCGAGGCTTTCTGATGTATGTTAAGGAGCCCTGACCAATCCCCAATCGGATTGGCAGGGGGCAGGCATCCTTAAATACTGTGGTCTGCCCAGTGGGGGGAGGAGAAGTTTGGGTGGAAGTCTGGAGATGGAGTAGTGTGGCCTGTCAGGGCCGGGGAAGCTCCCAGTCTGGGGGGGTGACCCCAGGCCTGGAGTGCTCGGGTGCAGCCAGGAGGACAAAGATCTTGGTGGCAGGCACAAGGCAGAGAGGAAAAGACAGCAGGAGAGAGCACTATCCAGGAGAGCTCTCCACTGTGGAACTACAGTTGTCAGGATATCAGTGAGCAACATACCCGGGGAAACTTAGAGGCCTCCTGGAGCAGATTGGGGTGAGAGACAATGTGGGAAGGATACAGGAGCCAGTATGGGATTCCTATGTTGCTGTGGTAGTGGAGAAGGCCATTGCAGCTGGAGGAGCTGACAGGGCCGGGAAAAGGATGGGTTAGGAGTAGTAGTCCATCAGTCCAGCTAGCACTCAGCACTTTGCAGCTCTATGGAGGCTACCTGCCTCTACCTGTAATGGGTGGTCCGGAGGCCTTGCTTCAACTACAGCAGGCCTCACCATGTGCTAGCTAGGTCGGAGGAAGATGTTGAAGGCCTGATAAATATGCTTTCGGGTCTCACCTGTGAGAAGCAAGTGTTGTTCAGGAGAGAAGTGTGAAGAGTGTAAAGATCAGCAAGTGTCAGTGCTGGAGAGAAGTTTGGAGAAGTGTATATACTGGAGGTGTATATAGTGGTCCCGTGTACAGAACTGTTCAATTCTCGGGCATCCCATAATCATCCCTACCCCATCCAAGTTCAAATCCCCTAATAAAAAAACAAAACAAAGTACCAGCCTGTTCTGTGTCTCCAGATGTGCGTAAAAGTGTGATCGAAAGCAGTGTGATCAGGTGAGCCACATCAACCAGCCACCCCTAAGGGGGCCATTGGCTACAAAAGTATGACTGATCTGGACTGGAGATGTGCAGAATACATGAACTGGAATATAATGTCAGAAGTACTCACAACCGTCCGTTCATGCTCCCTTCTGGGTATGTAGATGTGAAGTCCGCTCAGCCACCTCCCAACTCATCCAAATGTTCAATCTGTCACCCACGTCCACCAGAGTCTCCGCACTGTGCAAAAGCGAGCTGGTTCGAGTGGGGGCAGTTCCTGTCTCCAATTATGTGTCTGGTTAGGTATAAGCTGGGTATTCCAAGATCATGTACTGGGATGCCCTAGGACAGGCGGTGGTTGGGTACACTTACACATCACTTATCATGCATATGTAGTGCTTACCCCCGAAGGAGCTGCTGATGGATTGGTCCCCTGACTCTGTATGACAACAGCCTTCCAGGCAATGCCCCGCCCTCTGACACACCAAGGCTAATTTCTTGATTCTCTGAGGCTCACTTTGGTGCCTCCCTCTGCGGCGCCTGGGTGCACTGCACCCCGCGCACCCGCCCAGGATCAGCCTTGCCCTACGGACTAAGACTGGCAGGTGTCCCAATACTTTTGGTAATATAGTGTATGTGTAATATAAAAAATATACCTGATGCCAGGCTCGTGTAAATGCCAGGCTCGTGTAAATGCCAGAGCAGGTTTATATTCCCAGTTTGGCATTTCTGTAGGTAGCTCAGTGCTGTTTGGATCAGTCACACTGCTACTAAAAATGAAGATGTGTTTTCCTGGTTTTATCAGTCTGCTGTGTAAGAAAAAGAACAGAACTCACTTGAGAGACATATAAATCCTGCATTTTCTATTTAATCTGGGGAAGTACTTTAGTCATTTATATACACTATTACAATATTCTGTAATTAAATAACTGTAGATGAGCTTTACTATTCCCTTATTTGCATTATCATTTATGTGATTACTCTATTGTCTTCAGTGTACAAAATAATATATGCAACAAGCAGAAGGCAGAAAAGAGCTTATTTAAACTTCTTATGAACCTATAATCACTTAGACTGGAATGAAAGTAATATATTAGGGAATGCTGAACAGAAAGAGGGCATCTTCTCCGTATCTTATAATTGCTTTTATATTTGTGAGATCTGGCACAATTTTTTTCCTACCTAAGGAGTTTAAATATTGCATCTAGACTCTATTCTAGGGGTTTATTAAAAAGAAATGCTGTACTGAGGCAAAAGATTCATAGAAAAAAAATTTAAGTTTTGTACTTGGCAATTAAAAATGTACTAAACACTGTTGGTGCGTGGTGGAAAAGCCGTCCTTGTGCTGAATTAAAGTATCCATAGACTTGGTGCCCAACCTGTGGCCCGAGGAATGCATGTGGCCAATATTATGTGTCCCTGAGGGACCCTGAAGACAGTAGTCTGTGTAGTGGCATTGCTAGCACAAAGGCCCTGTGTTGTGTTTGATAAATATATATACATTTATATTCATTTTTCCTTAGACTTGAAACAGACATCAAGTTTGTTTGAAAGGATATTTCTCAAACAAATGCGTCACTGGTTTGATTTCTCCGCTCCCGCACAGCCCCAAAAATGCTGCTTGCAGGACTTTTTTTCTCGTCCTGTAAGCGCAGTGCCCCAGTGTGAAAGCACTTGGGCTTTAACACTGGTTTGGATTGGGGGCGTTAAAGCGCCTGAAAGATGTCCCAGTGCGAAAGGGGTCTTATTGTGATTTTTTTACCAAAAGTATGCAGAAGAATATATATTGGCCTAAACTGATGAATACATTTGTTGTTTGGCTGAAGCCATTTATTATCAAAGAACTGTGTTTAGTCTTTTTAAATGATAATAACAACAGAAACTACCCAAATGACCCTGATCAAAAGTTTACATACCCCAGTTCTTAATACCGTGCATTGCCCCCTTTAACATCAATGACAGCTTGAAGTCTTTTGTGGTATTTGTGGATGAGGCTCTTTATCTTCTCAGATGGTAAACCTGCCCATTCCTCTTGGCAAAAAGCCTCCAGTTCCTGGAAATTCTTGGGCAGTCTTGCATGAACTGCATGTTTGAGATCTCCCCAGAGTGGCTCAATGATATTGAGGTCAGGAGACTGAGATGGCCACTCCAGAACCTTCACTTTATTCTGCTGTAGCCAATGACAGGTCGACTTGGCTTGGTGTTTTGGATTATTGTCATGTTGGAATGTCCAAGTACCTCCCATGTGCAGCTTCCTGGCTGATGAATGCAAGTGTTCCTCCAGTTTTTTTTAATAACATACTGTATTCATCTTGCCATCAATTTGGACCAAATTTTCTGTGCCTTTGTAGCTCACACATCCCCAAAACATCAGCGATCCACCTCCGTGTTTCACAGGTCTTGTTGACTCCTCTCCAAATGTAGAGTTTATGGTTGTGGCCAAAAAGCTCAATTTTGGTGTCATCAGTTCAAATGACTTTGTGCCAGAAGGTTTGAGGCTTATCTCTGTGCTGTTTGGCGTATTGTAAGCGGGATACTTTGTGGCATTTGCGTAGTAATGCCTTTCTTCTGGCGACTCAACCATGCAGCCATCTTTCTTCAAGTGCTTCCTTATTGTGCATCTTGAAACAGCCACACCACATGTTTTCAGAGAGTCCTGTATTTCACCTGAAGTTATTTGTGGGTTTTCCTTTGCATCCTGAATAATTTTCCTGGCAGTTGTGGCTGAAATTTTAGTTGGTCTGCCTGACTGTGGTTTGGTTTCAACAGAACCCCTCATTTTCCACTTCTTGATTATAGTTTGAACACTGCTGATTGGCATTCTCAATTCCTTGGATATCTTTTTATATCCCTTTCCTGTTTTATACAGTTCAACTTTCCCCCATATCCTTTGACAATTCTTTTGCTTTCCCCATGACTCAGAATCCAGAAACGTCAGTGTAGCACTGGATGTAAGATGCAAGGGTCTGTCAGGAGTCCAGAAACTCATTAACCCTTTATACACACACACTAATTACAAGAAAACAGATCACAGGTGAGGATGGTTACCTTTAATAGCCATTCAAACCCCTTTGTGCCAACTTGTCTGCATTTTATCAGGCCAAAATCACCAGGGTATGTAAACTTTTGATCCGGGTCATTTGGGTAGTTTCTGTTGTCATTATGATTTAAAAAGAGTAAACACAGTTGATTGATAATAAATGGCTGCAGCCAAACACTAACCATGATTGAAAGAAATGTTTTTGTGTTATCATTCATATCCTCTGAAAAAATGGGCAAGAAATCATAAATTCTGCCAGGGTATCTAAACTTATGAGCTCATTTTCAAAATTGTCGCTCTTTTTTTGTTTATAGCGCAAAAAACAAAAACCACAGAGGTGATCAAATAACACCAAAAGAAAGCTCCATTTGTGGGAAAAAAACAAGATCAATTTTGTTTGGGTACAGTGCTGCACGACCACTCAATTGTCAGTTAAAGCAACGCAGTGCCGTATCGAAAAAAATGGCCTGGTCAGGAAGTGGGTAAATCCTTCCGGGGCTGAAGTGGTTAAATCAGATGGCGAGGAGATGACATATTGCCTCTGGAACACCTGTCAAATGCCCTCTGTGGTGGATCGCTTTTCAGGGGGGAGGCAAGGGCTGCTTCATGCGTGAACGAACCCTACAAAATGTAACCGATGCAACCACCATGTCTAAGAATTGGCAAGCTACAATTAAAGGTGCACGGAATAGAAATTTTGCTGCTGAAACTGAAGCCGAAAATGACAGTTTTTAAAAATATATATATTTTTATTTATAATTGTATTATATTCAACTATTTCATTAATATCATGATTTTAAATGAATATGTATTTATTAACGACCATTATCGGCACCTTTAGTGCAATAAAAAGCTTGAGAAAAATGCATCCCTTTAAGTTCTATGTATGTCCTCACACAGGTCCTTTGCACTTCCATTGTGGTGTTAAAAATCTTGCATGCTGTCAGCGGTCAGCATCAAAAACTCACCTCCTCGTTGAAATGCATTGAAAGAGCAACAAGAATGCATCAATAACACCTGTATGGTTTTTTTGATGCCGTTTTTGAGTCACATGACCATTGAAAAACACACCATAAGTACAGTAAAATCATGTTAAAATCGCAATTAAATTCATGTCAAAATCATGGTAAAATCAAGGCAAAATCGCATGCGTTTTCAGTGCCATTATTGCCACCTTTTTCTTTATCAGCAAAATGCCGATAATACCATTTTTACCTTAGCTGATGAAATTTTATTGCCTCTTTCCTCTACATCTGTTCAAAGTGCTGAATTTATAAGCTTGTCTGAGAGTTCAGAGAAAAGGGCACAGAGAGCTAAAATAACACTCTGCAGAACTCAGTGAGGAGAGCATGAGAGCTGATTGGAGGGAAGAGACACCCCCTCCCCCTTCACACAGCTCACAGGAAGAGAACAGAGGTTGTCGATCAGCTGAAGGTCCCTCCCCTGTCACCTTTTTTCTCTTGGTGTCAGGAAAATGTCAGAAGTGATTCATGCAGATAACAGAGAAAGGAAACAGCAGAAAGAATTTACACTTAGTGCTCTTAACCACTTCAGCCTCGGAAGGATTTACCCTTTTAATGACCAGGACATTTTTTGCGATACAGCACTGCGTTATTTTAACTGAGAATTGCGTGGGTGTGCGACGTTGTACCCAAATACAATTTATGTCCTTTTTTTCCCCATAAATAGAGCTTTCTTTTGGTGGCATCTGATCACCTCTGCGGTAATTATTTTTTTTTAAACAAAAAAAAAAACCTGACAATTTTGAAAAAAAACCCCAATATTTTTTACTTTCTGTTATAAAACATAAAAAAAATGTAAAAAAACAAATTTCTTCATCAATTTAAGCCAATATATATTCTACATATTTTTGGTAAAAAAAAAAAATACTAATAAGCGTATATTGATTGGTTTGCGCAAAAGTTATAGCGTCTACAACCTATGGGATAGATTTAGGGATTTTTATTTATTTTTTTGTTTTTACTGGTAATGGCGGGGATCAGCGATTTTTAGCGGGACTACGACATTGCGGCAGACAGATCTGACCCTAAGTGACACTTTTTTGGGACCAGTCACACCAATAAAGTGATCAGTGCTAAAAAAAAAGGCACTGTCACTCTATAAAGGACACTGGCAGGGAAAGGGTTAACACCAGGGGCGATCAAAGGGTTAATTGTGTTCCCTGCTAGTGTTTTCTAAATGTGTGGGGGATGGACTGACAAGGGGAGCACAGAGATCCGTGTTCCTGATTACTAGAACAGAAGATCTCTGTGTACTTTCCTGTCAGAACGGGAATCTGCCCTGTTTACATAGACAGATCCCTGTTCTGCCTCTCTGTGAAGCGATCGCGAGTGGCCCATCCAGACATCCAGGACCCGCGGATTGGTTCTCCCGCCATGCAGCAGCCGTGCGTCCACAGTATCTAGTGCACAAAAAAATTTACAGGTACGTTGTTTTGCGCAATAGAGCCGCCCTGCTGCAGTATATGCAGTGCGCGGCCTTTAATTGGTTAATTGAGACAAGTACTCACTATAGAGGCATATGCTTTGTTCATATTTCATGTCTGAGGTTTACAACCACTTTAAGCCTTAGGCTCCTTTCACACTGAGGCTAAAAATAGCGTCTGTAAAACACCTCAAAATCCCCCCCAATCCACCCCAATGTGAGTGCTTTCACACTGGGGCGGTGCGCTTGCAGGATGTTACAAAACGTCCTGCAGGCAGCATCTTTGGGGTGGTGAGGGGAGCAGTGTATATACCGCTCCTCTACCGCCCCTGCCATTGAAATGAATGGCAAGCGCTTCCGAAGCGGCTGTGAACCGTAGTGGCAGTGCGGAACGCCGGCACTTTTAACCCCTTGTGGGGGGTTAAAAGCGCCGCACTCCCGCCTGCATAGCAGAGCCATATCGCTGATAAAACTCTGCCAAAACTAGCGGGGTGTTACTGCGACCGCAGCTACCGCTGCATTGTGAAAGTAGCCTTATTGTGTTGGCTTACCCATTATTGGCACCATATGTCCATATAAAGTGTGCTTATAAATGTATGGCTGGTAGAATGGGGACATGCTGTATTTTGCAATATATATATGAAGCAAGAATCCCTGTTTCTATGCAAATGTTTGCTAGTGATGTGTAATAGTGTTTAACGATGTGCAGAGAGTCCATTGAAAATATTAGGTGACCAACTACAAATCAGTATTACAGTCCAGAAACCAGAGGAGGACTTGTAACATTGAGGAGGCAAGCGCAACCAACTGGCCTTTTGATGGTAGGGACAGCTTTTTGTGGGCACAAAGTACACCACACAAACCGAAGACTATGCGTGAGAAAGATTTCATCAGAATGCCAGAAGGACCGTTCTGGCAAAAAAGCTCACCAGATGAGGTTTCAGGAAGAAAGCAAAAATAGCCGAAGCCAGCTCCCGCAGATCTCTGCAAATCCAAATGGCGTATGGTAAACATGAACAAACCCTTCCTTTCTCCTTTGATCAAGACCTGATAGAGCTATCAAAATCTCAAATTGAAATGAAAAACATCTTCGGGTCAGTGTAGAGTCCAAAAGAATTTTGCACATCATAAATTACTATGATGAAGAGAACAAGTGCTAAAAAGTCCATCGCTGGAGCATCTGTCTTTCATCTAATCTTTGAGATCTTCAGATTGCTTTCAGGGTGGGAATGTGCTGATGTACAGCCAAAGACAGTGAACTATTGCTCACTAAAGTGGAATTCTGAAGTAAAACTCTCATTTCAGAATCGGAATTTTGTATCTTGTAGATATGTCTCACCTTGCTGTCATAGCAGATCTCCTGGATTAAATAACCATCACCACAGGGGCAATTTTTCAAAATATTTTACCCATAAAAGAAGCATTTATATACTCCCCTTTGCTGCAACCTGTATTGGGAAAATCGCCAACACCTCCACTCCCTAGCAGCTCAATTACCTCCCACCTCCAGCCTGCTTACTGGATGAAATAAAGGCCATTGGACCTCCCCTCCTGTAAGTATACTCCCAATGTTAGACAGCACCGCAAACTACAATAGAACCCTGAAATATTCATATTGCTGGCCAATGGCCATCCCTGTCTCAAAGTTTTACTGTGCAGAAGAATTTGGGTAACAAATGTGTGAGGTAATTGTAGCTGAATTAGTGCCCTTGCAGCAAGAACAATTGGAGTACTGTCTGTGATACTTTTTATTTGCACTAATATCCATATTTTCAGGACAAGTCTTCATGGTGTTCCCCCTTCTTCAAGGTCCAAGCAGTACCTAATGTAAAATGCTTATAACAGCACTATTCAATGATTTTTATGCAGCGCTACCCCTACAGGGGCCACCAATTTTAACTGGTTCTTGACCAAACGATACAGAGGCCACAAGCCACCCAAGCAACAGCCAATTCAGTCTAGCTCCAATAAACAGTCTAGGGGTTGCCTTTTTGTGATTTATTGCTGGTAAAACTTGTAACAGGAGAGGGATTAGGGCATGGGACACTCCAAAATAGTTAACAATTGGGAACAATATTCTCCTTAACCGCTTGCTGACCGCATACTGTACATATACAGTGGTAAGGCGTCTCTCCTGTGCAGAATCACCTACCTATATGTGATCCTGCACTTCCGGGTCTGGCGCGCGCATGTGACTGCTATGATTGAACACAGCGGGAGCCAATCAGCGGGTCCAGCAGACTGGATATCTTTTGGGACCCGCCGATCGTTCAGGACAGAAGCAGAATGGCGGTCTGCCTATGTAAACAAGGCAGACTGCCGTTTTGTCAGTAGGGAAGGTTGTGATCCTGTGTTTCTGCAAAGCAGGAACACGGATCTCTGCCTTCCCATAGTACAAGCACATCCCACACAGTGAGTAAGCACATTTTAGGCACACATTTAACCCTTTGATTGCCCCAGACGTTAACACCTTCCCTGTCAGTGTCCTTAGTACAGTGACAGTGCATATTTTTAGCACTGATCACTGCATTAGTGTCACTTGTCCCCCAAAAAAAGTGTCACAGTGACACACTGGGGTTGATTTACTAAAACTGGAGAGTGCAAAATTTGGTGCAGCTGTGCATGGCAGCCAATCAACTTCTAACTTCAGCTTGTTCAGTTAAGCTGTGACAAAATAACCTGGCAGCTGATTGGTTTCTATGCAGAGTTGCACCAAATTTTGCACTCTCCAGTTTTAGTAAATCAACCCCTTAGTGTCTGATTTGTCAACCGCAGTGTGGCAGTCCTGCTATAAGTTGCTGATCGCCGCCATTACTAGTAAAAAAAATAAATAAATGCAAATTCCATAAGTCTATCCCATAGTTTGTAGACATTATAACTTTTGCGCAAACCAATCAATATACGCTTATTGGGATTTTTTTTACCAAACATATGTAGCAGAATACATATTGGCCTAAATTTATGAAATGTTGTTATTGGCATGTTTTATAGCAGAAAGTAAAAAACTATTGTTTTATTTTAAACATTGTTTATGTCTGATCAAAGACTTGCTGGAGGTTAATTGCTGGAGTGCTAGGCTATGGAGATGGCGGGGGCGGAAGTGGCTAGCTCAGGCTCTTAGCGACTCGCTGAGAGGCTGAACCAGGTGCCAGTCCAGGGTTGTGGGTGGATCCCAACCATATTGTCACGTTCTTGCCCCAGCCTGGACCGGCTCTGTGACATCAGCCAACAGCGGGCTTCAGAAACCGGGTCAAAGGAGTTCAGAACGGACTGCACTCCTGTGATCCACAGGAGAAGTAGAGCCCAATGTGCTTTGGCTGTACTTCTCCTTTAAGCAACTGAGAATGTTGGGCAGTCTAAGACCTCACAGCTGGCCTTTTGGCACCTGGTTACCCTGTACCACTGCACAGCTATTGGTACCCAGTGCAATCTCAGGAACACTGCACAGTAAAGGAAAGCACCACTTGCCGATCATCTAACTGGGAAAATACATCCTTAGTTTGACGTTTAATACTGGTGTTATAGCTGCAGCTAGATGCCATAACCCCAGTATTAAAATTTTCCTCAGGCGCTGGTCTTTCTGCTAAAAGTGATCCAACTGGCAGATTAGCTGATGGATCACTTTTAGAAGCGGCGGGAGGGGTTGCCCCCCCCCCCACAGCTCTCCGGTGGTTTTTGGGCTTACCTGGCTCATCGGGAAGCCTTAGAACCGATCCAGCTCCGGCAGCGGCTGCCCACAGAGAGGGAAGATGGCCTCCACTCATCTCTATGGCCTAGGAGGACTGGAGCAACGTCATGATGTCACTTCTGGTTCAAGGACATTTTTTTAAAATTAAAGCATTAGATCAATTTTTTTTATCTAATACTTTCCATTGTAGAGGAGAGATGTGGGGTCTTATTGACACCAGATCTCTTCATAAAGAGGACCTTCATGCTATTGTTGTCACAATGGATAATTATATTTTTTGCGACAGCAAAAAAAGTGATAAAAAAAATTAAAAGGAAAGTGTAAAAATTTTAAAAATGTAATAAAATTAATAATAATTAAAAAAAAAGTAAAGGTAAAGTGCCCCCGTCCCCCGGTGCTTGCGTGCAGTGGTGAACACATACGTAGGTCACGCCCACATATGTGAACAATGATTGCACCACACATGTGAGGTATCGCCACGAATGTCAGAGTGAGAGCAATAATTCTAGCACTAGACCTCCTCTTTAACTCTAAACTGGTAACCTGTAAAAAATTTTAACGCGTTTCCTATGGAAATTTTTAAGTACTGTAGTTTGGCGCCATTCCATGAGCATTCGCAATTTTAAAGCATGACATATTAGGTATTTATTTAATCGGCAAAACATCATTTTTTATATTTTACAAAAACATTTGGTTATAGATTGTGTTTTTTTAATTCATTAAAGTGTATTTTTTCCAAATGAATTGCGTTTGAAAAACCACTGCCCAAATACCATGTGACATAAAAAATTGCAATGAAATCCATTTTATTCTCTGGGGCCTATACTAAAAAAATATATAATGTTTGAAGGTTCTAAGTAGAGTTGAGCAAACCCAAACTGTAAAGTTTGGGTTTGTACCGAACTTTGGGGTGTCCGTGACCTGGACCCGAACCCGGACATTTGAAAAAAAGTTTGGGTTCGAGTTCTGGGTTCGGGTATTTGATCACGCATGTTGAATAGCTGCAGGGCAGCCAATCAACAAGCGTTTCACTGGTTTTCCCTAGAAGCCATCGCAGCCATGCCTACTAATGGCAAGGCTGTGATTGGCCAGTGCATCATGTGACCCAGCCTCTATATGAGGCTGGAGTCAAAGTGCTGCATGTCACATGCTCTCTGGGTAGTGTAGGGAGAGGATGCTGCCGGTGCTGTGAGGGACAGATTGCAGATAGATAGATAGGTAGGTAGAGATTACTACTACTACTGCTTTTAGGGACAGATTGCAGATCTCATCCTGCATTACAGAAAGATCTGACTGGACTAGGTAGAGTCTACTGCTTAGAGGGACAGATTATTGTTCTAAAATCATCTCCTAGTTCTATAGGGTCAGGTTCTTGCTGTTGCTGTAAGGGACAGATTATTGTTATAAAAGCATTTTGAAGCCCTCTAGCACTTTCCAGGACTCTTTTACAATAATTTTTGTGCCGAAAAGTTTGGGTCCCCATTGAATTCAATGGGGTTCGGGGTAAAGTTCGGGTCAAATTCGGTACCGAACCCGGACTTTTTTCCGAAGTTAGGCCGAACCCACCGAACCCGGACATCCACGGGTTCGCTCAACTCTAGTTCAAAGTAATTTTTAGCAAAAAATACTGATTTTTTACTTGTAAACAAAACGTGTCAGAATAGTCCTGGTTCTAAAGGGTGGGAAATGGCCAGTATCTGACACCCTATGAGAGCAGTCTCATTCCAAGCAACCTCTGGTATTTATATCCCAAAAGCAACTCTGGGTTATTACTCATAAGTCCCCAGGACAGCTGCTCCCTCCAAGCTTCCTCTGGACAGTTCAATGAGTGAGACAGTCCTTCTCTAGACCACATCACTTTGGTAAAGTCCTGCACTCAGTTCCAGATCACTTCCAGGTCCCAGCTCTTCCATTACTGAGACCTCACAGAACAGCAACACAGTCCACAGGCTGCCTCAGGGGAAATAGCTCCTGAGGCTGGTAACTCTCCTCCCTGGGGAAAGACCAGCTCTTCAGGGTTCCAGACTATTTAACAGCCTCCCAGGTGCCATCTGGGTACACCTCCTCAGGGATTGGTTAGGCCCTGATCAATTTTCAGTAGACATGTGTGGTTCATTTCGTTATGAATTAATATTTAGACAAATTTTCTTTATTCTGAGATTCGGATGTATCTGAATACCCGAAATTACAATACAAACAAATTTTACCAAATGCTATGAATAACGAAATGAAATTCAGCCGAATTTCGGAAATTCAGACTAAAATTTGAATTGAATTTTACATTGAACTCCAGTCGAATTCTAACTGTACACATATTGCTGAAATCAAAGACTGTGTGTGTTAGTAGAGTAACATTTTGAAATAATGATGTTTTAGTTAAGCCAAAGGTGATTTAAAGAGTCATTGTAATCATTTGATGAAGATTTCTCTTTTGTTTGTTCACATTGCCACATTCGAATGGAAAAAAAAAATCTAAAATTTTCGATTCAACTGATTCAAAAATCGGTAACTTCGAAAAAAATTCAGAATACGAATTACGAATATGAATTATGAATATGAATTGAACGAATCAACCGAATTTAATGAAAATAAGTAACTAGATGAAAGCATCGAAACAAAACACATTTTTTCGTCATGCACGTCTAATATTCAGGCTGGTTATTTGAATTTTCCTTCTTTAAGCTCTAGAAACTTCTTCCAGAGGCAGAGAGAAGCAATCAAACTCCCAGTCTGTGAAACCCTGAACAAACCAGACCAGGCCAAACAATCACTGTTCTCTTGATTGCAGAAGCTTGATTACTACCTTGAATGCTTATAATTCATAATAGCAAAAGTGTGTCTATTCCAGAACGAGCAATGTTGAGGATGCTGCAAAGAATGTAAATTGAAACAAAGTATAATAGTTGTTATATTTTTTGATCACATCATGCATGACACTGATGTGAGAAAAAAAAATTCCCTAAAAACTAGATGATGTGATTTCTTTTTTTTCCATTTTGTAATGAAAAGGCAAGTAGGAAAAGGTCAAAGCCAACAGTATTTTTTTTTCGCCATCAGCTGTAATTCCCGTCCCGTCACAGTTGCCATGTTTACAAGTTCCGGACCCCATTGGAAGATTTCCCCTATATTCTTGTTCTGTTGGCAACTCCCAGCTTTGGATTTACCCTCAATTTCATTCCTATGACATTGGTAATCAGGACAAATAGTAGAGTGCATCCCCCAAATGGGGACACAGTCATCAAAAAAGACCTAACATTGGTCCTAACCCCTCATCACTGTATCCAATTTTTTAAAAGAAATGGCTTTAGTTTTACTTTAAATATGAAATTGGCAATTTGTCAGTGAAACTTTGGCGGTCATTTTTTGACAATAGAGTGGTGCTGGGATGGCAGCACTTTAGAGCACAGATAGGGGTCATTAAGTGTGTTGAGCGCAGTGGTATAAATGGTAATGATTTTGTGTATTCTGGTGGGGAAAGAAGGGTAAGAGGAGCAGAGGCTGGGTGGCAAGGGGGTGCGGGGTGATAATACAGGGTTCAAGGTGAGAATAGAGAGGGAGTTGTGCATATTACATGAATAGTGCAGGGTATGAAAAAAGAAAAGGGGGTTCAGAGTGATAGTATAAAGGGGTGTGCTGATGGATAGGAAGGATGGGGGATCAATGTGGAATTAAGGGGTTCACAGTGACAGAAGGAATGATGTAAAGGGAGGAAAGCTCTCAGTGTGGTCAAGCACAGTTATAGTTTGCACCATTCTATGCTGCTCAGCTGGACCATCATTAGAGCTTTAGGCAGGAGAGTGTGTTTGCGCTGCGAGAAAGCTGGGGGAAAATGGGGTGATGTCCAAGAGGGATCTGATAGGGTGGGTACTGTTGACACAACAGGAATTGAGAAGAAAACTCTCCAAAGTGAGGGAAAGCAGCTTTCAAACAGTTGTTATACAACTGTAATTATCTCGATTGGAAGATAACCCTGTTCTTGTGACTACACAAACTTTTGGATTTTCCATCACTTTTAGTCCCAGTGACAATGGGCAGCAGGGCAAATAGAGTGGATGAATGCCCTCAACAGGGACACAGACAGCAATAATAATAATAATTAATAAAAAAACTGAAAAACCCTTTCGAAATCCATCCAAAACTAAAGAAAAATGTTTTATACACTTTAAACATATTGTTTTCATTTTTATCACTCGTTTGCTTTACTTTCATTTCCTTGCTCTTTAATTTAATCACCTCCGGTCCGAAGGCAATCAAGAAGGTCAGGACAGGCATGTAGTTGTACATAACATATTTGAAGGATATCAGCTGTGCTTCATGCTGAACTGAGACCACCACATGGAGCTAACCCTAGCCAAGCCAAAGACAATATTCTTTCCAGAAATGTGGGTGTGAATAAGACATTTTTTTTTAAACCACTGATGACACAATTTTTGGCACCAGGAAACTCAGTTACAGATGTTGAGCTCTCTGTTGGCAATTCCTTTAGCACATTTTGACAACAGAATGTTTTTCCCTATTAGCGACTTAGCTTAGCTTAGTTTATTGAAGGGCCTTCAGACTTCAATTGCAATTGTTTTAAATGATTCTTTGATGGCTAAAAAATGAAAAAAGATTATGTTTGTCTAAGAGTAACTAACAACATTCACATATAACTACACTATATTACCAAAAGTATTGGGACACCTGCCTTTATACACACATGAACTTTAATGGCATCCCAGTCTTAGTCTGTAGGGTTCAATATTGAGTTGACCCACCCTTTGCAGTTATAACAGCTTCAACTCTTCTGGGAAGGCTGTCCACAAGGTTTAGGAGTGTGTCTTTGGGAATTTTGTGGACGAGAAGGCCTGGCTCGCAGTCTGAGCTCTGGAAGAATGGTCAAATATTCCCATAGGCACACTCCTAAACCTTGTGGACAGCTTTTCCAAAAGAGTTGAAGCTGTTATAGCTGCAAAGGATGGGCCAACTGAATATTGAACCCTATGGACTAAGACTGTGATGCCATTAAAGTTCATGTGCGTGTAAAGACAGGTGCCCCAATACTTTTTGTTAATATAGTGTATATACAGTATGTGTTCCAGATTGTGTAATACAGTGGTAAGGGATCTTGTTCTTGGGCCCTGGGCTTGATTGTACGTGTGTGGTGGTTTATATGTTCTCTGTGTGTTTGCATGGGTTTACTCTGGGTGTTTCTGCTCCTTCCCACAATTTAAAGAGCTAAACATTTTCTTACAGTTACTAGTAAAAAAAGATGACCAACCTATCCCCAGCAACCCCACTAAGTCTTACACTTATCCATAAATGCCAACTGTCCGGAATTGGCCGGGACAGTCCTATCTCTTGACCCTCTGTCCTGCTGATTGTGTGTCCTGGGAATCAGGGCAGCAAGTTGGCAGTCCCCACATATTTAAAGGCAGGGTTTCGGCAGGATCAACCCACTTCAGCTTTAGAGCTGAGCTCTGGCCAACCCTCTTCTACTTCTAGCATCTGACAATTGGCCTGTCACTGTGATGGACAACAACACTGACCAGTAATGAGATGAAGAAAGGGAAAAATCCCACCCAAGCTGGGCCACAGTCTATAAAGTTATTAAAGTTCTTGTAAATGCCTTTTATAAAAGAACTGGTAGCAGCCATTGATATAAAAATGAGATGCTTGGCATTTATATACAGTATCTCACAAAAGTGGGTACACCCCTCACATTTTTGTAAATATTTTATTCTATCTTTTCATGTGACAACACTGAAGAAATGACACTTTGCTACAATGTAAAGTAGTGAGTGTACAGCTTGTATAACAGTGTAAATTTGCTGTCCCCTCAAAATAACTCAACACACAGCCATTCATGTCTAAACCGCTGGCAAAAAAAGTACACCCCTAAGTGAAAATGTCCAAATTGGGCCCAATTAGCCATTTTCCCTCCTGTCATGTGACTCATTAGTGTTACAAGGTCTCAGGTGTGAACGGGGAGCTAAAATTAAAGTGTTACATTTGGTGTTATCACTCTCACTCTCTCATACTGGTCACTGGAAGCTCAACGTGGCACCTCATGGCACAGAACTCTGAGGATCTGAAAAAAAGAATTGTTGCTTTACATAAAGATGGCCTAGGCTATAAGAAGATTGGCAAGACCCTGAAACTGAGCTGCAGCACAGTGGCCAAGACCATACAGCGATTTAACAGGACAGTTTCCACTCAGAACAGGCCTCACCATGGTCGACAAAAGAAGTTGAGTGCACATGCTCAGCGTCATATCCAGAGGTTGTCTTTGGGAAATAGACGTATGAGTGCTGCCAGCATTACTGCAGATGTTGAAGGGGTGGGGGGGTCAGCCTGTCAGTGCTCAGACCATACGCCGCACACTGCATCAAATTGGTTTGCATGGCTGTCATCTCAGAAGGAAGCCTCTTCTAAAGATGATGCACAAAAAAGCCTGCAAACAGTTTGCTAAAGACAAGCTGACTAAGGACATGGATTACTGGAACCATGCCCCGTGGTCTGATGAGACCAAGTTAAACTTATTTCGTTCAGATGGTGTCAAGCGTGTGTGGTGGCAACCAGGTAAGGAGTACAAAGACAAGTATGCCTTGCCTACAGTCAAGCATGGTGGTGGGAGTGTCCTGGTCTGGGGCTGCATGAGTGCTGCCAGCACCGGGGAGCTATAGTTCATTGAGGGAACCATGAATGGCAACATGTACTGTGACATACTGAAGCAGAGCATGATCCCCTCCCTTCGGAGACTGGGCCGCAGGGCAGTATTCCAACATGATAACGACCCCAAACACACCTCCAAGGTGACCACTGCCTTGCTAAAGAAGCTGTGGGTAAAGGTGATGGACTAGCCAAACATGTCTCCAGACCTAAACCCTATTGAGCATCTGTGGGGCATCCTCAAACAGAAGGTAGAGAAGCGCAATGTCTCTAACATCCACCAGCTCCATGATGTCATCACAGAGGGTTGGAAGAGGACTCCAATGGCTCCAATGGCAACCTGTGAAGCTCAGGTGAACTCCATGCCCTAGAGGGTTAAGGCAGTGCTGGGAAAAATGGTGGCCACACAAAATATTGACAGTTTGGGCCCAATTTTGACAGAGAAGCGCAATGTCTCTAACATCCACCAGCTCCATGATGTCATCACGGAGGGTTGGAAGAGGACTCCAATGGCAACCTGTGAAGCTCTGGTGAACTCCATGCCCAAGAGGGTTAAGGCAGTGCTGGGAAAAATGGTGGTTACACAAAATATTGACAATTTGGGCCCAATTTATACTCACTTTTGTTGCCAGCAATTTAGACATTAATGGCTGTGTGTTGAGTTATTTTGAGGGGACAGTAAATTTACACTGTTAGACAAGCTGTACACTCACTACTTTACATTGTAGCAAAGTGTCATTTCTTCAGTGTTGTCACATGAAAAGATATAATAGAATATTTACAAAAATGTGAGGGGTGTACTCACTTTTGTGAGATACTGAATGTTTTCTGAGTAGTCCTATTCTCTGTGTTATCCGCCTTGTTAAGTAAATGTGAAAAAAAAAAAAAAACGACAGCTGATGGTTCTGATACTTTTTCATATTCATTCATGGGTGACAAATTTTTTTTACGTCAACCTCTTTATGAAAATTATATAATTTCGATACAGTGATCTTTTACATATGATTGAGTCTGACTTTTTCATAGTCTTGGTAGTCGACAGCAAAAAAAAAAAAAAAGTGTAAATGAATTGTTCCGCCTATTGTGTCTCTTATCCTGATGAGTCTTTTGTAAGTCATAGAGTGTTTTCACTCATGTGGGGAGTGTAAAAACATTTATAAGATAATATAGAAAAGTACACTGTTGTGACTTCTTTACTGTGAAACGATGTTACATTTCATCACTCACATGTCGAACAGATTGTCACATTTAAATGACAGGGGAGT
>BLSH010523830.1:368413-379598 GCA_018402905.1 Glandirana rugosa | reverse complement strand
ACAAGCTGTACACTCACTACTTTACATTGTAGCAAAGTGTCATTTCTTCAGTGTTGTCACATGAAAAGATAGAATAATATATTTACAATAATGTGAGGGGTGTACTCACTTTGAGTAGTCCTATTCTCTGTGTTATCCGCCTTGTTAAGTAAATGTGAAAAAAAAAAAAACGACAGCTGATGGTTCTGATACTTTTTCATATTCATTCATGGGTGACAAATTTTTTTTACGTCAACCTCTTTATGAAAATTATATAATTTCGATACAGTGATCTTTTACATATGATTGAGTCTGATGAAACACTAACATATTTAACTCTTTTGTTCTGTACACCTACATCACTTTTGTGAACTGATTACCCTTAGCAACCAGTGAAATTTGAAAAACTATGAGGGAGCAGAAGGACAACCAAAAAACTATGAGAAGAGGGTAAGCCTGGTAATTTAACATAGCACACGCAGTAAAAACACTGTAAAAACTTGACATATGGAAAATATGTACACATTCCCTCAGGGCTCAATTACACTTGCAGCCATTGTTGCCTCTCTCTGAAAAACAGTCTGCGGTGGATCGCTTTTTAGAGGCATTTGACATGTCGCCTCCTGGATGCCATTTTTAACTCTTGAATGCCTGCAGCACTGTGGGGAAACCACATGCATTTGAATGGGTCGCATTTGGCAGCAGTGGTGCCTGCTGAACATAGCCAATGGTACAATTTTTGCTGAACTGTGAGCATGCTAGTGTATACTATTACGGCCATTGCCCATGATAGCTTGCAGCTAAGCAGTCGGTGGGGCAATAAAACCATGGCTCAACCACCTATTTTCACCATCCCCTGGCTGGCTGTGTAAACGAGGCCTTAAGGAATGTCTCCATCCTTGATGGTCATTTGGTTAAGCGTGTTTAATTTGTAATGGGTTATGCTCTGTGTGCTTGTCCTTAAACTACAAGCACCCAGAGAAAAAGGCACCAAATGTATATGTGACGGCTTACACACATGTTCCACTCCAAGCTCTCATCAATGTTCATGCCCATGCTGGGAAAAAATAAATTAATTTTAGGCTGGGTACAACCTGGTGCGATGTTAGACATCACATGTGATTCGCACCGCACTGCTGTGCAGATCACATGTGATGTCTGTGCAATGCAAATTCAGCCATACTGATTGTATTTCGCATTCGCACCAAGATTGTGCAGGACCCCTTTTTTGGGTCCGCACTGGAATCAGATCGCATGGGTGTTCACACCCATTCAATCTAATTCCTGCACCATTTGACAGTTTGCACTGCGATATGCGAACCAATCTGGGGTTGTCATTAACTTTCTATTGACACCTGCAGCGGTTCATATAGGACAGTGTGAACTGCCTGCGAGTCCTATTCGATGTGAGAACGGGCATTTGAATTGCGCTGGTTCTTGCATCATGCTAGTGTGACCCGGCACTCAGCCTTCAACTATGCTAAAAATCAGGGGTCTTCAAACTTTCTAAGCAAGTAGCCAGTTTACTGTCCTTCAGGCTATAGGGGGCCGGACTGTGGCCACTGGGAGAAGAAAATGCCCTGGCATCAGTGCCCCATTATTGGTTTAAATGGTAGGAATACCATTGATGGTGTCTGTAGGGGGAATGAATACAGGTGTGTAAGCGCTTTCGCCTTCTCACATCCCATTAGGGGGAATGATGCCCCATCACTGATGTCAGTTGATGGGATAGTGGCTCAAGTGCCAGATAAAGGCAAGCAAAGGGCCACATCTGGCCCCCTGGCCACAATTTGGAGACCACTGCTCTATGTTATGGAGTACAGTAAAACCTTGGTTTGAGAGCAATTTGCAAGACAAGCAAAATTTTTTAATTCCATAAAATTTTATTAGGAAGAATAAAAAATACATTTGTAACAGAAAGAGGCAACACCTTGGTGTCCGTATAAAGTCCAACAAAATTTGTAGGTTGTACTATTACTATAATGTATATAATATCTTCACGAAGTAAGGGCTTAGCATTATGCATTCTTATACAACAATTTAGCTTATCCTTAAACATTACATTTGAACAATTTTCACGGGGCTCTAGAATACCTAAAATGGTGATGAGTATCAAGGTAGCATGACTGTGTTTGAGATATTATGTTCTGGGTATCTACATTGCAACCAGTTGGCTGATTAACCCTTGATAGGTTTTACTGGGATATTGTTGGATTTTATCATGCAGATAGGTGGTTGATTTTGTGTAGGCGTGATAGTAAACGTCTTATGTCTTATTTGGTCAGAGAGTGTCACCAACGTGTAGGTTTTGGGGGGGGGGGGGGTGAGAGATGTTTGGAAAGTGAGATAGAAATTGTCATGGGGGGGTGGGCTTGAAGGGTTAATGAGCATTAATATTTGTGAGTAAGGTTATTACAAGGGTTATGGGATAGGTGGTCTGGGAAGTTCTAGAAGTGTTTTCAGACCTTAGTTTGAAGAATCAGCTATTAAGCATCTCTCAAGTAGTCATCTATCGATTGGTAATCTGTCCAGCATAAAGAGCTTTTGAGATGTTCTTCTAGATTATCTGTAGGGATGGCGATTAATTCCTCTATTTCCAATGTTTTGTTGAGTCTAGAGATCCAATCTTTTAGGGAGGCTGTTTTTGTTTGTTTCCAGAGTACTGGGATACACAATTCATTTTTTTTTTCGTTCCAAAGGAGAACACACCTTATAATATATACCATTACCCTTTGTCATAGAGGCTATTAATGCTCTTACTTGGAAAGTTTTTTTTTTTTCTTACCTCACCAATTATCCATTGCACTCAGCACCTTTACATGTGGTATAGTTCTATATTTATACATTGGTGTGTACTGCACTTTATTTTGGTACACACATATTTATGCATTTTATTCCATTATTTTGGTACACACCAGGCAGCACCATTCTTTCCTATACATACAATTGTTCTATTGACCCAGTCTTTGGGGTCTTCATGTATATGGCAATCAACTAGTTTGGTCAGCAGAACCAACCTATGATGTTGTTTGAAGTCAGGTAGGCCAATTCCTCCTTTTTGTTTTGGGAGCTGAGAGCCTTGTGATGCTGAGTCTTGGCGGACGGCCTTTCCAGAGAGGTACTTATTTGGGATCGGAGTGAGGTGAAGAACGCTTTTGGGAGGGAGACAGGGGTATCTTGTGCAATGTACAGGAATCTAGGTAGGACAGTAATTTTTATTGTGGATGCTCGTTCAAACCATGTTAAGTTGAGTTTATCCCAAAAGTCTTTTGTAAATTCTTGTAAGAAAGGGGCAAAGTTTAACCCCTACACATCCGCGCTATTGCCGAAGTACGGCTCCAGCGTGGATCTGAAATGCCGGGACAACGTCCATGGACATTGTCCCCTGTGCACACTCCTGGTGCGCCCCCTCGACTCGATGTCCGCCCGAGACCCGCCGCTCTCTCTTTTAGCAGCCTCAGAACGGGGAACCGCAGATGTAAACACGGCGGTTCTCCGTTCTGTGACAGGGGACAAACAGATCTACTGATCCCTGTCACTGGGATCAGTTAGATCTGTTATGTCTCGACCAGCCCATCCCCCCCACAGTTAGAACACACCCAGGGAACATTTGTTAACCCCTTCACTGCCCCCTGAAGGTTAACCCCTTCACTGCCAATGACATTTACACAGTAATCAGTGGATATTTAAATTTCTGATCGCTGTATAAAAGTCATTGGTCCCAAAAATGTGTAAAAAATGTCCGACATTTCTGCTGCAATATCGCAGTCCCGATAAAAATCGCAGCTCGCCGCCATTTCTAGTAAAAAAAAAAATAATAAAAACGCCATAAATCAATTCCCAGTTTGCAGACGCGATAACTTTTGCGCAAACCAATCAATATACGCCGATTGCGATTTTTTTTTTTACCAAAAATATGTAGAAGAATATATATCGGCCAAAACTGATGAATGATTTTTTTTAATGGATTTGGACTTTAGCAAAAAGTAAAAAATATTGTTCTTTTTTGCAAAATTGTCGCTCATTTTTTGTTTATAGCGGCGATCAGAAATGACGCAGAGGTGATCAAATACCACCAAAAGAAAGCTCTATTTGTGGGAAAAAAAGGACGCAAATTTTATTTGGGTACAACGTCGCACGACCGCGCAATTGTCATTCAAAATGCGACAGCGCTGAAAGCCAAAAATTGGTCTGGGCAGGAGGGGGGTTTAAGTGCCCGGTAAGGAAGTGATTAATGAATAAAGTGATGATGATTTGGAGGGCAAGCAACATTTTTTAATAACAATAACAAGTAGCATTACGTCACAACTGAGTATAAAAGAGAAGAGAGGCGCTTCTAAGTGTAGCAATATGGTTACATTTAATGAAGGTACAACATTTAGCAACTTATATGGTTGATGATTAAAAGAGGCACATCTAAGTATTCAGGCATCCGGGGTAAAGCTGTCCACATAGGCGCACTGCTTCAGCATACCCCAGTCCCGTTTGCCATTACATACATTCAGTCCGTTTCATTCCCCCACGTTCCCACTGAAATAAGCCCTGGAAAAGGGATGCACAAACTCCTGGAACTGGACCATAGTTGTTTTGAAAGAGCAGGGACTACTTATTACGAGCGTGGAACACAACTATTAGGAAAGCTTTGGTAATAGGATCATCATCAGCAAATTTCCACTTCACCTTTCCCATTGATGTCATCTTTAGGGAGAACCCCTTACGTACTTTGGACAAAACCGGTCACCATAGAGCAGGGGTCCTCAAACTATGGCCCTCCAGTTGTTCAGGAACTACAATTCCCATCATGCCTAGTCATGTCTGTGAATGTCAGAGTTTTACAATGCCTCATGGGATGTGTAGTTCCGCAACAGCTGGAGGGCTGTAGTTTGAAGATGCCTGCCATAGAGTATTTGTAGTAACCTAAATAGTTATTTGTGAAATGTATAACAGTTTGGTGTAACCTCTCAGAGATGACCAGATTCTTGATTGTATTCTCTCCCTCTCAGAGCTATTGATGGAGTTCTTGTTTTTACCAATAAATATATAGAATGAAGAGCAATTTACATTTTCTTCTTGGATGCACTGTTTGGAAGAAAAATAATGGGTTTTACAACAGGAAAAGGTTACATGTCTTTGTGTTAGAGACAACATGTGAAGAATTACACAAAAAGCATTTTGATCCAGTGATGAATTCTCTATCCATCCTAGAATATATTTTGCTTGATGTGTTATGCAGTTCCAGTGGGCCCCTATAGTGTTCTGCAGAGTGGTATCCAGTCATGTACATCACATGTCACCTAATTAGTGGAGAGATTTAAATATATATATTGGCAGAACCACACAGAAAGACACCACCGACACTTCAAACAAAAACAGATAGATTTAGCGTGGTGGTGGTCTCTACGTTCCTGACTCTATGGTTCAGAATAAATAGTGTTCGCACTGTATATATTGTAAATCACATGCATTGTTGTCATACCATCTATTTATTGTTCTCCCAGCACAGCTAGAAAACTGACTATACTGCGCTCTCATGCCCAGTGTGGTCAGTTTTCAATAGGAAAGCAGAGGGACTGAGAGGATCACCAGGGATTTCACACAGTGGAAGCAATACAAATCGAACAGGAGACTTTTTCATACAAGTATGTCATACAGCAGGCACATATAAGGAATATGAAATGTTGGGGTAACATATTTTCTAACCTCCTCCCGCCCACTGTATAGACAAATGACGGCGGGCAGGATACTCTCTCGTCTCACTCTGCTTGCGCAGCGATCATGGGCACGCCGTGTCCCCGGGAGGCGGTACAACCCGATCACGGTAAAGAGTTGGTGACGCGGCTCTTTATCCATGTGATCGGCTGTGTCCAATCACAGCCAATCACATGTAAACACGGAAGTGCCATTTATTGGCTCTCTTGACTAAAGTACGACAAAAACTAAAACAATTCAGATGGCAAAATATGACTAAAACTAAAATGGCATTTTAGTCAAAAGACTATAACTAAAACAAAGTTGAATTTATATCACAACGGCTAAATCTGTGTCTGTAGTGCATGTTCAAACCTTAAAGTGATTGTAAATGTAGCACTGCCCCCTTGAGGGCTGCTTAGAATTAATTCTGCACCGCCCTAAAGCTGTGAACCATCCAACTCACCTGACACTCTGGGTTCAGACATCTTTTTGCAGGCACCTTTAAATGACACAAGTTAGATAGATACTCTCTTAGGTTTTACTGGAATAAAGGTATGTGTACAAGGGGTTATTGATCTGCTGAGCCCTGTTTAATGACCAAGACTCAGGTGCGGAATCCCCAAGAAAAACAGCTTAATTACAGTTCAATAACACAGATGCAAGGTATACAAATGTACAGTGAAATAAAAGTTAGGGAATAAACAAGTGATTATAAAGTATCCACTAGTTAAGGCAATATGATACCACACTAAAGGGAGATCCCAGGCCGGTCTATAAAACCTTGACATCATAATGAGAGACCAGATAGAATAGGAGTAGGATAGGGGCCCTTTAACTAACGGTAACAGCAATGTCTAGAGTGCAGGCCTACAGTAGTCTTCACTGGCAGTTGGAGCTCTTTATATTATATGCAAGATATGGCACAGTGATGTTAAAGTGGTAGTAAACCCATCCGTTTAACAGTTTAAAAACCACTTACATTTCCGGCATGTGCCGGAAATGTAACACTCCCATTGGTTGTGCTCTAAACCAAACTGTCAAACCATCCAATGGCTGCTTTCATAGCTGATCACATGTGCAGCATCATGGCAGTTGTGGGTTAAACAGAGGCCAAGATGGCAGCTTCCTTGGCTGAAAATGATAGGAGGGTTTACTACCACTTTAAGGTAAGCAGGACAGCTTAAACTGGCTAGTGATATTCCTTAGAGTAGTTCAGCGTATAGATGTCTATGTACAGTGTCTTATGTAATGCAATAAAGTGTTTCCAGGGGCAAGGTGTCTGTACACAGTGTCCAAGCAAGATAACTAGGTAGGGAATGTGAACAGTGGGCGACTTCCCTCTCACCAACTGAAGAGCTGGATAGGAACCTCCCGAACAACGATCCTGGATAAGATGTCCTTCTGTGAAACAAATGGAGATGATCAACCAGCTTCTGGACACGGGTAATCATTGGATCCATCTGATGAGGTAGTGCTGCGGTGATGTCTCATGAACAGCAAGCAGAGTTGGGCCCTCCGGGGCCAGGCTGGAGTCACTGGATGGCCGCAAGGTAGGCCGCAGCCATCTCACATAGCAGCATAGAGGTGCTACCTTGATGAGGCCCAGGAAGAAGAGAGTGCGGGCCAGATCTGCTGGCCCTTTTATAGTTTCTCCTAGGGGTCTTTGGTGTTGCAGAGAGCCCTCTGGGATGTGTAGTCCAAGGATACTTTCACAATTCCAGGACGTCTGTTCAAGAGACTACTAGTCCCACAATCCTCCCTGCTTGGCTCAAAGGTATGATGTCACTTTACTAGAGCCCAGCACTAGAGGGACACAGGAATGGATAATGACGGGGTGGTCTGTGGAACAAGGCAACTGTAGTCCACTACAAGACTTGGTCCCACCCCTGGCTCCCGTGTTTGAATGACAGCAGCGGGAGCCAATAGCTTCTGTTGCTATCAATCTATCCAATGAGGACCCAAGACAGTGATTGGATGCTGGAACGATCGGGTTCAGGTAAGAAAAAGGGGGGCTCTGGAGGGCAGCTACAGGAAAGAAGGTTTTTCACCCTAATGCATAGAATGCATTAAGGTGAAAAACCTTGAGACTTTACAACTCCTTTAATACCATAAATAGTAAACATGTTATTAGATTTTTACTCCAGGAGTATATAATGTTTGGCAGTTATTAAGAAATAATGCATTAAAATGTAACTAAACCCATTCAATTTTAGTCGACTAAAATACGATTAAAACTAAAACAGCTCAGATGACTAAAATACGAATAAAACCAAAATGCCATTTTAGTCAAAAGACTATAACTAAAACGAAATCGAAATGTGATGTCAAAATTAAAGTGGATGTAAAGCCAATTCATGAAATTTGAGCTGGACACATATATCTGCAGTGTTTTCTTTTTTTTTTTTTTTTTTTCCACAAAGATTTTTATTGAAGAAAATACAGCAGGTGTACAGGAATAGATTGTTCACACTGACGATCAACTAGCCATGAGGCGTATTATTACAACACAAAAAGTTGGTAGCAAGCTACTCATGGCGTGTACATTTGTAAATACATTTTACAATATATGAGACATACTAAGGAAGATAACTCTATACTTGGATTTTAGCTCTTCCAGGGTGGACATTTTACATCAAGGAACCCCAGCGGTTCCATTTTACGCTTCATAGAGTGACAACTCTAGTACATCTAGAACCTTGATTATGTAGATTGTCTATGTGTTCATCTTTCCAATTGTTTTTATTAGGGCGATCCTATAGGGAGGAAGGTAAAATAAAAAAACAAATATGGGGAAAAAAGGAAGGAGGGTATCCTTTGAGAGCCTAAGGTGAAGAGGAAAGGGGGGAGGGAGGAAGCGGGATTAGCAGAAAAAAAAGAGAAAAGAAAAAAATATATATAAGAAGGCAGGGGAAGTGCCCTTGGTCCGAGCCAGCCCCCCTACACCAGACCCCCCAGCGCGGACAACCATAGAGGACTCATATGTATTAGTGGTCTTGAAATGGGCCCAACATGCCCAAATAGTCGTGAATTTCTGAATGCATTCTTGGGAGGTGTGTATGAGTTCCTCCATCTCCTCTATCTTCGATATCCTGGCGAACCATTCTCTCATTGTAGGCGGAGAAGTAATTCTCCAGTGAACTGGGATGCATAATCTGGCCGCGTTCACCATGTGCATAGCCAATGACTTGTAGTAGTGTCTTTTGGGCAGGGATGTGTGGTGTAAGAGGAATTGGGCAGGATTGTAGTCAAGTTTGAACGTGGTGACATGTGTAATAAGCGCATGTACTGACCTCCAGATGATTGAATTAGTTCACAGTCCCACCAGATGTGGAGCATTGAGCCAACAGCTCGGTTGCATCTCCAGCAAATGTTAGGGATACTCGGGGAGAATTTATGTAATGGAGTTGGGGTTCTGTACCATTTTGTCTCAATCTTGTATCCGTTTTCCTGAATTGCCACATTCAGTGAGCCCTTGAGATTATAGATGTGTATGCTGATCCAGTCCTCCTCAGTCAAGTTCAGCTTGAGGTCGTTTTCCCAGGAAACTCGAGAGGGGTCTGGGAAGGAGGGGGATTCCTCCATGAGTAATGCATAAATATGGGAGATTAGGTGTCGCTGTGGTGATGTACGGGTGCAGAGAAATTCAAAGGGCGTGAGTTGTCTACTCCAGATGTTCAGCCGTTGTTGGGCTGAGAGGAAGTGGTGTATTTGTCGGTATGTCCAGAAAGGGAAGGAATCGGTGCGTGATATGGACTTTAAGGCTTTGTAGGGGCTGCAGTGTTTTCTTATCTCTCTTCAAAGCACTGAGTCCAGTGGGTTTCTCCTGTTCCATTCTTCTGTTATCAGCATGATAACTTCTGACAAGTTCTCTGTCAACTGAGATAAAACTTACCTGAAATTTGTGTCGGGAAAGGTTGCTATAAATAGATTAGCAGAGAGCTTGCCATGTCACAGGAGAGCTCTGAGAGGCTCTGCCTATGAGGAGAGGGGGTGTGTACCTTTCCTCTATTCAGCTGTCTTGGCTGTGTGCCCAGACTTCACTTCCAGTGCTGAACAGGAAGAGAAAATCTGTAACAAGATGTGATCTTTCTAAAGAGTATATAAAGCTGAAGACAGCAGATTTACATGTAAAATGTATGTAGGAGGATTTGTTTCATCTCTGTCTCTATCTGTATCATCTGAGACTGTTCACTTCACTGGGTATATGTGAGTTTTTACATCCACTTTAACACTGCTTACAGGGGAGATCTGCACTGATTATCTGTGCAGCCAAAACAGTGCCCAGCAGTGATGCCAGCCAGTGCCTATCGTTTATGCCAATCTGTGCCCATCAGTGACACCAATCTGTGCCCATCAGCTATGCCAATCATTGCCCAGCAGGAATGCCAGTCAGTACTGCCTTTCAGTGCCCATCAGTGCCTGCTCTTCAGTGCTGCATATTAGTGCCTCCTCATCAGTGCCCTTCAGTGTTCTCTCATCAGTGCCCAAAAGTGCCACCTTATCAGTGCTCATCGGTGCTGCATATCAGTGCCGCCTATCAGTGCCCATCAGTTCCCCCTATCAGAGCTGCCTATCAGTGCTCATCAGTGCTGCATATAAGTGCCCATCAGTGCTGCATATTAGTGCCTCCACCCAGTGGTGATTAAATACCACCAAAAGAAAGCTTGATTTGTGCGAAAAAAACGATAAACATTTCATTTGGGTACAGTCAGTGTTGAGCAATTGTCATTCAAAGTGTGATAGCACTGAAAATTGGCATGGGTAGGAAGGGGGTAAAACTGCCCTGTACTGAAGCGGTTAAAGAATCCATCATACCAACAACACAGACCTGATCACAGACGTGGAAGTAAGGGGCAATCTAGGAAATAGCGATCACAGGTCAATTAGTTTTAGCATAAAGTACACAAATAGGAAACGCAAGGGGAATACAAAGACACTGAATTTTAAAAGAGCCAACTTCCAGAAACTACGCTCCTTGCTGGAAGATGTTAACTGGGATAACATTCTAGGAACAATGAATGCAGAGGAAAAATGGGAGTGTTTCAAGAACACACTAAACAAAGGTATTAGCCAGTGTATCCCAACAGGAAATAAAATTATTATGCCGACATAAAGGCACACATAAAAGCAAAAAAGAAGGCCTTCAAAAAATACAAGGAGGAGGGATCTCAGTCAGATTTTGAGTACTATAAAACACGCAATAAGGAATGCAAAGGGGCAATCAGAGCAGTTAAGATTAAACAAATATCATGAGTTTTAGACTGACTCTAGGGAGGAGGAACATAAAAAACTTCCGGAAGAAAAAACGAAAATACACACGGAAATACAGCCGTATTATTAAAATAAAGGACAACCCTATGTGACCGATTATGGAAACAAATCACACAAGAACTTTGTGAGGGTAAAAAGGAGACGTAAGTAACAAGGATCTTACAATAGGGTCAATTGTAGAAGGTCGTTCCTCGCATCAAAGACCTTCAACCGAGAAAATTTTAAGTCACAGAAACATAAGGGG
>BLSH010523830.1:344732-363685 GCA_018402905.1 Glandirana rugosa | reverse complement strand
TGGACATGTGGTCCCCACAGGTTGGTCACTGGTCTCGCCCTGGCTGTGATGCCTGTGATTTTCATAAACTAACCTTCCTTCACTTTCTGCATCTGGAGGAATCTCCACTTCCTGTAGGCATCACCAGCTGTAGAAAACATTGCTGTCCTAGGCAGAGTGCATTTGATATCACAGCACCTGGGACAGGAGCCGGCGCAATAGAGGAAACATTGGCTTATGCGGCTCTGCTCCCTCCGAAGCCTCTTGCTAGGTCTACCACCGGTTCCATCCACAACACTGATGCTATGGAATGGAACCTGCAATCTTGGCTTGCCTACCAGCCATCTCAGAGCAGGAGGGTGTGAGCCACATCAGAGAGCTCTGGTCACTGGTTGGACACCCCTGGTGTACAGGTTTGTTGCATAAAAATGTAGCTTGTCGGCAATGCAGTTCATTAGATGTCATTGCACCACAGGGCATTGCAATGTGCTGCAGTTCATAGAGTTGAATTTAGTGTAATTTTATGAGACAATTAATAAAGTTAAAGGGATTGTAAAATAACAAACATGTCTTACTTACCTGCTCTATGCAAAGGTTTTGCACAAAGCGGTCCGATCCTCCTTTTTTGGGTTCCCCCCGGCAGCGCTCCTGGCTCCTCCTCTTCATTGGATGCTCCACGGAGACCCGCATTTCCTGGAGGCACCCGTGTGGGGCGCGCTCCTGAGACCCACTACTGCGTCCATTGACACAGACATCAGGACTTGACCCCGCCTCTGGCTCCCGTGTCACTGGATTTGATTGACAGCAGTGTGGCCAATGGCTCCCGCTGCTGTTAATCTGTCAAATGAGGACCCGAGGCAGTGGCTGAAGCTGCTGGGCTCGTGCTCATTGCTGGAATGATCGGGTTCAGATAAGAAAAAGGGGGGCTCTGGGGGCAGCTGCAGTGCAGAAGTTTTTTCACCCTAATGCATAGAATGCATTAGGGTAAAAACCTTGAGAGTTTACAGCTCCTTTAATAAAAAAAAAGTAAACAGTGGAATGAGATTTAACAACATAAGCCTACATCCTTACACAACACACACCTTACATTGAGAATAATTTATGCAGGCTGCTGTGAATGAGCCCCTAATGTGCTGACAAGAAGCATGCTTATAGGAGGAGAGAGCAGAGTGATAGGGAGATCCTTTCATTGTTAAGTCACAGGCTTGGGTGGGTCAATGATGACCTAGGCTCAGAGGAAGTGGGTCGAATGGTGCCTACCATCAGACTGAGGACACCCAGTGGTAGGAAAAAAGTACTGCAATGGAAATCTCTGGATTTGAGTTGATATTTGGCTGCGGACCTGCTTTAAACACACATCATGGGTAATAACGTCAAGTATTTTAAAACTACTAACAGTTTTTATTTTTTAATTTCACTACACAATTCCCTTAAAACCAACAGGATTAAAGAAAACACAGAAGGATAACAGAAGTCTCAGTATCGGCGGCACTCCACAGTGGTGTTGTTATGAGATGCGATCTCTCAGCTCTCACTTTGTTTAGGTTTTCTGCTATCACCATATGTTTGTCTTTAGCAGTGACGTCCATTCTGCAACAGTTTTTGGAAGCAGGGAATATGAAAAAGCTCCACAATCCTGTGAAAAGTCAAGAAAAATAAAATCTGCAGATTTCAACATACCAGTCGTGCAATACACACAGGAATTGCTGACAGCAAGGTCACCATAAGGAAATTTCAGTTTCATTTTTTTTTTGGCTCAAAACTTAAAATACAACATTTCTGTTGAGTCGAAAATGGCCTTTGAAAGATTTCTAAAGTACATTGTTGTGGCTCTTATCTGCACACAGATAGATGTGCCCTCTAGTGGTTCCATTATTAATAATAGCAAGAACGCTTGATTAACTACAGTAAATAAGTAAATAGTAACCGCTTCAGTACCAGAGCTTTTCACCACTTTTGTGTAAACTTAATCACTAAAATCTCATATAAGCTTAAAAAATGTTAACAGGATTTCAAAAGTCATTGTAGTTCAATCTTGTTTCATTGAAGCTTTTATGGCAGGAGATACATGTACAACGTATATAAAGAGTACAGAAGTAGTATGGTTCAGAGCTTTCAATAGAGATAGCTTGTACACCAAAAAATTTGGTATTGATATTTATATTTCAATGATGAATGACAAAAGGCACTAGTGAGTGAGCCCTACTATCTTGGGTCATCTAGCAACTGGGAAGGGGACAGACTGACCATATTGGTTGGATGAGGCCTTCGGAAGACATACTGTAGTGATTGGAAATACAATTCAACTGTCAATTTTGTCTGCTAATAAAAAGGGGTTAATTGAACCTGCAAGGGTAGAGTCCAATAGTGGATAACTATTCGGCTAAATAGAAAACTAATTTGATTCTATACTCTCTAACCCACTATTCCATCCTCTCCCTCTCTTCTGGCATCTTCCCAAGCTCTCTGAAACATGTGCTAGTCATCCCTATCCTTAAAAAGCCATCACCAATCTTAACAACCTATGCCCCAACTCCTTACTCCCCTTCTCCTCCAAACTCCTTGAAAGACTGGTCTACAACCCACTGAGTGACCATCTGACCCATGAACAAACTTCTTGATCCCCTTCAGTCCGGATTTCACCCTCAACACTCCACGGAAACTGCTCCCCTTAAACTCACAAATGACCTACGAACTTCTAAAACCAATGGATACTATTCTGTACTACCTATCCTGAACCACTCTGCTACCTTTGACACAGTGGACCACCCCCTCAAAAAAGACACTCCTTTGGTCTCCGTGACTGTACTCTTCGCTGGTTCTCATCCTAACTATCCCATCGCTCATTCAATGTCACTTACAACTCTACTTCCTCCTCTCCTCTTCCTTTCTTTGTCGTGTCCCCCAAGATTCTGTTCTTGGACCTCTCCTTTTCTCAATCTGCACCGCCTCCCTGGGCCAGTTGATTGCCTCCCATGGCTTTCAATATCATCTCTACGCTGATGACACACAAATCTATCTCTCCAGCCCCCCCCCCCCCCCCCAGATCTCTCCATCTGTCTCCTCTCACATCACCATCTTACTAACAGACCTATCAGCCTGGATGTCACATCACTTCCTCAAACTCAACCTGTCCAAAACCGAGCTTATAATATTTCCTCCCCCATATGCCACTTCCCCAGATTTCTCTGACAAAATCAACGGCTCAACTATCAACCTGTCCCCCCACACCAAGGTTCTAGGTGTAAAACTGGACTCCGAATTAACCTTTCGGCCCCACATCCAATCGCTATCCAAAATTTGCTGCCTCAATATCTCCAAGATACGCCCCTTGCTAACCAATGACACCACAAAGCTTCTAATCCACTCCCTGGTCATCTCTCGCCTCGAATTGTGCAACTCTCTCCTCACTGGCTTACCTCTAAATAGGCTATCCCCACTTCAGTCCATCATGAACGCTGCTGCCAGGCTCATCCACCTTAAAAAACGCTCAGCGTCTGCTACACCCCTATGTCAATCCCTCCATTGGCTGCTACTCAACCAACAAATTAAATTCCAGATACTAACAACAACTGATAAAGCCATCCACAACCTGGTCCCCAGCTACATCACTAACCTGGTCTCAAAATACCAACCAAATTGTTCTCTTTGCTCTTCCCAAGACCTCCTGCACTCTAGCTCCCTTGTCACCTCATCCCATGCTCGCTTCCAGGACTCTCCCATCCTCTGGAATGCTCTTCCCAAATCTGTCTGACTGCCTCCTACTTTTTACTCTTTCAGATGATCCCTGAAAACTCATCTCTTCAGAGAAGCCTATCTGGCTCCCACCTAACAACTGTACATTTATCTTCTCCCTCAGCACATCCCTCACAGTTATTACCTCTATGTATTTAAGTGTGTTGTATTTGTACTGTCTAGCCTCAAGGTCCTTCATCTCAGCTAAATTGGATTCCAGCAGCTTTTATGCACAACACACAGACCAGGCCTCAGCATCCTCCTTACTTAAACTCCAACTGTTGCTTCTCAAGGAAGAACTACATTAACCCATTGGACCCCCCAAGTGCACATGGTTGTGGGGTGCTTGCAGAGCAGCCCCATGAACCTGAAAGTGTATGTCTGCCGGAAGCAGCAGGGAGTATAATACGTGAACAAATATTAGTGTAAATACCAAAGGGCCCAAATAGGGACACTGAGGCTAATTTATAAAAAGTAGAAGTTTATTGGGTATACATTAAAAGCCAATAACAAAAAAGGCCACCACCAAGGATGTGGGAATTAAAAGATGACAACGTTGTCAGTTAAATAGGGACACAGTCAGCCGGCTGCATTACCCATAAATCACCACTCACACCCTGCATATATACTACACAAGCCAATAAGGAATGGAGTACAACAGTCTGCTCTCGCAGAATAAATGGGTAATTAAGCAAAACCTAGTGGCCATGTAGAAAAGTGCAGGGAAGTTTGCCCACCGAAGGACTGACAGTCAATGGCACCAATTATACAAGTGACTAGTGTTAGAGTCTGTTGGACATCTCTTAGTCCTTTACACAGTCCAACTAACCCATGCAGGATGAGAGCTGGGTGTCACAAATATTGTCACTGATGGTCAGTGACACGCTGCCCAAAGCCGCCCGCTCCGTACAGCTGAGTGGAGCTAGTAAACAGAGCAGACCAGTAATGAGAGTGACCTTTGGTCCTTAGTCTTTAAGTCTGCCCAACTAACCCATGCAGGATGAGAACTGGGTGTCACAAGTATTGTCACTGATGGTCAGTGACACGCTGCTCAGAACCAACCGCACCGTGCAGCTGAGTGGAGCTAGTAAACAGAGCAGGGCAGTAATAAGAGTAATCTCACCAATCTTCGCCGGCTCTACCAGCCTCTGATGTGACAAAGTGGTCTCTACTCCTCAGAAGTTCCCAGCAGTGGGAGTCCATGCGGGATGTCCACACCGTCAGATGCAAGCACGGAAGCGGTGGGAGTGGCTGTCCAGGTCACATGGGCGCCATGTCCGGGATCACGTGGGGGTGGTGAGGGTGGTCGGCCACGGAATCCCTGGAGAGTGGGATGATGCAAACTGACGTGTTTCGTCCGCCAATCGCGGACTTTCTCAAAGGTATAATACCTGCCTCATCTGTGATGAAACGCATCACACCTGTGGCATGTGTACACCCCAGGATGCCAGGATAAAAGGGGTAGTGGTTGAGGGGGTAAAAGTAAAGCCCATCCATGGGGTTTTACTGCCCCCAACCGATAGTATCAACAAGCACTCATACTTACACATAATTTGGCATGCATGAAAAAAAATATCTGATGCAAGGTCTATTTTAAGTTTGTCTCAATTTCTAACAGAGCTCATTCCAACATTTTTTACCCACTACAGCTCCAGAAGTATTTGCCCCTGATCAAGCCATTTTTCGCGATATGGCACTGCGTCACTTTAACTGACAATTGCGTGGTCATGCGACTCTGTACCCAAACAAAATTGATGTCCTTTTTTTCCCACAAATAGAGTTTTCGTTTGGTGGTATTTGATCACCTCTGCGGTTTTTATTTTTTACGTTATAAACAAATAAAGAGGGGCAATTTTTAAGAAGAAAACATGTTTTTTTTTTACTTTTTGCTATAATAAATATCCAAACAAAATATAAAAAAAAACAAAAAAAAAACAAATGTATTTTTAGGCCAACATGTTTTTTTCTACATATTTTTGGTAAAAAACAATTGTAATAGGCGTATATTGATTGATTTGCGCAAAAGTTATCACGTCTACAAAATATGGAATTGATTTATGGACGTTTATGTATTTATTTATTTATTACTGGTAATGGCGGCAATCTGCAATTTTTAACAGGACTGCAACATTGTGGCGGATAAACCTAACCCCAAATTACACTTTTTGGGGACCCGTGACATTATTACATTGATTAATGCTATAAAAATGCATTAATCAATGTAAAAAAGACACTGGCAGGGAAGGGGTTAACACTAGAGGCGTGATCAAGGGGTTAACTGTGTTCCCTCAGCGTGTTCTAACTGTAGGGGGGATGGACTGCCAGGGACATGGCAGAGATCACTGTTCCTGATGACTGGGAACAGTAGATCTCTGTCATGTCCCTTGCCGTGTTTACATTGGCAGATCCCTGTTCTGCCTCTGCACAGAGTGATCGCGGGTCGCTGGCAGACATCGAGTCCGCGGGACCCAAGGGCGCGCCCCCACGGCGCCGCACGCACGCCCGCAATCCTGCATGCACGGACCGATGTACAGGTACGTCTGTTCGTGCAGGAGAGCCAACCTGCCGCAGTGAGCAGGTTGGCAAGTGGTTACAATATAAATAGGGAATTCACATTTATGCATTTGTATTTGTAAAGTAGTATTTAAAAAAATAGGTAATAAAAAAGATGCATCCCTGTAAAATTAACCTCAGTTAAAAAGTACTACTTAGAAAAAAAAATGACAATAGCTTTTTTCCTTTCCATTTCTGCCCTCATTGGTTACAAACCAGGCTGATTTTGCAGAATCTCCTGTGGGCAGACAGAATATACAGCTGCTCAATCTTTAATGGCAGTCCAGAGACCCAGATCCTGTAAACTATGTGTTTCATTATATCGCACAATATACTTTACCTTATTTTTATGTTTTTAGATAAAATAAAGAATTGACAACCATCCTATTTCTTCAGATCTTTTTTATTAGCCTTTATTAAAACCCCAACTTATTCCCTGGCACCATATATTTCTATGCCATAAAAAAGTGCAACAATAGACCTGGCGATGCTCCCCAATGTTCAAACAATAATGAGGAATCCGACAATGTGCCCAAAGGCCAAGAGCGATTATATCATGTTCCTCTTACATCTTTATGTAACTGTTTTATAGCACAGAGGCCGTTATTCCCACATTGGGCGACCAAGCTTATAAATAATGCTACGAAGCTAACCTTTAATTCTTGGGTGTCTTACATGCTCCCAAGACTATTGAGTCTGATGACCCCTAAAGAAAATCTAAACCCAGTAACTAAAATCTCACATGCTAATAGGATTCCACAGCTTTTAATAAACAAAAACCTGGTGATTTAGCCATTAAAGCCCTCATTGATGCACTTCCTGTTATGGGTTGACAACGGTCTTCCAACCGCGTTCTTGTGTCATCACCCAGACATGCTCCACCCTGGAGAAGACTATGAGCAGCAGTGCCAACATAAATTGCACAGGCATGGTTCATCTGTTAGGAAGAGGGTTAAATAGCCTTTAATAATAGTAACAATAAATACACAAAAACAAATAAATATGAATACAAACATTAATAAATAATACAACTAAAAAAATACATAAATATTATAGTAATAAATAACATAAATGAGATGAGACATAAAAATGGTGAAAACAAGTATTTTATGTAATGGATATCCTGCTGCGCAAAAGGAACAAAAATAGCAATAACAACAACAAAGCACAAGCTGCTGGCACAATATTGCAAATCTAAACAATATTCAAGGAATAAAGGTATAAGGTGCAGCGCTAAAAGTTCAAAATGATTAATATTCAGTCCATATTCCACTTTCCAGACTCCAGATAAGTTAGGGAAATCGAGTTAACCCGTCACCAACACCAAACACACTGTCTCTTACCAGAAACCCGGGACCCTTATTACAGGGGTCAAAATCGCTCTCTGGCAAGAGAAATCCACAGCAGCATGTAACATCAGATGGTTTGAATCATCAGACTGGAGCCCCGGTTCTCAGCGTCATCTCATCTCATCGTCATATAGAAGGATAACAGAGGGGAAAGACTCATGGTGCAATATCTCAATACAGGCCTTTATTGCCGCACATGGTTAAAAACACTTACATTAAAACGTTTATGTAACAAACGTATCTGCTCTCCGAGAGCCTCCCACACATTCACTGGAATCTCCCACTACTAAGATGGCTACCGCGTCCTTCTCCTCACTCCTGCGTGTCGTCCTAGGCTCCTCCCGATGCATTTCGTCATAGATTGACGTCGTCAGGGGCGTGGCCTAGGACGAACGTTCAAGCTTTAAATAGGCTTGCACGATTGTAACGCAGGGTGACGCAAGTATTTTATGGAAGCAGAAAAAAATACTGTGGTTTATGATACACATTGCTTTTGCAAACTAAATGTTGTCCAGGAAGAGTTTACATCTACTTTAAGATAACAGAGAGTTATAAGTAAGATATGATTACGTAATTAGCAGTTTAATCATGATTTTTATCATAAAGTGAGACTCCACTTTTCATATCACAAACAATTCTATCAAATATACACTTTTAGTGCCTTTATTTTAAAGGTACTTATTTTCTTTATATATTTACAATTTTTTTATAACCCCCTGAATTATAAAACCACAAATAAATGCAGCTCTGTATTTAGTAATGCTAAAATAAGTGCCATGTACCTGGTGGACACCAAGCTGAAGGGGGAGCTTCTCTCGTCCAACACCCCTAGAAGTGGTGACAGGGAATGCGAGGACACCAAGTGGCATGATGTAGTACTGGTTGTCAGATATGTGGGTCAGATGACTGTAGACCAGTCTGGGTACTGGGGACTGTGGACCACTGGTAGGAACATAATGCAGGGACACTGCAGAACCTGAGAGGCAGGAGCGTAGCCAGCTAAACAAAAAGTGTAACCGTCCCAATTTATAACTAGCTTTTAGAGTAAGGTGCATATGGAAGGGCTGTCTCTAGGTATACCTGGCCTTAAAGTGATTGTAAAGCTTTAATTTTTTTTAGTAAAGTAATAAAAACTTCATACTTACCTACTCTGTGCAATGATTAACAGAGCAGCCCCAATCCTCCACTTCTGGAGTCCTCCTCCAGCGCTACTGACGCCTCCTCTTCGATGAGTGCATTAATATAAAATTGGTACCCCCTTTAAATCTATAAGCATCTTCACTCTTCTGGAGAGACTTTCCACAAGATTTGTAGTACCCATAGGAATGTGTACCAATTCAATCAAAAGAGCACTTTTAGGGTCAGGTTGGATAAGAAGACCTGGGTCGCAACTGGCGCGCCAATTCATCCCAAAAGCATACAGTAGCATACAGTAGGGCTGAGGTCAGGTTACTTCTTACCACACTCCTCAAACCAGAAAATGACCTTCTCCAAACTGTCTCTACAAGGTTGGAAATGCGCAATTGTCTAGGTAACAATTAATATGTGGAAGACAGCGCCAAGGAGCTCACATACAGTTCCATACACTATGGCAGCAGAGCCTCAATATTACAAACAACCCATTAACAACGCTGGCGGTAATTTAACAGTCTTTGCACTTGAGAGGGCACTTTGGTACGCTATGTTACCTGAATAGCATCCAATGAAGGGGGGCTTACAGGCAGAACAGTGGTGCCTCATCCCAACTCTCCAGGGTTCCCTGATGCTGGAACCTGGTGTAGTGTCCTTGCACTGTCCCTCCATGCCCAGAAACCTCTCTCTAGCAGTAAATGGGCCACACAGTGATGTAGTGGATAGCATTTGTGCTTGGCAGCAAAAGGGTCGCTGGTTCGAATCCCAACCACGACACTACCTGCCTGGAGTTTGCATGTTCTCCCTGTGCCTGTGTGGGTTTCCTCCGGGTATTCCGGTTTCCTCCCACACTCCAAAGACATGCTGGCTCTTGTCTAAATTGACCCTAGTATATGTATGAATGTGAGTTAGGGACCTTAGATTGTAAGCTCCTTGAGGGTAGGGACTGATGTGAATGTACAATATATATGTAAAGCGCTGCGTGAATTGACAGCGCTATATAAGTACCTGAAATAAATAATAATAAACGTACTGTACCTAGGCAGTGGGGATCCTGTCCCTACAATGTCCACTTTGCTAATGCACACCACCAGCAGTAAGACAGTGCTATTTATTAGCATTGCTTTCACTAAAGATGGCCACAGAGGTCAGCCAGGGCTGCAGCTTCTAATCAGAACGCTGCTCCCCTGATGACACCTACGTAGGCTTCAGAGGTACAAAGCTCCTCTCAGCCTCCATTCCCCTGTGCACAGCAGCCAGATGAACAGCGCCATCTACAGTGGGAAGGATAAGCTGCACCTACTCTATGTACACTATAGTGTATACAGTGAATAAATATAACTGATGTCTGTTAATATAGAATAGGAAAATAAAACATGCACAATATCAATGCAATCTCAGGTTCCATGTTAGTTTAGTTTAAAATATATTGACTATCCTGTGCATTTAGCAACTATTTTTCTATCAACAATGTTAGCCTTCCATAATTCCTTTAAAAAATATGCCTCCCAGCAGTGAAACATAAAACTGTGCCCTAACACGCTGGCTTGCAATCACGGCTATGTTCTTTATATAACCGACGCTGTTTGTGACTGCTAAGACTAACTGTTTCAGAGGAAGACCTCCTTATTTCCAGCTAGTTGGGGGTGGGAGAGCCTGGGCCAAAAATAATCAGTATCTGAAATTTCTTCTTAGATGCCTGTAGTGATGCAAAATGGTTTCAAAATATATTTTATGATTTTGGAAGTTATTGTTTAGAGCCCACATTCACCCGTTTCACATTTGTACCTAATACACCATATATACTTCATTCTCTCAGTTATATTTAAAGCTGAGCACCAGGCAGAGAATACAACATCATCATTAAATCCTGTTATGCATTCATTACAAAATATTTTAAGAAATATCTATTTAATGTTAAGTGCATAAAGGAACAGTAAAGGTAACATCAAAAGCCTGAGGACCTTCACTCAAAAATGTGTTTTCCTTCCCTTAGCCTCTAAATTGCTGTTTTTTTTGTTTTTTGGGAAGTGAATACCTTTTTTTTTATATATATATATGGTACAGGCTCCTACTTCCCCAATCAATCCTTAAACGAAAATTGCCTTGGCCATGAACATTACATGGGGCTAATAGCAGCAATGCCTATGCAAAAACATGGCGCCAATACATACACAATTTAATTACGAAGTGTTATACACTACTCTAAGGCTGGGTTCACACCATTGTGAATTGGTTGCGGGTTCTCCGCATCCAATTCGCAATAGCAGGAGATTTTGACCGGCTCTCTATGGAGCCGGTTCACATATCTCCGCAGCAAGTCCGGTGCATTTTTCACAAAAACGCTGTGCTTTTGGTCCATTTTAGGTCCGAATTCAGCCCAAAATTCAGCTGAAATCGGACCTGAAACGGTGAACCAGGACACACCGGACCCCTGCTGTGAGCCGCATGCGGTTCATATGTGAACCCAGCCTTAAACGTTCATCCAACCATTAAAAAATTGTATTTTGTATTTTTTTTTGTAATTTTGACATGCCACTATGAAGAAAAAAGCAGGGGTGAAAAAAGCACTCATCGGTTCAGTCATTGTAGGCAGTTTCTGTAACTGGGGCATGGGAGGTTTTATTTTTTGCCCCAATACTTTGTGCTACAATCTGTCATCTCTATAAAGTTGAGAGGTAGGCCAGTTTTCTGTGCCTTTTTTACATTTGGTTCTTGGGGTGAATGAGCTGTGCACAGAAGCATCCATAAATATATCTGTGCACAGATTGCACAGATTGCAGACTATTCACTGTAAAGTAGTAAAACGACTCAACATGTGGTGGCTCTGTTGCACTCCCTTTTAGCTCTGCATTTTGAATATGAAATATGTGTGTAGTGATCTCCTACTGTTGGATGCTAGGTACATTTAGTTATTTGCTCCTTCTGTAATCAAGGGAGGAGGGAGCAGTAATTGTTTGTTCTGGCCTGTTCAGGGTCTCACAGGCTGGGAGATTGATTGGTTTCCCCTGCCTCTGAAAGAAGCTTCCAGAGCTTAGAGTGGGAAAATCAAAACAACCAGCCTGAATATTTAGCAGGTTCCAGCCAATCCCTGGAGAGGCGTGTACAGTAGGATGCTGGAATGGAGATAAATAGTTGAGACACTGGAGACTGAGGTTCAAAGCCAGAGGAGCTGCTGTCCTTAGGCTGCCCATTAACTGAACAGCTGCTCTTGAGGACTCAGCAGTGTCAGAGATGGACTGTGTTTGCAGCTGATTGCAGAACCACACCCCAAATGATTTGGTCCATGGGTGTATCATGAAATCAGTTGGCCCGTGTGCAAGATCAGAAATGGACCGATGTTACGAAAAAAATAAAATGTGGCACGCATAGTGCGCCACGGTGAACAGTGGGCATGGCTTAAATTGCGCTAAATATTGGGTGTGGCTTAAAGGGTTGTAGTTAAATACAGTCTGAGATTACTTACAGAATTTGGCAATGTTAAATAGGGAATGTACAGTGCAGAGTGTATGGTGGTGGGTAGCATGTGCAGGACAGGGATACGGAGTGTATAGCGGTGGGTAGCATGTGCAGGAGAGGAGTGTGGTGTATATTGTGGTAGTTAGTATGTGCAGGAGAGGGGTGCAGAGTTGTATGTGCAGGAGAGGAGTGCAGAGTGTACATCAATGGGCAGTATGTGTAGGAGAGGGGTACAGAGTGCATGCAGTGGGTGGTATGTGCAGGAGAGGAGTACGTATTGTATGGCGGTGGGTAGTATGTGCAGGAGAGGAGTGCAGAGTGTACATCAATGGGCAGTATGTGTACGAGAGGGGTACAGAGTGCATGCGGTGGGTGGTATGTGCAGGAGAGGAGTACGTAGTGTATGGCGGTGGGTAGTATGTGCAGGGAGAGGAGTGCGGAGTGTATGGCAGTGGGTAGTATGTGCAGGAGAGGGGTGCAGAGTGTATGGCAGTGGGTAGTATGTGCAGGAGAGGGGTGCGGAGTGTATGGCAGTGAGTAGTATGTGCAGGAGAGGAGTACGTAGTGTATGGCAGTGGGTAGTATGTGCAGGAGAGGGGTGCGGAGTGTATGGCAGTGGGTAGTAAATGCCGGAGAGGGGTGCGGAGTGTATGGCAGTGGGTAGTAAATGCCGGAGAGGGGTGCGGAGTGTATGGCAGTGGGTAGTAAATGCAGGAGAGGGGTGCGGAGTGTATGGCAGTGGGTAGTAAATGCAGGAGAGGGGTGGGGAGTGTATGGCTTAAGCCTCATTCACACAGAGCACACTAAAGACTACACCCATTGAGAGTAGTCTTTACCCTCACAGGTGTTCTGTGCATCCTCATGTAGGAAGTCCCATTGATGTCCCTAATATGGACAGTGTGTGTTCGGGGCCATGCACCCACATGGATATCAGATTGGGAGCAGCGTCTGTGTCCGTGCGGACTCCGCATGCTAATTGATATCAATAGGACTGCCTGCATTGGGAGGGAACACCTCCGCATGAACGAGGCCTAAATCAAAATTTCTTACTCACTAAACGTTTCCTTTACTAGATGCCCGATGTCTTTCTGGTATTTAAGACACTTCCTCTGAGACTAGGCTGTTGTAGACCTTCACCAAATCACAAGGACTGCCCACCTTCGCCGCTGGAGGGAGGAGCCATGGCATTAACGGCTAGAGGTCCCATTGAAAAAGGTATGTATGGTTGTGTGTGTTCTAAGTTAGGAGAGGTAAGGGAGGTTGGGGTTTTTTGTTTATCTAGTTAACGAGACTTAAGCTTTCTACCGTCAAAATTTGTCTAACATGGCCAAAGCTAATCACTGATTGAATACTAAATGATAAAAACACATTTTTTTTTTTTTTACAGTGGTTCTAATTTGTCTTTGTAAATAGCATTTTCCCTTTACTCAAACCTCTGTGGAGTTTAGTAAACAATTTCATACAATATAAAAGCAAAAAAATCCCCAAAAACATAAAAACATAATGAACCGTGCTTGTGCTGCCAGAAATGTAATTACATTCATTTCATTTGGCAGAGCTGTGTAAAGCCAAATAAAATATTAACACCTCCTATTATTTGATTCCCTAGTTCCCATATGTCAAATTACACATTAGGTGCATTGATTGCGCCCTTTAAATAAGCAATTTGCACAATCACACCCTGATTAAAGCAGTAACGATCCATTTAAGTTAAAGTGTTTGCTTGTTGTTCAGTAAATCACCTTTGTTGAAGGTGCTGCTGCCAATTACAGTGATCCAAAAATAGTCAGTGTGGTGCCATTTCAAATATATATATATATATATTTTTAAACTCTCTCTCTTTCTCTATATATATATATATATATATATATATTACTAAAAGTATCAGGACACCTGCCTTTACACGCACATGAATTTTAATGGAATCCCGATCTAAGGCTCCATTCACACTAGTGCGTTTTTTATGCATTTTGCAGTTTGCAGAAATGCAGGGAATTTTTTTTAACATAAGTTCCTATGGACCATGTACACAGTAATGCTTTTTTGTGCCTCTGCATTATTGGAAAGGGTCGGGGACTTTTTCTCATGCAAAAACCAGCGTTTTGCATGTAATAGACTTCAATGGGCAAGCATGAAAAACGTAAGTGCTGCTTTTTTACTGCATTTTTGGCGCGTTTTGCGGTTTAAATCTGCCTAGCAACAAGATTTTCAAAAAAATATATATATATAATATTATAAAAAAAAAAAAAATGCAAAATGAAAAACGCGGTAAAACGTGATAAAAAAATGCAGAAAGCACAGCAAAAAACAGTGAAGAAACGCTGAAATGCAACATGCATTGATGTGAATCGAGCCTTAGTCCGTAGGGTTCAATATTGAGTTGGCCCACCCTTTGCAACTATAACAGCTTCAACTCATCTGGAAAGGCTGTCCACAAGGTTTAGGAGTGTCTATGGGAATGTTTGACCATTCTTCCAGAAGCACATTTGTGTACTCAGGCACTGATGTTGGATGAGAAGGCCTGGTTCACAGTCTCCACTCTAATTCATCCCAAAGGTGTTCTATTGGGTTAATGTCAGGACTCTGCACAGGCTAGTCAAGTTCCTCCACCTTACACTCGCTCATCCATATCTTTATGGACCTTGCTTTGTGCACTGGTCCAAATCATTTGGTGGAGGGGGGAATATGGTGTGGGGTTGTTTTTCGGGGGCTGGGCTAGGGTTGCCACCTCATCCCTTTAAACCCGAACACATATGAATTACACAGGCTCTGTGGCTGATTAAGGTGATAATTAAACTCACTTGTTGTCTTATCTGCATTTAATTAGCCTCAGAACCTGTGTTCAGGTTTAAAGGGATGAGGTGGCAACCCTAGGCTGGGCTTGGCCCCCTAGTTCCAGTGAAGGGAACTCCTAAGGAGTTGGCATACCAAGACATTTTGGACAATTTCATGCTTCCAACTTTGTGGGAACAGTTTTGGATGGCCCCTTCCTGTTCCAACATGACTCCACACCAGTGCACAAAGCAAGGTCCATAAAGACATGGATGAGTGAGTCTGGGGTGGAAGAACTTGACCGGCCTGCACGAAGTCCTAACATCAACCTTATAGAACACTTTTGGGATGAATTGAGAGGAGACTGCGAGCCAGGCCTTCTCGTCCAACATCAGTGCCTAACCACACAAATGCGCTTCTGGAAGAATGGTCAAACATTCCCATAGACAAACTCCTTAACCTTGTGGACAGCCTTCCCAGAAGAGTTAAAACCAACAGAAGCCTCAGCGCATGGAAGTGTCCATTCAAAGCAATGTTGTAGGATAAAAGGGTTAATATCTGGCCACTGCTCCCAATCTCATGAGACTGGATGAGGCAATGAAGAGTAAACCAAACAAGGAAGCACCGATTCAATATAAGCACCCAAATGTCAAAGGATTTAAAAGTAGTAGAAAGCTTTAATTAAACCAAACCCATCGGAACAAACACTAAGGTTCAGGCAAAAGAATGGAATGAGTGCGCTGAAACTCACTGATCGGATGAAAGCTATGGCTGTGCCTGAAGGGATGGATGGTTGTCTCCGTGTAATGGTGTTCCATGATGCGGGCGGGGGGCCCGCGAGTGATGAGCTCTTACCCCGATGGAGGTGTGGGGTCCACTGGGCTCAAATATGCTGCAGGAATGTGTAGCCAGTGCAGGAGGCATCCATAGCCCCAGGAGCCATGCTCCGATGATGGTGGGGAGATGTCAGGTAGAACAGGAGCTGGGATCAGTGGCAGCAAGGCTGAGATTCAATGTGAAGATGGGAAGGTGTAGGAACAAAACCTACATTGAATCTCCACAATCTTTGCCATGAATCTCAGTCTTGCTGCTACTGATTAAGGATGGGCTCTGTCGTGTTTGGAACCGAACTTGCCTGAGCCCGCCAGGAATTGAACCCTGCGCTGCGCTAATCACAGGCAGTGAGACATTTCCAATGCACGGCTGCAATGATCGGAAAATGTACCACTGATCCTGACTCCCGCTCTGCCTGACATCTCCCCACCATCACAGGAGCACGGCTCCTGGGGCTATGGATGCCCCCCGCACTGGCTACACATTCCTGGGGCATATTTGAGCCCAGTGGAGTCCCCACTTCCATCAAGGTAAGAGCTCATCACTCACGAGCCACCCGTCCGCTCCATGGAACACCAGCACACGGAGACAACCATCCATCCCTTTAGGCCCAGCCACAGCGTACACCCAATCAGTGAGTTTCAGCGCATTCATTCCATACTTTTGCCTGAACCTTTGTGTTTTTTCCGATGGGTTTAGTTTAACGAAAGATTTCTACTACATTTAAATCCATTGACATTTGGCTGCTTATTTTGGATCGGTGCTTCCTTGTTTGGTTTACTCCCCAGAAGAGTTGAAGCTGTTATAGCTGCAAAGGGTGGGCCATCTCAATACTGAACCCTTCGGACTAAGACTGGGATGCCATTAAAGTTCATGTGCGTGTAAAGGCAGGCGTCCCAATACTTTTAATAATATAGTGTACATATATATAGAGTTGATCGAACCTCTGGAAGTTTGGGTTCTGCTGGTTCGGCGGAACTTCGGGACAAAGTCCGGGTTTGGGTCCGGACTTGACCCGAACTTTGACCCGGACCCCGAACCCCATTGAAATCAATGGGGACCCGAACTTTTAGGCACAAAAATGGCTGTAACAAAGTCCTGGAAAGTCCTAGAGGTCTGCAAAAGGAAGGAAAATGGGGGTAAGGGTAGGACAAGTGCCCTACAAAGAAATGGGGACAGGGAAATAACTTAAAATAATTTTTAAGCTAAAATCGCATAAAAAAATCAAAAATGGAGGTGGATGTGGAGTTGGAGGTTGAGGAGGCGGTGAAAGTGGCGGTGGAGGAGGAGGTAGCCAACACTGTTTTTTTTATGTTTGAAATTTTTTTGTTTTTTTTTAAACCAGCAATGTAGATGCACATTTTAATTTTGTGCAAGAAACAATAACCTGTCCCTTTAAGCAACAGTAGGAACCTCTCCCTATAGAACTAGGAGATGATTTTAGATTCTAAAATCATCTCAAAGTTGTACAGGAAAAGCCTCCAGCTGTTGCTTTAAGGGAAAGATTATTGTTCTAAAATCATCTTCAAAGTGTGTGGGAAAAGCCTGTTTCAGCTGCAAAGAGCCATATTAGTGTTCTAAAATCATCTTCACAGTGTGTGGGAAAAGCCTATTGCAGGGGCATAGAGCCATATTAGTATTCTAAAATCATCTTCAAAGTGTGTGGGAAAAGCCTGTTTCAGCTGCAAAGAGCCATATTAGTGTTCTAAAATCATCTTCACAGTGTGTGGGAAAAGCCTGTTTCAGCTGCATAGAGCCATATTAGTTTCCTAAAATCATCTTCAAAGTGTATGGGAAAAGCCTATTGCAGGGGGATAGAGCCATATCACTGTTCTGCCAGCCGCATAGAGAGCCATATTATTGTTCTAAATTTTAGAACAATAATATGGATCTATGCGCATTCAATAGGCTTTTCCCACACTCTGTGAAGATGATTTTAGAACACTAATATGGCTCTTTGTGGCTGAAACAGGCTTTTCCCACACACTGTGAAGATGATTTTAGAACACTAATATGCCTCTATGCCCCTGCAATAGGCTTTTCCCACACACTTTGAAGATGATTTTAGAACAATAATCTTTCCCTTAAAGCAACAGCTGGAACCTTACCCTGTACAACTTGGAGATGATTTTAGAACACTAATCTTTCCCTTAAAGCAACAGCTGGAACCTTTCCCTGTACAACTTGATGATGAGTTTAGAACACTAATCTTTCCCTTAAAGCAACAGCTGGAACCTTTCCCTGTACAACTTGATGATGATTTAAAAAAAATAATCTTTCCCTTAAAGCAACAGACTCTACCTAGTCCAGTCAGATCGTTCTGTGCAGCAGGATGAGGTGTGCAATCTGTCCCTCAAAGCAGCAGTACTAGTATCTCTCCCTAGTCCACAATCAGATCGTTCAGTAATGCAGGATGAGATGTTGTGCAATCAGTCCCTCACAGAGCCAGCAGCATCCTCTCCCTAAACTATCCTGAGAGCATATGACATGCAGCACGGTGACTCCAGCCCCATATAGAGGCTGGGTCACATGGTGCACTGGCCAATCACAGCCATGCCATTAGTAGGCATGGCTGTGATGGCTTCTAGGGAAAACCAGTGAAAAACTTGTTGGATTGGCTGCCCTTGGCAGCTTTTCAACACGTGGAATAAAATACCAGAATCCCGGACACCCAAAAGTTTGGTACGGACCCGAACTTTACAGTTCGGGTTCGCTCAACTCTATATATATATATACAGTTGTGTCCATAATTTTACATACTCTGGCAGAATCTATGATTTCTGGGCAATTTTCAGAGAATATGAATAACACAAAAACATTTCTTTTACTCATGGTTAGTGTTTGGATGAAGCCATTTATTATCAACCGACTGTGTTTACTCTTTTTAAATAATAATGAGAACAGAAACTACCCAAATGACCCTGATCAAAAGTTGACATACCCTGGTGTTTTGGACTGATGACATGCACACAAGTTGACACAAATGGCTATTAAAGGTAACCATCCTCATCTGTGATCTGTTTGCTTGTTGTAATTAGTGTGCGTATTAGTGGCGACTGGTGAAGTTTGTAAACACAGTTGAACACACGTACAGTAGTCAGGTTTTGTGGTCCCATACAGTTGAAAACTAGTCCCAGTAAA
>BLSH010523830.1:286955-313472 GCA_018402905.1 Glandirana rugosa | reverse complement strand
CCCAAGACCATCAACTAGTACGTACAACTTATCGACGTCCCGTCGGTTAGTTGTTTGCAAAGTGACCAAACGGGAATCTTCGGTAGTGTCGGTACGGATGATTACCGTACCGACACTAACCGGTCACGTAGTACACTGGGTCGGAGAAATATTCGACCTCAGTGTCACGACGTACAGTGTACGAGAACCCAATCACATCCCTCTCCTTCGACGGCCGCACTCCCTCTCTAATGTCTGTAAAATTGTAGACTAGGACGTAGGACTCTAATGATGACGACAATGAGACTCCCTGTCTATCGTCTTTAAACTCTAAAGTGTATGACGACGAAACTCATCTAAGGGCAAACCAGTGAAACGTTTGTTGATTGGCTGCCCTGCAGCTATTCAACATGCATGATCAACTACCAGAACCCAGAACCCGAACATTTTTTGAAATGTCCATGTTCGTGTCCGGGTCCCGGACACCTGAAAGTTCGGTACGGACCCGAACGTTACAGTCCGGGTTCACTCAACACTACTTATAAGTGGACAACTTTGTGTAAAAAAAATGCGTTTTCATTTTTTTCCCACATTTTCCAAAAACGACTGGAACAAAAATGAACCGTTCAAAAGACTCATTATGCCTCAATGATTATTCGTTGTGGTGTTTGCTTTCCAGAATGGGGTCATTTTGTGGGCAATTCCATTGTCCTGGTGCTCCATGGCCTTCAAAAATGTGATAGGTCGTCATGACATTAGATGTGTAATTTATGTCCCTAGAATACCTGACGGCGCTCCCTGCATGTTGAGCCTCTGTATGTGGCCAGGCTGTGAAAAAGTCTCAGACATGTGATATCGCCATACTCAGGAGGAGCAGCAGAATGTGTTTTGGGGTGTAATTTGAGGTATGCATATGCTGTGTGTGAGAAATAACCTGTTACAATGACAATTTTGTGAAAAAAAAAAAAATTACAACTTCAAAAAATTCACCATGCCTCTTACTAAATACCTTTGAATGTCTACTTTCCAAAAAGGGGTCATTTGGGGGATATTTGTACTTTCCTGGCTTGTTAGGGTCTCAAGAATTGAGATGGGCTGTCAGTATATCAGGTGTGATCAGGTGTGATCAATTTTCAGTGATTGGCACCAAAGCTTGTAGACTCTATAACTTACACAAGGACCAAATAATATACACTTATTTTGGTTATTTTTACCAAAGATAGGTAGCAGTATAAATGTTGGCCAAGATTTACAAAGAAAAATTACTAATTTGCAAAATTTTATGACCGAAACAAAGAAAAAGGCATTTTTTCACAAAATTTTCCATCTTTTTTTATTTATAGCACAAAAAATAAAACCCCCCTAGTGATTAAATTCCACCAAAAGAAAGCTCTATTTGTGTGAAAAAAAGGATGCACATTTCATATGGGTACAATGTTGCATGACTGAGTAATTGTCATTCAAAGTGTGATAGCGCTGAAAGCTGAAAAATGGCCTGGACAGGAAGGGGGCTTTCGTGCCCGGTACTGATGTGGATTGTGAAAACACAATTATCAGAAAATTTGAAAATGTGAAAATTCAGAAATTCAAAACTTTGGAAACTTGAAATGTGAAAATCCGAAAATTTGAAAATTCAAAAATCATAAAATAAGAATGAAAATCCGAGAATTCAAAAGAACGAAAATCTGAAAATAAGAATGAAAATCCAAAAATTTGAAACCCCGAAAATTCAAAAATCAGAAATAATAACTAACTAAATAATAACTATTTCTAACTACTGAATTATAGGTAATGGAATTTCCTTACAAATTTGTCTGTTAGTGAACGTAATGAATACAAATATATCCGTTATATAAGTTATAAACTATCCGAAATAACAAATGCCATATCTAAACAAATGGAACATAATTTAATAATAATCATAATAAAAATGTTTTATTATTAATGTTTATTGTTATTTTGTTATTTTCCATTTGCGGCATTCGTTATTTCGGATAATCCATAACTAGAAATAAATTTGTATACGTTACCTTCAACAGCAAAATTTGAAAGGAAATTCCAATACCTATAATTTAATAGTTAGTTATTATTAGTTAGTTAGTTATTTCGAATTTTCAAATTTTCGGATGCTTGAATTTTTGAATTTTCGGATTTTCTTTCTGTCAAATTCTCGGAATTTCGTTCTTATTTTTGAATTTTGCATTTTTGAATTTCAGATTTTTCCGAATTATGGAAATAACGAATACCGCATGTAAACTAATGGAACATAACGAATTTTCCCGAAGTTAAGAATTTATTTGAAATAATGAATTTTGATCATAACGAATGACCCGAAAAACGGAAAAAAAAACAAAAACGAATGAAACAAAAACCAACAAATTTTTCGGCAGTGCACATGTCTAGTGATATCATTTATTGGCTAACTACCAAGATTGTAGTGCAAGCTTTCAAAGCAAGCTGACCTGTTCTTCAGGCAATTATTTTTATTTTGCCAATAAATGGTATCATCCTAAATCCAAACTTTCATTATTAGCCACTCGCCGACCACCTTGCATACTTTTACTGCGGCAGTGTTTATAAACGGCGATTCACGCATGTGCGATTTACGGGCAAGCGCAGGCTGCTGGCGGCGTATGTGAGCGCCTGCTGTGTGCTCCTTGAGCGCCTGTTAGGCTACTTTCACATTGAAGCGTTTTACAGACGCTATTTAGCTAAAAAATAGCATCTGTAAAGCGCCTCAAAAATCCCCCCCAATCCACCCCAATGTGAAAGCCCTGAGCGCTTTCACACTGGGGCGGTGCGCTTGCGGGACGTTACAAAAAGTCCTGCAAGCAGCATCTTTGGGGCGGTGAGGGGAGCAGTAATACACCACTCCTCTACAGCCCCTGACATTGAAATGAATCGCAAGCGCTTCCGAAGCGGCTGCACACCGCCTCAGTAGCGCTGAGCGCCGGCACTTTTAACCCCTTTTTAACCCCTTGTGGGGAGTTAAAAGCACGGCGCTCCCGCCCGCATAGCGGAGCCATATCGCTGGTAAAACTCAGCTAAAACTAGCAGGGTTTTACCAGCAACTGCGGCTGCCACTCAGTGTGAAAGTAGCCTTAGAGAGGCAGAATGAGGAACCGCCAATGTAAACACGGCGGTTCCCCGTTCTGTCAGGGGACATATGACAGATCTACTGATCCCTGTAATCGGGATCAGTTAGATCGGTCATGCCCCTGCCAGCCCAGCCACCACCAGGGCCGGCTCTACCACTAGGCAGAGTAGGCGGCCGCCTAGGGCCCACTGTTGATCTGTCACTGGCTGCTCTCCATTGATTCATGTAAAAACTGACACTGTCTGACTGAGATAATGACATTGTATTATTGCACGCCACTTGCAAATGTATATAGAAATAGTGACTGATCTGCCAAATACCCTCCCCTCCGCTCCCACCTCCAATGAGGCTGTATTTGATGGGCACAGGTGAAGCTGTATTTGATGGGCACAGGCAAAGCTGTATTTGATGGGCACAGGTGAAGCTGTATTTGATGGGCACAGGTGAGGCTATATTGATTGGTGCTGGTGAAGCTGTATTTGATGGGCACAGGTGAGGCTGTATTAATTGGTGCAGATGAAGCTATATTTGATGGGCACTGGGGAGGCTGCATTTGATTGCCACTGATCAGGCTGCATTTGATTGGCGATGATCAGGTTGGGCAGGGGAAAGGGGTGGAGTCAGGGGTGGAGCCAAGGGGGGGAAGCAAAATGAGGTTTCGCCTAGGGTGTCAAAAATCCTTGCACCAGCCCTGGCCACCACACAGTTAGAACACAGTGAGGGAACGCAGTTAACCCCTTGATCGCCCCCTACAACTTAACTCCTTCCCTGCCAGTGACCTTTACACAGCGATCAGTGGCTATTTTTAGCTCTGATCGCTGTATAAATGTCATTTGTCCCAAAAAAGTGTCAAAAGTGTCCGACATGTCCGCCACAATATTGCAGTCCCACTAAATAATAATCACAGATAATCAATAAACGCTAATTGCAATTTTTATTATCAAAAATATGAGGAAGAATATACATCGGCCTAAACTGATGAATAAATGTGTTTTTTTATATTTTTTTTTTTTTAGACATGTACAGTGGGGCAAAAATTATTTAGTCAGCCACCAATTGTGAAAATTCTCCCACTTAAAAAGATGAGAGAGGCCTGCAATTTTCATCATAGGTACACTTCAACTATGAGAGACAGAAGGAGAAAAAAAATCCAGAAAATCACATTGTCTGATTTTTAAAGAATTTATTTGTAAATTATGGTGGAAAATAAGTATTTGGTCAATAACAAAAAATCAGCTCAATACTTTGTTGGCAATGACAGAGGTCAGACGTTTTCTGTAAGTCTCCACAAGGTTTTTACACACTGTTGCTGGTAGTTTGGCCCATTCCTCCATGCAGATCTCCTCTAGAGCAGTGATGTTTTGGGGCTGTCACTGGGCAACACAGATTTTCAATTTCCTCCAAAGATTTTCTATGGGGTTTTTTAAGTGGGAGAACTTGCACAATTGGTGGCTGACTAAATACTTTTTTGCCCCACTGTATTATAGCAAAAAGTAACAAATATTGTTTTTTATTTCAAAATTGAAGCTTTTTGTTTGTTTATAGCACAAAAAATAAAAACCGCAGAGGTGATCAAATACCACCAAAAGAAAGCTCTATTTGTGGGGAAAAAAGGACATCAATTTTGTCTGGGTACAACATCGCACGACCGCACAATTGTCAGTTAAACAACACAGTGCCGAATCGCAAAAAGTGCTGTGGTCAGGAAGGGGGTAAATCTTTCTGGGGCTGAAGTGGTTAAAATACCCTATAATGCTTTGTGACCCCAGCGTCATGGGTGCTCCCTGTATGGATATTTATTTGTATAATATATCAATTTTAGTGTCAAATACTGTCACTACATGACACATCAAATAAAGCTGAATATATGAAAAAAAGAAAAAAAAAACAAACATTACAATTCTTTGAAATTCTTGACTGATGGAAGGGGATCTATGGATCCCTGGTGTCTGTTACAGAATGCCAGGCGCAGCAGTGATTCTCCACAGAAGTGCCCAATGTGGCCCATCCGCAGATTCTGAACCCAGCCACCCCCCATATGTATACTACCTGTGGCAGAGGCGGCTCTAGGCTTTGTGAGGCCTTAGGCAAAACCTAGACATGAGGCCCCACTCACACCCATAATGGGAAAAATAATTCAAGTGATAAAAAAATTAACTTTATAAATTGCATATAATTAAAAGCTTTAAAGTGCTGGTGTCAGTACTCTCTATCTCGGTGCTGGTGTCAGTGTCAAATTAGGCGGTTGTGAGGCCCCTGTGAGTGTGAGGCCTTAAGCGACCGCCTAATTTGCCTAATTAGAGAGCCGCCTCTGACCTGTGGGTAGGCTGGATCCAAAAAGCCCAGGAACGACAGCACACACATTAACTCTTCCCTCCCAGCCTGGGCTAGCCACTAATGAAATCCAGCATACCTGTAGGCAACCTGCCTGCAGGCGTAGTAGGAACTCTATAAAAAGACTTTGCTGAGGTGTCCTACTGACCTGAGGAAATTCAGCCTCCAGAAAAGTGACCTGCTCACCTACCCGCTCTGTAATAATTTGTCACAGCTTTATTTTCAGTTGGATGTTGCCAGCAATTAACATTGCTTTACAGCTTTTGAAACTAGCAATCAGAGGGCCTTGGATGATTGTACATTCCAGATATGGAGCTATGAGACTTAAGACAAAAAAGTTTATTTTTAGGGTACTGATTAGGTGCACCCAAAAGCAAATATTTATTATACTGCAGATTAGCAATTCTTTGATGCAGTGGCTGTATTTTTCTTTTTTAGTCTTTCTTTCATTTTCACCTGAGGATCCTGCCTGTTGTTTTTCAACAGAACAAGCTGTCCTGCAGATATATTACAATAATATAATGCTGGATTTGTATCATTGGATATTATAGGTCATGCTGTCCTGTGTGGAATATCGTGATACTTGCAGTTATCATTTAGTCTGGGCCTTGGGCCTCATGCTTTAGTGATTAAATATCTAGTAAGTGCTATATTTCTTTGGATGGTCTGTGCTGTAATATATTTGCCTAGTTGCTCACACATAGACAATCAGTGTATATTGTACACAGTGTAGTGTATTATAATAGGACTATCTAGTTATATCTTCCTCTATGACTTAACAGTATCATATACTAAGCCACTTATGGAATACATATGGCTGTCAGGGCTATGTTCAGTCCTTCCTCCTTAGAGCTCAGGCTGCTCAGCTGTCAGTTAATTGCCAGTACTCATCATTCCACAGTGACTCACCTGATGATCATATCCTGCTCGTCAGTCAGCCTTGTTGGCTATTTAAACTGCCTGGATCAGATCTACTGTGCCTTCGCCTTGGTCAACATGTCTGGATACTCTCTGCTGTGTTTCCTGTTAAAGACTTTTGCCTGGCTGACTTCCCTTCTGGTTCCTGATCCTGTTTGCTGCCTCTGACTTCGCTGATCTCTGGATTCCTGTTTTACTGGCTTGGTCTGACTACCCGCTCTGGTCACCAAACTCTGGATCTGTGTTTATTCTGTTTGTACTATTTTACCATTTTATTAAAAAGTGTGATTTTTACTGCACTTTTGTCTAAGTCTGATTCATGGTTCCTGACAATGGCACACCATTCTCTCCATTTTATCTACTGGTTCACCTTAGACACATGTAAGTGGTCCTTCTCTGTATATATATGTATATGGGGGGGGGGCATGACAATGAAGGCTGATGTACATGTTATGTTCATGTCTAATGAAGTATAATTAATAGTTATGCTTTCTTTTGGATAGGCCACCTCTATTTTGTGGTCTAGACATTGAGGTCCTGGAGAAGCAATTTTTGCGAAAAGCAGTAACACACAGTTACAATAGAGTCAATATTATATTATCTGATTGGCCTATAATACCTGTATTGAACCAATGTTTTTGTGGTTTTATGAAGACTATGTTATGCATAGATTTTAATTTTTATAATAAAGATAATAGTATATAAAGTGCTGGTTGTCATCCTCTCTGGTACCGTTATAGTCCGTTCAGTTCTTCTCTACAAGTTCTAGTATAAAATAGGGATGAGGTACCAATATAGCATATAGCTCCTTGTATCTGCAGATATAACAGAGGGTTGAGATAAACCATTTACCACTGACAGAGGTGCTTATAAACAGCTTTAATTTATTTATGTAAAACCTTTATCCCAAAGGTTACACTTAGTTAGGCAATGTTCATAGGAAGCCTTTAATGCAGAAGCTATTTTTGGGTATACTGATATTTTAAAATCATTATAGTTTAATTGTAAGGAGTAATATATGGCTTACAAACTATTCCTGGAAAAAAATTACATATAAAAACATTATAAATAAGATTTTTTCCATTTTTGTTTATAAATGATCACATTCCCTCTGTATAAGAGCTGAGGGGAGGAGAAGCAGCAGCATACTGAGCTTCCCAATGAATGGCTGTGCAGCTGGGGTGTGTTAGGACAAGTCTGCTCATTGGAGGAGAGTACACTGAGTGCCCAGCATAGCTAGAGAACTGACCACGCTGTGCTCTCCTGCTTGTTGTGGTCAGTTTTTAATAGGAAAACAGAGGGACTGACAGGAACACCAGGGATTTCACTCAAAGGAAGCAATAGCAAAAGCAAAGAGAAGAGGATACTTTCTCATAAAAGTATGTAGGGCTACCCCCATGAGATCTACTTACTGAATCGGTACCCCACTGGTTGCCCCGACCTTAAAAATCCTCCGACACCTCTGACACCCTGGGTTCAGACATTTTTGATGATAATCTGGATAATTAGAGAGAGACACATACGTAATTTAACTGAAATAGTTGAGTCGTGTTTACTGAAAAGATAGAAACATTAGATTCCAGTAACATATGCTTAGCCCTAGAAAAAGTTTTACTAGAGCAAGTGATAATAGTAATATGAGACAGTAGAACAGAAACAGTAACTGGTTGCAGGATATAAAAACTACTCACACAATACTCTATTAAGTGACCTTTATTTTGTCAAACTGCTTCCTCCTTTGCCTCAACACCACAGGCCAGATAAGACAGAAAGTTACAACACTGCTGTTAAATTTATGAAACTATTAAACCCTTGAGTACTTGAAACCGCTCAATTAGCATATAGAGTCCTGGGTGAAGATACTTGTCCTTATGGCACTAACTGCTTTATTCCCTTAGTGGGGGGGGTGATATGTTGTAGTCTCTCAGAAGAAAGATGCTCTTTTTATCTTCAGCGAGCTCTTTAGTGCAGTACTTGAGATACCCTGGTAATCAGGAGGAGGTGAAGTAGTCTGGGAGGTCTTAACAAACAGTGTGTATCAAAGTGTACTTATAGTGTCCTGTGGAAAGAGGAATGCTGTTGCTGCTTAACAAAGAGTAAGTGTAGCACCAGGTCCTACAGGCTTAGGCAAAAGAACAAGACAATGGGGTCTGCATGCAGTGTCTCTTCAGAATGGGCAAGTGCCCACTCACCAGTCCCAACAACTCTTGGTAATGGAAAGTGGCATGGGTCTTCACAATAGGTCTCGGTAGAGCCCTGCTCAAGGGGTGATGTGGCCCAGCGGCACACAGCGTTTCACTGCTGGACAATTAGAAGTAGCTGGCAGTGGATGCTCCTGCACCCCCACACAATGACTCTCTCTCTCCCTGTAGACTCAGCCACAGCACACACTGACACAGAGTCACTTGCTCGCAGTTCCAGGCCGGGGTCCCAAGAGAAAGATCAAGCCCATACACAGACTTTTTTCACCTCTCCCAGCATCCTGTTCTTCTTCCCCAGCCAGCTGGTATATGTAGTTCAAAACAGACCAGCTGAATGCAAACCTTGGCTCCCTGGACTACACGTCCTAAGATGCTTTGCTTTACTCTTAGAACTCAGGCACCCTATGTTCAGGATATGACAACACAGTCTGGGCTGAACACTAGGAGAGACCAGCTTCACAGCACCAATGCTGTGAAGTGTCTCTTGACAATTCAGGCAACATTAGCCAGCTCCTGGCTACAAGTACATGGTACAGCAGGCACATATCAGGAATATGAAGTGTTGGGGTAACAAACACTTTAATAATTCCAGTAAGACTATTAGCGTAGTTTTGAGTTAACATTTAAGTATAGGTTTGCTGTAAGACGTGATCTCTCATGGCTACAAAGTGGCAACATAGCACTGCTCTTCTAGGTCTACCTGCAAAAATGTTTAATTAGTAACTAGAATTTCATAAAATGTAATTTAATCCAGCTTTTTCTCATTACTGGCTATTTTTCATTGTTTTACAGACCATTAATTTTAATGTTAATTTGCTACGGTACATTTACTTTATGACTATTTCTGGAGAACAAAACATGGATTTTATTACAGTGCCCCAAATGTATTATGGAAAAAAAATGTTTATTTACAGTAAATGACCACACGTTCATTATAATGTTACTGAGATGGATTTCAAATTTACAGTATATAAACATACATTTCTACATATTAACCCCTCTATGGCTATATCCAAGATTTTCTACATTGGTAAGTTAGAACTATTAACACATCTCCAATACTGTACATGACATTGGTACCAATATTCTATACAGCTAAAATTGACGTATTTTTATGTGACATCCATTAAAATATCAAAAAGCAAGTACAAGCATTCCAACATTCCAAAGTTGCAACGCTGTGTAAAATCTACATAAAAACAAAATGCAATGGTTTGCAAAGCTTATGTAGCGGTACCCCCAAAGAAGCTGCTGAATGAAATTTGTATTTGTTCCCGGGCCTCTCTCTGATTATCCTGCAGCCAGTCACTATGACATTTTCACACAGCCAGGTGCACACACAATCCTGCTTGTTTCCAATGACTAGTCTAAGGGATGATTTGTCAATGCTTTATTGTTTAACTTGGATAGGAGAAGGATAGGTATGGGATACTCCAAGTTAACTGACTGTACGAAGGAAAAATTCTCCCTAGGCTGTGTATAGCAGGCGGTCAGTGGCTTCACACAGCAGACTGACTCCAGTGAAACAAGTCCATCTTTAAGCAACAAAGGACATGCTGGACTTTGTTTCTTCAAGACACCAGCCAGTGTCTCCTTTCTAACTCAGTGTAGCAGGAGGTCGGAGGCCGTTTCTTCACTGCGCATGTGCCGAAATGACTTTGGCATATTTAGTACACTGCATATCTCCTGAAGTGTGCAGGTTTGGGAGATATGCAGAGCACCTATAGGTAAGCCCTATTGTAGGCTTACCTGTAGGTTAAAGTGGTTGTCAAAAGTTGACAACCACTTTAAATAACATTTCTAATCATATGAAGTTAATAACAGGCACCCCCTTTGCATCAGTGTCCACAAAGTTCCCCTTTTACATCTGAATCCACACAGTTCCCCTTTTACATCTGAATCCACACAGTTCCCTTTCACTGTAAGGGGGTACTCTGCAGACTCTGATGTAAGGGAGAACTCTGGGTACTCTAACTTAAGGGATGCTCTGGGAACCCTGATTTAAGGGGGAACACTGGGAACTCTGAGGTACGGAGAGGACTCTGATGTAAGAGGTGGTCTGAGAACCCCGTTTTACCTTAGTGCACTCACTCAGAGGAAGGAGAGAGAAGGGGGGAGACTTTAGTCACAGACAGGGATGGATGGTGAGCTCACTCACCCCTTGGCAGTCAGCACCTCTCATCTAGATGTATCTGAGGCTGCTGGACTTCAAATTTCCAAACCCTACTTCCATTTCTTAGGCACAGCACTAGGGATTGGAGTGTGGGCAGACACAGAGGAGCAGGGGCCGGAGGAAAAGGTGCAGATTGAACCCTCTCTACTCTCCCATCTGTGTGTGTGTTTGGGGGGGGGGGTGTTAGTGCTGGGTTTGAGAAGTGTGAAAGAGAATGTAACTCTCATGTAACACTCTCAACTTAGACATCTTCAGCCAGCAACCCTGTTGGGAAGCCATAGTCCAGTCTGAATAATGTGTCCGGGTTTCAGGCAGTCTGAAACCTGGATGCATGATTCCAAACCCGAACTGTCCGGGTGAATCCCGGACAGGAGGCAACCCTAGTAAGGACAGAAGCTGGACTCTGTTCTTCAAGATACTTTCCAGTATCTCCTTTCTAGCTGGCACACCCAATTAAGCTGATATGAGGGCAGGGGAAATTCTAGCACACAGTCTCAAGGATCCTCTCACAGATCTGTACTCACACCATGTCCTGGGACAGTAGGTAGCGCTCTCTCTGCCAACCTCCAAGCGACACTTTGCCACTGCAGTGTCAGACCGAATCCAAGGACATCCTCCCTCTGTCAGCTTTCAAAGAACTATGGGTTGTAGCTTCAGCATCCGGATAGGCCTCGACTAGGCCTAGCATCCAGCAGCCTCCTGGATAGGCCGTCGTGCCTAGCAGCCGGGAGCTAAAAAAAAGCCTGCACCCCTCAGGCTTGGGTGTGCTGGATCTCCTAATCTTGAGCCCATGTGCTCCCTTTTATATGAAGGTATTAATCCAAGATACAGTGGGGCACCACTCCCCTGCTAACTGGTAAGAACCACCTCCAAATATACCTGCTGTCACTGGCTGAGGCTTCCCCCTCTGTCCAATAGGGGCCCATACTATTGGACAGGGTAAAGCTCTTCAGACCACATGAATTAGCACCAGAGCACACTGAACAGACCTTCCACAAATCAAGGCTCCCTGATAATCAGACAGCACATACATTTACCTGTCAGCTCTCCTGTTAAGCAGAGAGAGCCAAAAACTATATACACTCACTAATACCCAAACTAAGAGGGCGCTACACTTATAAACCCATCTTTTATTCACATTAGAAAATATATCAAATGACATAATGTGCTTTTTTTATTTTTTTATTTAAAATTTAATTTTGAAATTGATGGGGGCAAGATGTCTTAAAAAAATTGGAACAGTGCCATGTGTAGCATCCCCTCTTTTTTTACCAGCACTCTGTGAATGTCATTCTAACTGCTCAACAGTCCTGGGTCTTCTTTGTCATATTTTTTGTTTAAAGATACGTCAAATATTTTTCATTTGGTGAAAGGTCAGGACTGCAGGCCTGCCAGTTAAGCTCCCAGACTCTTCTACTACGAAGCGATGCTGTATGTGGTTTAACATTGTCCTGCCGCAGAAGGGGAGGGGGGGAGGGGGACCGAGCTGCTGACGTACTTCTCCGTGGCCCGGTCTCCCAGAAGTGGGGACAGGGTACCTGTCAAAGACAGGTATCCCCTTCCCCCGAAAGGTGCCAAATGTGGCACCGGAGGGGGGGATCAGCTAAGCGGAAGTTTCCCTTTTGGGTGGAGCTCTGCTTTAAGTCTTTTGCGATTTTATTTTGAGGCACATTATTCTGAAATAGTTTGACAATTTTTAGACACAGTTTTTTACAAATTGGTGAACCTCTGCCCATCTTTACTTCTGAGACATTCTGACTCTCTAAGATGCCCTTTTTATAACCAATCATGTTACTGACCTGTTGACAGTTAACCTAATTAGTTGCAAAATGCTTTTCCAGCTCCTCCTTGTTAGTACTACTTGCTTTGCCTGCTTTTGCATGATGCTGTCATCAATTTCAAAATGATACATTTTCTCAGTTTAAACATTTGATATGATTTCTATTTTCCTTTGTTAATACAATATGGGTTTATGAGGATTGTAAATCATTGCACTCTGTTTTTATACAGAATTTACAATGTCACTGTCCCCCATCTATAACTGGCCACTACAGCAAGGAGCTCTTCTGGAAAGGCAAATACAGACAAAAGCAAAAAACAAAAAAGGTTCCAAGCTCAACCTGCGGACCAGTCTGCCACCAAGCCAAATTTACCTGTCTAACAGTCCAGCGTTTAAAAGACAGGGGATTGGTTACACACATTTGCAAGTGTATGTGTAAGCTGCAGGCCACGAGATGGGGGACAGTGACATTGTATTTTTTGTGTAGTCACTACTTTTGGTGCCATACCAGCGCTGCAGCCGCCATGGGGCCACGGCTGGGTGTCTGGTCATGTACCTTTAAGGGGGGTTGGGCTCCTCCAGTCACCTGTCCTTCATCTATCCATTCAATTGTGTGTGCTTCCACTGTGAAGCCTCTTATATAGAGCTAGGTCTGCAGTATACAGGGAGCCTTGTCGTGGCCTGCAGCTTACACATACACTTGCAAATGTGTGTAACCAATCCCCTGTCTTTTAAACGCTGGACTGTTAGACAGGTAAATTTGGCTTGGTGGCAGACTGGTCCGCAGGTTGAGCTTGGAACCTTTTTTGTTTTTTGCTTTTGTCTTTATACAGAATTTACCCTGCATCCCAAATTTTTTTGAAACCGGGTTTCTATTTGATCCTAAAGATGTTTTTTTTATGAACAGAGCATCCATACATATTACATAACTTAGGTCACAAATAAAAAACCCAATCTAGTCCATAAATTATTTTCCTCATCCAATGTATGATCTTGCATGTCTTGACAGTGGACAAGATCACTGCTGGTGTAAATGTGCATTATGCATTCCACTGAGCTGCTTCTACTTCTGTAGACACATAGATCAATGTGGCTTCCTTAAAGTGGCTGTATACCCCCATCTCTCATTCAGGAGATATTGTACTTGCATGCAGCCGCTGACATCAGCAGCAAATGCGCAGTGAAGTCCTGGCGAATCACGCCGGGACCTTGCCGGTGTTCTGTCAATATCCCCAATTCATCAAAATCTCCAATTAGGTCACTTCACGGTAAACTGTCCGTAATTGGAGATTTTGACGACTTGCCATTTTGACACAACACCGGGAGCCGTAAACACTCGGTACATGAACACTTTGCTGTTTTGACACAACAGTGGGTAACGAGGCAAAAGTTGTCTCCGCTGCGGAGGTGGCCATTTTGTTGGTTAGTATTGGAACAGACTAAGAATATCCACTCATAATACCGTATACCAGAGTGTTTACGGTTCCCGGAGTTGTATCAAAACGGCAAGTCGTCAAAATCTCCAATTATGGATGGTTTACAGTAAACGGAAGTGATGTAATTGGAGATTTTGATGAATTGGCTATATTGACATAACACCGGAAAGGAGGGCTCCTGTGCGCATGCACTGGAGTGACGCCTCGCAGCTCCGGCCAATCACAGCACTAGAGCTGCAAACCGGAAGGAACGCCAGAGGGAAGATGTCAGCTCCCTCTGCGGGGACCGAGCGGCCCTGTCGGATCTTCTTTCTGAGGTATGTATTTCATAATGAGCTAGTATGCTGTGCATACTAGCTCATCGCGCCTTTGCCTTACAGTTTTTTTTTTGTTTTGTTTCCTAAGTGTACAACCACTTTAAACTACACATAAAATCCAATTTGTTAATATGATTCACCAGACTTTTTTAATAAACCAAAAGATGCATGCAGAGACAACACATCAGGAATGTTCAATTAACTTACATAAGATCTACAGATCAAGATAATGATCATGCTCTACAGCATAAGTACTACATAAGTACTTCATTCCTCCCACTGAACACCAATGATGAGCACTATATTCCTAACAATAAACACCAATGATATGCATAAGATTCTTTCCATTGACTGACTGAATACCAGTGATGGGGCACCGTTCCTAGCACTAAACACAGATGGGCACTATATTCCTCAAACTGAACACCAAAGATGGTACTCCATTGTTTTCTACTGAGCACCAAGGATGGGGATCTATTCCTTTTACTAAACACATCTGATGGGGCTTCATTCCTCCTACTAAATAACAATGATTCTTTCTACTGAACAGCAAAGATGGTGCTCAATTCATTCTACTAAACTCCAAGGATGGGGCTTCATTCCTCCTACTGAACACCAAGGGTGGGGCTCCGTTCCTCCAACTGAACATGAATTATGGTCCTTCATTCCTTTTACTGAACATGAATGATGAAGCGCCATTCTTCCACCTGAACATCATGGATGGGGCTCCATTCTAGGGCTGCAAATAATGATTATTTTCATGATCGATTAATTGGCCGATTATTGTTATGATTAATCGATTAATCAGATAATAACCTTAAAAAAGTGTGGTGTATAATTTAGTTTACATGTAAAGTTAAAAAAAAGGCAATTTATTCTTAAATATAGATATGTAGTGGTAAATATAAATAACCAACTATATGGTTAGGAAGCAAAATCTCTAATCCACTCTGAGAATAATAGACAGAAGCATATATAATAATAAACACACCCAGAAGTAGGATATATGGGCATTTTAACTAGGAGTCAGACATGAAGCTATATGAAGGAGGAGACATTTTTATATTAAAGTAGTAATAAAAGCTGAGATTTTTTCTTTTCATGTATATGATCATTTTATATATAATGCACAATACTGGTAAACATTTACTTTAAATGTAATTGTAATGCTTTCTGTTACCTTCAGTCTATCAGACTTCACCTTCTCTGGATTCAGATGCTGATCTTATCTGCACACAGTATTTAAAGTCATTTGTTTTTGCAAACATGTTATACTTACCTGCTCTGTGTAATGGTTTTGGTCTTCTTCTGGGGTCCCCTGTCGACGCTTCTGGCTTCTCCTGCCTTCAGAGTGCCCCAATACCAAGCTGCAAAGTGTAATATAGAGAGCCCCATAGCAAGGTAAAAAAAACGTCTGCCTTTAAAACCACTCACTTCCTGCCCAGGACTACATGTCCCATGGGGCATTGCTCCTCACTATAGGTGTTCGCAGCCTGTTGCATTAGGGTGTGTACCCCAAATGTATTAAAACGTGGATGGTGTCAGTAAAGCAGTGTACTTGTCAGTAGGGCAGAGGTTGGTGTCAGTAGGGCAGTGGACAGTGTCAGTAGTCTTTTATTTTGATTATTTTATTATTCTTTACATTTTTTTAGGAGCTCCTTTGGGGGGCTTTGGTGAAATATCAGCAGAGGGAATTTGCGCCGCATGGGATGATAAGGGTGTGCCCAGGAACACCCGGCACACCCCTGTGCACGCCTATACTCCTCACCCATTCACAAGTTGTCAGGCACTTACTGACAGGTATGGATGGTGTACTGAGTTGTATGTTTGCTGTACTGTGTCTTCTGACATGTATGGATGATGTACTGAGCTGTATGTGTGCTGCACTGTATTTCCTGATATGTAAACAAATAATGCATTCTGTATGTAGGCCAACTATTCGGCTTGCCGATTAATTGATAGTACTCCATTACTCCTACTGAACACCAAATATGAGCTTCCCTTACTCCTACTGAATACCAAGGGTGGGGCTCCATTCCTCCTACTGAACAATAAGAATGGGACTCCATTCCTCTTACTCAACACCAAAGATGTAGGCTCCATTTCTCCTACTGAACACCAAGGATGGGGCTCCATTCCTCTTACTGAACACCAAGGATGGGGCTTCATTCCGCCTACTGAACACCAAGGACAGAGCTCCATTCCTCCTACTGAACACTAAAAATGAGGCTCCATTACTCCTACGGAACACCAAGGATGAGGCTCCATTCCTCCTACTGAACACCAAGGATGGGGCTCCATTCCTGCTATTGAACATCAAGGATTAGGGCTCTATTCCTCCTACTGAACACCGATGATGGGGTTCCATTTTTCCTACTGAACACCAAGGACGTGGCTCCATTCCTTCTACTGAACATCAAGGATTGGAGCTCTATTCCTCCTACTGAACACAGATGATGGGGTTCCATCCTTCCTACTGAACACCAAGGACGTGGCTCCATTCCTTCTACTGAACATCAAGGATTGGGGCTCTATTCCTCCTACTGAACACAGATAATGGGGTTCCATTCTTCCTACTGAACACCAATGATAATACTCCATTTCTCCTATTGAAAACCAAAGATGGGACTCCATCCCCCCTTCTGAACACCAAGGATGGGGCTCCATTCCTCCTACTGAACACCAAAGATGAGGTTCCATTACTCCTACTGAACACCAAGGATGGGGCTCCATTCCTCCTACTGAACACCAAAGATGAGGTTCCATTACTCCTACTGAACACCAAGGATGGGGCTCCATTCCTCCTAATGAATACCAAAGATGAGGTTCCATTACTCCTACTGAACACCAAGGATGGGGCTCCATTCCTCCTACTGAACACCAAAGATGAAGTTCCATTCCTCCTACTGAACACCAAGGATGGGGCTCCATTCATCCTACTGAACACCAAGGATGGGGCTCCATTCCTCCTACTGAACACCAAGGATAGGGCTCCATTCCTCCTACTGAATATGAATGATATGGCTCCTTTCTCCCTACTGAACACCAATAATGGGGCTTTGTTCTTACTGAACACCAAAGATGGGGCATCATTTCTCTCACCAACCACTGACACTGAAGAATGTTTTACTGCTACTTATCACGATTACATAGGGCATTTATTAATCCAGCTGTTGCAGGGGTATTTGTTACTCTTGCTAACTGCTTGCATCAGGTATTTAATACCTCTGACCCTAGGGCAATTATTACTTCTACTGAACACTGATGGCAGAGTATTTACTTCTACTTACCACCGACAATGGGGTATTAATTAATTCTACTGGCCACTAAGGCAGGGGCATTTATTACTTCCACTGGTCACAAATGCCAGGGGATTTAAAGTTTAACTCCATCTTTAAGAACATGTTGCATATTACACCCTTATTTAGAGGGTAACTTGTAACAAAGTAGCAATTGGTGCTCCAATGCTCAAAATGGTACTGAAGCAGCTGTCTGATTTGGAATCAGCATGGTTGTGTGGGGCTCTGCCTTAACAGACACATCATTTATTTCCAGAGACCTGTAAATGAATAAACCACAAGTTCCGTCTGCCACAGCGGCAGATAGACATGTAGTTCTCAATGGAGTGTTGTGATCACCGCACTCAGTTCAATTATATTTTTGTCCAGCTTTCTAACTGAAAGTCTGTACCTTGTTACAGACAGAGAGCTGCAATGCTTTGCAGACTCATTTGCAAAAAAAATAAAAAAATGCCCTTTTTTTGGCAAATACATGTGCATTTATTATTATTAATTTACAGTATTATTATTCATAGGTGTGCGCAGCCTAATGCATTAGGGTGTGCACCCCAAAGCTCAAACACACATGCCTTTCTCTGCAGCCTCAGCTACACAGGGCAGTGAATGAATGGGAAGTGCTCTGGGCTGAGCGGCTTCCTGTTCATTCACAAACTGAAGCATAGTAAAGACAGTTTACTATGCTTCGGCCATGAATGAACACAGTGAGTGGGTGTGTTCACTGTGTTCATTTAGAAAATGAACTATTTACTAGCCCCCTTCCACCGCTCTCCATCTTGAAACATCCCCTGCAACATCTGGGGAAAGAGAAGTGGAGGAAAGCCTACAGTACTACAAGGGGGGGGGGGGGGACAGGAGGAATCGGCAACGCACATAGTGATTAGGGTGTGCCAGGTGTGCCCTGCGCATGCCTATGTTATTATTATAATTGTTACTATTATTTTTTTTTTGCAAAGGGTGGATTTAGCATTTATTACTTACACTGATGCTGGGGCATTTATTTACACTCACTGATTTTTAATGCAGGGGCATTTATTTAATCCTACTGGCCATAGTCCAGCCCACAAACAGTCTGAAGGGCATTGTACTTATTTTATGTATTTATTTATTTATTGTACTGACCTTTTGTTAAAAAGTTTGAGGACCCTGCTTCAAAGCAGCCAAGTACCTTTGTCCTTTCATTATCCCATGCTGCAATTTACAATCCAATTGATTTTTTTTTTTTTTTTTAAAACACTTAGGTGACAAGGGCCTCTCATTTTGCTGGCCATATTATGTTTTATGTATTATTATGGATTCATCAGGGATCCTGGTTCTGTATCATGCTGTACACGCATTCACATAGTAATCCCGCCAAGAGGATATTTGCATGCAGCTAGCAATACTAATTACAAAGCAATGCCTTTTGGAATGCCTGCTTCCACAGAAAATGAGAGCTCGCCTGTAGATGTGTATTTAAGATGATATATATTCAGCATGTTGGGTGCAGAAATGAAAGCCTTATTCTGCGTGACAGTTCATAAACATATGGAATTTGGGTCCATTTTCATGAAGTCTGAACAAATACATGCATAATAAAGCTGAAAGATAAAATGTGTGTATGCCAAGGCCTTGCAGGAGCAGAGCTAATGCAGGTTTCAATAAGGAGTGGGGATGAGTGGGAGACGTGTCACAGGCCTGCAGCCAGGGTTGTCAACTCATCCCTTAAGGTTATTGTATTCAGATTGTGTGCTTACTGTTAGTCACTATTTACCTACATTTAGTCAGACACATAATCTGTATGTTTATGTAAGTCAGCAAGTAAACCTATAAAGTAGCATCACATATATTTTTTTTTACATGTGAAAAGCCCATCTCCAAGCCCACACTGTCCCGACACAAGTCATTAAACTCGGAAGATGACCATGGACGTCCTCCCGAATTTATGCTCCCATGTGCCTCCTGGGGCGCCCACCCGGCAATGTCTGTGACCGTCGGGTCTCCCAGACCCAGCGTGTCACGGATCGGGGTAAAGGGCCAATGACAGCCCTTTACCACCTGATCACTCTGTCCAATGGACAGAGTGATCACTTGTAAACAAACCGGAGCATATCCAGTTCGGCTCCTCCCCTCTCCTCGCACCGATCGCACAGTGTGTGAGGAGAGGAGGGAGCGGGTGCCGCAGCGCTGTGGGCTGGATGTGAAGTGCCCACAGCGCTGAACTGCACACCAATACATCCCTGGCTCTTTATCCCTGGCTCATCCATCCATGCATCCCTGGCCCATCCATCCATGCATCCCTGGCTCATCCATCCATGCATCCCTGGCTCATCCATCCATGCATTCCTGGCTCATCCATCCCTGGCTCATCCATACATCCCTGGCTCATCCATCCATGGCTCAGCCATACATCCCTAGCTCATCCATCCATCCATCCCTGGGTCATCCATATCTGGCTCATCCATCCCTGGCTCACCAATAACTGGCTCATCGATCCATCCATCCATCCGTGGCCCACCCATCCATCCCTGGCTCACCCATTCCCTGGCTTACCCCTCCCTGGCACACCCATTCCCTGGCTCACCCAGTCCCTGACTTACCTGTCCCTGACTTACCTGTCCCTGGCTCATCCAGTCCCTGGCTCACCTGTCCCTGGCTCACCCTGTCCCTGGCTCACCCCGTTTCTGGCTCAACTGTCCCTGACTCACCCAGTACATGGCTCATCCAGTCCCTGGCTCACCGTCCCTGGTTCACCCGTCCCTGGCTCACCTGTCCCTGACTCACCCAGTCCATGGCTCACCCAGTCCCTGGCTCACCCAGTCCCTGGCTCACCCAGTCCATGGCTCCCCCGTCCATGGCTCACCCGTCCATGGCTCACCCGTCCATGGCTCACCCAGTCCTTGGCTCACCCATCCCTGGCCCACCTAGTTCCTGGTTCACCCAGTCCCTGGCTGACCTGTCCATGGCTCATCCATCCCTGGCTCACCCATCCCTGGCTCATCCATGGCCCATCCCTGGCTCATTCATCAATCCCTGGCTCATCCATCCATCCCTGGCGCATCAATGCGCCATCCCTGGCTCATCCATACATCTTGGCTCATCCATCCAGATTCATGCTCATCCATTTTCCATCCCTGGCTCATCCATCCACATCCATGTTCCATCCCTGGCTCACCCATCCACATCCATGCTCCATCCCTGGCTCATCCATCCACATCCATGTTCCATCCCTGGCTCATCCATCCATATCCATATTCCATCCCTGGCTCATCCGTCCACATCCATGTTCCAACCCTGACTCACTCATCCACATCCATGCTCCATCCCTGGCTCATCTGTCCACATCCATGCCATTACAGTGCCCATCTGTGCCTCACAAAAGTGTGATAGGTAGTCAAATTAGATTTGAAATGTGTGTCCCTAGAATGCCTGATGGTGCTCCCTGCATGTTGGGCCTCTGTATGTGGCCAGGTTGTGGAAAAGCCTCACACATGTGGTACTGCCATACTCGGGACAAGTAGCAAAATATATTTTGCGGTGTAATTTTTGCTATGTACATGCTATGTGTTAGAAATATTGTATAAATGGACAACTTTGTGTATGTTTTCATTTTCTTTCCACATGTTCCCAAAACTTGTGGAAAAATATGACATGTTCATAAAACTCATTATGCCTCCTAGAATATATGTTGGGGTGTTTACTTTCCAAAATGGGGTAATTTTTTTGGGTGTTCCTATTGTCCTGGTGCTCCAGGGCCTTCAAAAGTGTGATAGGTAGTCAAGAAATTTTATGCGTAATTTATGCTCCTAGAACACCTGGCAGTGCTCACTGCATGCTGGGCCTCTGTATCTGGCCAGGCTGTGAAAAAGTCTCACACATGTGGTATTGCTATACTCAGGAGGAGAAGCAGAATGTGTTTTGAGGTGTAATTTGTGGTATGAATATGCTGTTTATGAGAAATATCCTGTTATTATGACACTTTTATGAAAAAAATAAAAATAAAAATCTTCATTTTGCAAAGAATTGTGGGAAAAAAATTACAACTTCAGAAAACTCACCATGCCTCTTACTAAGTACCTTGGACTGTCTACTTTCTAAAAAGGGGTAATTTGGGGGGTATTTGTACTTTCCTGGCTTGTTAGGGTCTCAAGAAATGAGATAGGTGGTCAGTACATCAGGTGTGATCAATTTTCAGTGAATTGCTTGTAGACTCTATAAAGACCAAATAATATACACTCATTTGGGTTATTTTTACCAAAGATGAGTAGCAATATAAATGTTGTCCAAAATCTAAGAAGAAAAATTACTAATTTGCAAAATATTATAACAGAAATGAAGAAAAAATTCAATTTTTTACAAAATTTTCGGTCATTTTTCATTTATAGTGCGAAAAATAAAAAAACCCATAGGTGATTAAATACCACCAAAAGAAAACTCTCTTTGTGTGAAAAAAAGGTCAAAAATGTCATATGAGTACAGTGTAGTATGACTGAGTAATTGTCATTCAAAATGTGAGAGCGCTGAAAGCTGAAAATTGGTCTGGTTAGGAAGGGGGTTTAAGTGCCCAGTGGTCAAGTGGTTAAACTACAGGTAAGCCTATAATAAGGCCAATCACAGTGTGGGCGCCCATGCTGTGATTGGAGCCCACGATCCCGGAAGAAGACAGAGACAACATGACGCTGGTCACAGCGGTGCTCGAAAACCACTGCAACATTGTCAATCTAAGGTAAATATTTCATAATGAGCTAGTATGTGATGCATACTAGCTCATTATGCCTTTGTCTTGCAGGTGTTTGTTTTTTTTTTATCAGCCTTGACAACCACTTTAAAAAGCTACAAAGTCATGTCAAAGTGATTTTGAAAGGTAATGAATTAAACAATTTTTCGTAGGTATGGAGAAGGGTTTTTAAGGTGCCAATAACATTAATGCCACATTATTACAGCATTTCCCCGAAAATAAGACCGAGTCTTATATTAATTTTAGCTACAAAAAACACGCTAGGGCTTATTTTTAGGGGATCTCTTATTTATTTATGGTATGTACAATACTCTACATCAGGGAAAAGCAATTAGCGGACCTCCAGCTGTTGTAAAACTACAAGTCCTATCATGCCTTTGCTTCTGGGTGTCATGCTTGCAGCTGTCGGAGTCTTGCTATGCCTCATGGGTAGAGTTGATCGAACCTTTGGAAGTTCGGGTTCTGCTGGTTCGGCCGAACTTCGGGACAAAGTCCGGGTTCGGGTCCGGACTGGACCCGAACTTTGACACGGACCCCGAACCCCATTGAAATCAATGGGGACCCAAACTTTTAGGCACAAAAATGGCTGTAACAAAGTCCTGGAAAGTCCTAAAGGTCTGCAAAAGGAAGGAAAATGGGGGTAAGGGTCGGACAAGTGCCCTACAAAGAAATAGGGATAGGGAAATAACTTAAAATAATTAAAAAAAATTCACATAAAAAAATCAAAAATGGAGGTGGATGTGGATCATCTTCAAAGTGTGTGGGAAAAGCCTATTTCAGCCGCAGGGAGCCATATTAGTGTTCTAAAATCATCAAACTGTGTGTGAAAAGTCTATTTCAGCCAGTGGGAGCCATATCAGTGTTGTAAAATCATCTTCAAACTGTGTGTGAAAAGTCTATTTCAGCCGCAGGGAGCCATATTACTGTTCTAAAATCATCTTCAAACTGTGTGTGAAAAGTATATTTCAGCCAGAGGGAGCCATATCAGTGTTCTAAAATCATCTTAGATGATCTTAGATGATTTTGGGTGTCCGGGTCCCGGACACCCAAAAGTTCGATACGGACCCGAACTTTATAGTTCGGGTTCGCTCAACTCTACTCATGGGACTTGTAGTTCTGCAACAGCTGCTCTACATTTATTCAAATACAGTCATGTCATCTTCTTCTGGAAAAAAAAAATATCCTGATACTAAAGCATGATAGAGAGCACAGTGTTTGTGCTGAGTCATTTACCCCTCTCTAAGTTCTAAAAAACCTGGAATAAAACAATAAAATGTTCCTGTGTCCCCTGTCTTCTCTCCCCCTCTCCCCCTGTCAGCTCAGTGAAATTCTGTAATCCCAAAACCTAGGTTAACCACTTCAGCCCCGGAAAGATTTCACACTTTAGGACCGGAGCACTTTTTGCGATTCGGCACTGCGTCGCTTTAACTGACAATTGCGCGGTCGTGCAACGTTGTACCCAAACAAAATTTGTGTCCTTTTTTTCCCACAAATAGAGCTTTCTTTTGGTGGTATTTTATCACCGCTGCGTCATTTCTGATCGCCGCTATAAACAGAAGAAGAGCGACAATTTTGCAAAAAACCCACGTTTCTTACTTTTTGCTAAAATACAAATCCAAAAAAAAATATATAAAAAAACATTTTTTTTCAACTGTTTTGCCCGATTTATATTCTCCCTCATATTTGTGATAAAAAAAATCGCAATCTGCGTTTATCGATTGGTTTTGCGTAAAAGTTGCCGCATTTACGGATGATGAGAATTCATTTCTGGGGTTTTTATTTATTTTTTTACTAGTAATGGTGGTGATCTGCGATTTTTAGCGGTACTGCGATATTGCAGCGGACATGTCGGACCATTTTGACACTTTTTAGGGACCATTGGCATTTATACAGCGATCAGTGCTATAAAAATGCACTGATTACTGTGTAAATGCCATTGGCAGTGAAGGGGTTAACCTGCAGGGGGCGCTCTAAGGGTTAACTGTGTTCCCTGGGCGTGTTCTAACTGTGTGTGGGCTGCCCTAGCAGAGGAAGGGGAGTGATCACAGCTTCCATATAGAGGAAGGCTGTGATCACAGTCCTTCCCCCCCCCCCTCACAGAACGGAGATCCGTGTTTACTTACACGGACCTCCGTTCTTTCACTCCGGGGGGGGGCATCGCGGGTAGCTGGCGGCAATCGAGTCCGCCGCACCCGCTCCCTGGCCCCCCCGGAACACAGTGAGCGTGCCTCCGGCGGCGCGCGCACACTCACAGTGCTCGATCTGGCAGCCGCCGTCGTACGGCGGTGGTTTGCCTAGCAGAGCCATCTTGTCAACGTCAACCTGCGGGTTGACGGTCGGCAAGTGCTTAAAGACCTTGTAAAATGATGTAATCCGTTCTGTAAAAAGATTATATAATGTGCAGTGTGTCTCCTTGTGTAACTTTATTGTGGAAAATACCTTATTTACAGCACCGACGGGCGCTCATGTGACCCGCACTTGACTTCACGTGAGCGAATACTGCAGAGGGAGGGGCCAAGATTCCCGCTGACATCAGTCCTGCTCCGAGCACTACAGAGGGAGGGGCCCCTGACGTCAGTCAGGACGAGAGGAGAAGATCTCCGATAGGTCACGTGAACGCCCAGCGGCGTTGTATTTTCCACAATAAAGTTACAGGAGACACACTACACAAAACGGATTACATGTTTTTACAAGGACTTTAACTAGTACTTATTTTTGGGGTGAAGCTTATATTGCAGCCATCCCAGAAAACAACGCTAGGTCTTATTTTCGGGGTAGGGCTTATTTTCGAGGAAACAGTGTAGTAAAATCAAGAATTTTTATGTATACACATATAAAATCTATTTTTAGAAAATGAAAAAAGAGTAGTATTTCATAAAATCAAGTAACAATTCCATACAGTCGTCATGTAAGTACAATGGTTTCCACTCTACATGCTTCACCAAGACAACGTGGCTTCTTCAGGAAACTTATGAAGCCATGTACGTTGCTGTCACCTGGATAGAGATATCATTTGAATCAGATGGAAATAATTATTTTTGCGCCGCACCGTGGAGCACTGGTGTGTCATAGAAGGAGTATACCCAACTACAGGGCCAAGTTATCAAGAAACTAGTGAGGAAAGATGGAAGATTTCATTGCTGCTTATTAAATGCACATTAGGATTATGTGAATTGGGGACCTTAGATTGTAAGCTCCTTTAGGGCAGGGACTGATATGAACGTACTATATATATATATGTAAAAGTGCTGCGCAAATTGTCTGCACTATATAAGTACCTCATATAAATATATAAATGGAAACCCCCAAAATGTATTGTATTGCATCTTACCAGTTCTTAGATGTGGTGGCTGTATTAGTTATCTTTTATTATGCTTTTTTATAGTCTGTTATTTTTCAACTGGCCAAACTGTCCAACAAAATTGGCAGTAGGGTTGAGACAAACCATTTAACAGCGACAGGGGTGCCTACAAGGATTAGCTTTCTTTCATTTATGTATACACTTCTTTACAAAAGGAAAAAAATAAGGTATTGCTATAACTGCTTCGAGAGGGTTAGCTGGAGTTTGACTTTCATTTTGTTTAGTTAAGTCCATCTAAATCTGATCGTCTATGAAATGCTACCCTCTTCCCAGATTGACAATGCTGCTATCCAAGGGTGTCTCTGTTGCTCCTCCATTCAGAGTGGAGACACCCCAAGACAGGAGGTGTGTTACTGGTAGGATCACCAGGTGAAAATAATAGGAAAAAAAAAATGGCACCACATCTAATGATTGGTAAGCTGCAATATATATATATATATATTTTTATAGTATATATTTTATATACATTTTTAGTTTTGGGTTTAATACCGCTTTAACCGCCTCAGGACCGCCCACCGTCAAATGACGGCGGAGCGGTCCTGCTCTCCCAGCGGGTGGACGTCATATGACGTCCTCCCTTTAAGCCGGGATTGCGCGCGATCGGGCGCGCGCATCCCGGCTCTGTCGGTGTCGGCGTGTCCCCAGGACACGCCGCTTCACCGACAGGGGTGAACAGCCATTGGTTATGGCTGTTCACCACGTGATCGGCTGTGACGAAGTCAAAGCTGATCACAAACGGCACGCCCGCCGTTCGCACGGCGCATGCGCGCAATCGGGAGCGCGCTGCGCGTGCGTGTCGGTGGCGGCGTGTTCCCGGGGAACACTGCCTGTCACCGACACAGGTATCAGCCGCCGGCTGGCGGCTGATACCTTGTGATCGGCTGTGATCTGCTTCACAGCCGATCACA
>BLSH010523830.1:219216-275667 GCA_018402905.1 Glandirana rugosa | reverse complement strand
GTTGCTCTAGGGTCAGAAAGAAGAAGTGGAGGAGAGCAAATGGATGCTCGCTCAGTGACCTCCCCTCTACCCGGTGGCACCCACCATGCTCCTCCATCTAAGAGGATGGAGTACATGGCCGTAGTGCACAGGCAGGGGGGGGGGGCATCCATTTTTGGAAGCAATCGGGCAGCTAAACTTACCTGCCAGCCAGGGCTCCTTTTCTGTTTAAACAATAAAGTCCAAAACCACGTTAGAAGAAGTTTCCTAGAATTGTCTTCAACTTGCGATGGCTCCATCCGGAATTATTGTTAGGAAGGAGCACCCATGGGGACCAGCACCCATTAGTGCCACATGAGGGAGTGCTGTCCTGTTCTTACGTGCAATACATGCACAGTATGTACTCTCTTCTGTTGCAGCTGCTGCTGAGTTCATCACACATGCCAAGTAAGAATGGGGTTCAAAAATACATAAGAAGAGATTTCCTTCAGAGCTTGTTTAGCTTGGCAGTAGTTTCTAGGGTGGGTCGCTTTCTAGTAGAGGGTAGACTAGCGACTACCAGGCATTCATGAGGCGATGCAGCCTAAGGGGGATTTTGAATGGAAATACTGCATCACGACCATAAGCCAAGAATTTGGCTTGTGATTCTGGCATCACCCCATGCACTTGAAAGTTTGCCCAATGCTACAGGTGGTATCATTTTTGGCATGCCGCAACCATAGTAATACGTACCATTCTGGCCACAATCACTTGCAAGCTGGGCTGTCAGGGGCAGAAAAATTGCTGCTCAATTGCCTAATTTTAAAGCCAACCCCCCCCCCCCCCGGCTACTGATGTAAACAAGGCCTTAATGAAAATATTGAAATTTCAGCAGGTCCAGCGATAACGACAGCAGGGCAACCTGAGAATTTCAATTTAAGTTAATATGGAGTCTTTAAAGGTAGAATGGAGTAGGACCAAATTATAACCATATCAGAACTCTAGGCAAAATATTCAATCCTATCACATTAATTATAATTTTTAAAGTCATAATAAACTTTCAGTTTATGTCACCTTGCCAACATCATGTACAGAAGGACCTGTGAGCTCTGTATGGAAGCAGTTGTGTCTCTGCAGAGGTCCCACGCACCCCCTGCTAAGTCCAATCAGCAGGTTGCTTAAGGTTGGCTGATTGCATAGATATAGCTAGTTTTTTTTATACTCTTCCACTCAGGTGTCTAAGGAAACATAGCTTCTAAGGCTAACCAACCACTGTCTTGCAAGGATCAGCTGATGGAAACCAAAGGCAAAGGGCAGCCGAACATGCCCTCCTTCTACAATCCCATTCTGTTTAGCATTTTCTGCTTCTGTAAGCTCTACTGAAAGCAAGTTGAGTATAGAAAATGTCATTTTGTGCTCATGGCATCACTGCCATTGCATTAACCCGGTATGGAGGACAACATAGCAATTTATTTTTATTTTTATCACTAAGGTACACTTATCCGTTAATGAATTGTTTTGTATATATAGCCTAGTTCTCTCCCTTGGCCTGGGATTCAAGAGTATAATGAACCAAAGTCAACTTGAAAATGTGTTTTATCTAGAGCAGTGCAGGAAATATGTAATAATTTATTGCTAGAGGGAGGTTAAGGCGTTGAGTTGGATTATTTCTTGGGCCGAGCGTAGTGCATAATTTAAACACATGCACTTGATTAAATGTATTATAATTCCATTTGCTGATAATATTTTCTCTCAGCTTTTTCTGGCACCGCTTATTTACTAGAAATTGAATAACACACATTGCCTGCAATATTTTATTGATTTTCTAAATTTGTTGTGATATCTACAAGCGCGACACAGCCATTCACGACAAGTCCCCACCATAGAGGGATTTCATTACACCCAAATTATAATGTAATTTCAGCCAAACTGCATTTCTGCACATGGAGATTGATCTCCACTTCACATCAAAAGCCTTTGCATGTTAATAAGGGTCTAAAATATTCCTTATATGTTTTCTGAACATTCATGCACAGTATTGCTAAAATTGATTACTTGCTGGTTCTGTTATAATGTTATAGGAAAACTATATTGGTTTTGAGTCAGTTTTACTTTAGTTTCCTTTAGCTTTTTAAGTTTTCAAGCCAGCATTATTTCTCTTTTTATATATATATACAGAATCTCACATAAGTGAGTATACCCCTCACGTATGTGTAAATATTTTATTATATCTTTTCATGTGACAACATTGAAGAAATGACACTTTGCTACAATGTAAAGTAGTGAGTGTACAGCTTGTATAACAGTGCAAATTTGCTGTCCCCTCAAAATAACTCAACACACAGCCATTAATATTTAAACCGCTGGCAACAAAAGGGAGTACACCCCTAAGGGAAAATGTCCAAATTGGGCCCAATTAGCCATTTTCCCTCCCCGGTGTCATGTGACTAGTTAGTGTTACAAGGTCTCAGGTGTGAATGGGGAGCAGGTGTGTTAAATTTGGTGTTATCGCTCTCACTCTCTCATACTGGTCACTGGAAGTACAACATGGCACCTCATGGCAAAGAACTCTCTGAAGATCTGACCATACAGCAGTTTAACAGAATAGGTTCCACTCAGAACAGGCCTCACCATGGTCGACCAAAGAAGTTGAGTGCACATGGTCAGCGTCATATCCAGAGGTTGTCTTTGGGAAATAGACGTCTGAGTGCTGCCAGCATTGCTGCAGAGGTTGAAGGGGTGGGGGGGTCAGCCTGTCAGTGCTCAGACCAAAAGCCGCACACTGCATCAAATTGGTCTACATGGCTGTCGTCCCAGAAGGAAGCCTCTTCTAAAGATGAAGCACAAGAAAGACTGCAAACAATTTGCTGAAGACAAGCAGACTAAGGACATGGATTACTGGAACCATGTCCTGTGGTCTGATGAGACCAAGATAACACAGACGGTGTCAAGCGTATGTGGCGGCAACCAGGTGAGGAGTACAAAGACAAGTGTGTCTTGCCTACAGTCAAGCATGATGGTGGGAGTGTCATGGTCTGGTGCTGCAAGAGTGCTAAGAAAAATCCTGTTCCTCCGCGCTCCAGGAGAGTGGCTTCTCTGCAGTGGTGAGGAAGGGGATGTCTGTAGTGTCAGAACGGGATAACGTGCTGGCCTGCTGCCTCCTGATGGACTGGGGTCGTCCCAAACTAGAGAAAGAAAAAAGCACACAAGGGCGCACTGGCCTAGCGCATTATCCTTGATACCTTTATTGTATATAAATCATAAAAACATACTCACAGACATCTCTTGTGACAAGCATCAATATTATAGAAGTGGGTCACATCAGTTCAACCGCCTCCCACTGGTAGCCTGGATGGACTGGCTGATGCGTTTCAAGGCCGTGGCCTCTTCATCAGAGCCTGCATGAGTGCTGCCGGCACTGGGGCGCTACAGTTCATTGAGGGAACCATGAATGCCAACATTTACTGTCACATAGTGAAGCAGAGCATGATCCCCTGCCTTCAGAGACTGGGCCGCAGAGCAGTATTCCAACATAATAACGATCTCCAAGACGACCGCTGCCATGCTAAAGTAGCTGAGGGTAAAGGTGATGGACTGGCCAAGCATATCTCTAGACCTAAACCCTATTGAGCGTCTGTGGGGCATCCTCAAATGGAAGGCGGAGGAGCGCAAGGTTGCTAACATCCACCAGCTCCGTGATGTGGTCATGGAGGAGAGGAAGAGGACTCCAGGGGCAACCTGTGAAGCTCTGGTGAACTCCATGCCCAAGAGGATTAAGGCAGTGCTGGAAAATATTGACACTTTGGGCCCGATTTTGGACATTTTCACTTAGGGGTGTACTCACTTTTGTTGCCAGCGGTTTAAACATTAATGGCTGTGTGTTGAGTTATTTTGAGGGGACGGCAAATTTATTTTGTTTTTTACAAGCTGTACACTCACTACTTTACATTGCAGCAAAGTGTCATTTCTTCAGTGTTGTCACATGAAAAGATAGAATAAAATATTTACAAAGATGTGAGGGGTGTACTCACTTTTGTGAGATAACGCCCAAGGGGTTAAACAGAGACTTTGATTTGCATCTATTTTTATAAATGTTGCTGGTAAATATTTTCTATTCCCACTGTTTGGTTTTTTAATACATTTAATGATATCTGTAAATGTATTATATCTTGCTCTCCCACCTTTTTTACTTACTACTTTTCTATTACCATATTATCTTTTCTGAAAATGATTACATTGATTGTTTTGTCGTTCCATGATTGTCAGATTTGTATCTATGTGGGTGATGGACTTGATTTGTGGACACCTCGATGATTAAACGGTTAAAGAAGACAGAAGAAACTATCATGTTATTTGCATATTTGATTGTTTATTGGTTCCCTGGTGTAAGATGAATTATATATGAAGTTCAAATGAATAGTATGTGATATGCAATAGTTCTTGCCTGAAGAAGGGTGTTAACATTTTATTATTAGCCTGAAACTGTTGGACTGATTATTCCTATATACAGTCTGTGGGCAAGGCTAGATTGCTGGCACCCTCATTGGGAATGAGTGCTGCTCATCACACCTGGTAACTATACATGTCTATGTGAGCTGCACCTTTGGAAATGGGGAATCCATCAAAGGATGGCCACAGGTGGTTCTTTTTCCTTCTCTGAAGAGGATGTGTCCTGGATCTTTACGGGCACGACTGGATCAAGGGACTTTTTGACACAAGACTTGGCAGTGCAGCTGACACGTAAGCTGGAAAAACGTATGCGTAAATCTATTACTTCTGAACTGCATGAAATCACTGTAGCTGAATATTTCAGGTTGCAATTTATACCACAAGGCTTGCGGGTCTGGCTTGTCCCTACATTGTTTTCCCAGGATGTAAACTTTTAAACCAAGTTCACCCAAATTATCAAGTGTTCATATGATATTATGACACTTACTGTGCAATTCCTTCAACAAGAACGGGTCTCCCTCGTTGATCAAATCACTGAGGTAGAGAGGGACATTGATAATTTACTGGGGGGGGGGGGTGAGGAGCTTAATAAAGTGAAAAAATCATGCATGGACAAACTTACTGTGTTCAGAAAGGACGTAGAAGCTCGGAAAATAAATAAGTTGGAGAGAGATAGAGAGGACTATATCCATAATCGGGTTTACAATTGGACTGACCCTAATTATCAGCGATTTGGATCGCAGAGACCGGGATACAGACGTAAGTCGGTGTATGCTTCTAATTCATCTATGGCTTCCACTGCTTCATCTGGTGATGGTATTAATCCAGGTTTTTTACCAGGATCAAACCCCCCTGCAGAACCAGGAGAGGGGGGAAGAGACATAGGAAGTCAGATCCACCAGGAGAAGGGGACAACGCAGACCCTAGTGGAAAATGTGGTACACAATATTTCTTCTACTGAATTGACTGAGATTGAAATGAATGTTTTAAACAAGGGGTTGGGTTTTTGCCCAAAAGAACATATTAATGAATTTCTACTTAAACAGGACTTGTGTCGCTTTTATAGACAACTTTGTTTAAAATCTTTTTTTTCTTCCAAACCTTTTATATCTAGTGCTCTGCCGCTCTAAACTTTCAATGAAAAATGTTGGATTATTTAACAAAAGCCATTTAACTCCTCCTACCACCTGTCCAGCAGTAGAACTATACATTAGGAAAGTGGAACAAGATATTAAAATGTTTTTGGAGGATAGATCAGTCTTAGACTATATACCTACCAATCTGAGTAGAGCAGAACAATTGGCACTTTGACTCCCTATCGGCCCGGCTTGATATTACTATCAAGCCGGCCGATTAGGGTGGTTCTATAGTGGTACTTGATACCTATAAATATAATCAAGAAGTCATGAGGCTTTTATCAGATATGCTAGCAGCTCACCTCCAAACTTTGGCTCTTATTACAGGAGCTGACAGAAGCATACATTCACAGTTTCAGAGCATCCAAAGGACAGTGTGAAGATCGCCAACGATATAGCCTCCATAAAGGTGCAGGACACTTTTAATCTTGAGCTCTCAATCCACTCATATACTCCATAGGCATAAAAGAATATAGAGAAATCTAGTGCTCTCCGTATAAAAGATAGGTATTTTATTAAAAGTAACAAATAATACTCACAAGTAAAGCACTGTGACCCAGTGCATAGTTCACAGCAAAACAAGTAAAACGATCCTTCGTGGGATATATGAACATTACCACGTTCAGAAGACAGCAACGATCGTGGGTGCAGCCACTTCCTGTTTCCGGACGCGTTGCGTTCCAACTACCGGAACTTCGTCAGCGGATGCGGAAGTGACGGCTATAACCCGCTTATATAGTGGCTGTCTGATCATGTGATAGATACTTCCAATCACTACTATTTTACCTTAAGCACTCCCCCTGCTGGAGACAACTAGGCGGAGACATGTCCCCAATAGGGGAAATAACAGTTTTCCTTTTGTAAAAATAGCACAAAAAGTATTTGAAAACCAAATTAAATCATATTAACCCAGCTATTGTTGCTGTCTCCTCCCTTAACAGATCATTTTTACCATAAATAGAAATCAATACAAAATTTACATAAAATTTGTATAAAGTTTGATAAAAAATGGAGGCACTCCTTAAAAAAACTCATCGATCTGATATAAAACAATTTATGTCGAATTCAACATTTAGCCCTTTAGGGGCCATGACGGAGGTCTGGTGTATCCAAAAGGATTCCCTTCGACTTAACTGGCGGATGGAATTCCCGCCCCTCCAATGCTTCACCACATGTTCAATTCCCCAGAACTTGAGAGATTCAGGGTTTCTATTCATCAGCTGGTGATCAGCTGGTGAATCTCGTATTCTCTACATGTCCGTCTGAGGGAACACGTTTAAAACATTAAAAAGGGTATTAGGACCCACAGCGTGTCACTACATTTCAGGAGATTTCACAAGAGAAACCCTGAATCTCTCAAGTTCTGGGGAATTGAACATGTGGTGAAGCATTGGAGGGGCGGGAATTCCATCCGCCAGTTAAGTCGAAGGGAATCCTTTTGGATACACCGGACCTCCGTCATGGCCCCTAAAGGGCTAAATGTTGAATTCGACAAAAATTGTTTTATATCAGATCGATGAGGTTTTTTAAGGAGTGCCTCCATTTTTTATCAAATTTTATATACATTTTATGTAAATTTTGTATTGATTTATATGTATGGTAAAAATTATCTGTTAAGGGAGGAGACAGCAACAATCGCGGGGTTAATATGATTTAATTTGGTTTTCAAATACTTTTTGTGCTATTTTTACAAAAGGAAAACTGTTATTTCCCCTATTGGGGACATGTCTCCGCCTAGTTGTCTCCAACAGGGGGAGTGCTCAGGGTAAAATAATAGTCATTGGAAGTATCTACCACATGATCAGACAGCCACTATATAAGCGGGTTATAGCTATCACTTCCGCATCCGCTGACAAAGTTCCGGTAGTTGGAACGCAACGCGTCCGGAAACAGGAAGTGGCTGCTCCCGCGATCGTTGCTGTCTTCCGAACGTGGTAACATTCATATATCCCACGAAAGATCGTTTTACTTGTTTTGCTGTGAACTATGCACTGGGTCACAGTGCTTTACTTGTGAGTATTATTTGTTACTTTTAATAAAATACCTATCTTTTATACGGAGAGCACTAGATTTCTCTATATTCTTTTATATGATGCCTATGGAGCATATGAGTGGATTGAGAGCTCAAGATTAAAAGTGTCCTGCACCTTTATGGAGGCTATATCGTTGGCGATCTTCACACTGTCCTTTGGATACTCTGAAACTGTGAATGTATGCTTCTGTCGGCTCCTGTAATAAGAGCCAAAGTTTGAAGTGAGCTGCTAGCATTTAAGGTGGCGGTGGACTGACACTGAAGCACTGTGGATATCTATATATTGCATGGACACATAGACACGGGGTGTCTTGTACTAAGACTTTGATTATTAGCATTGCACTCATTTATACTGTTTTGTGCTTTTGTAGGATTTGTTTGAATTTGCCTATAAGTGTTCAGCTGCTATAACAACTATATATGAGAGCACTGATTGATTTAGGTTATTTTATTCAATTATTATTATTATTTTCAATCAGTATCTTAGTTTATTGGTTCCGGGCTTGGAATTCAACATTATTTATAATACTGAGACTATACCATTTCTTGATGTATGTGTGTCTATTAGTGGGTGTGCACTGATAAGTGACTTATATGTTAAACCAACTGATCGAAATCACCTTCTCCATTACACAAGTATTCATCCACCTAATGTTTTTAAGTCTATCCCTAAAAGTCAGCTATCACGAGTAAAAAGAATTGTTAGTGATTCTAACAAGAGAGAACAGCTCCTTAATCAAATGGAGGATAAATTAACTAGGAGGGGCTATCCCAAACAAACAGTGAGACAGATCAGGGATGAGTTGCCAATGAAAGCTGGTAGGAGAAATGCTATTATCCAAAAGATTCCCTTTGTTACACAGTATCATGTTCGTTCTAATCGTATCTTCAAAATTACAAAAAAAATTGGTCTATATTAAGGGATAATTACCCCCAGATTAGGGAATTTCAAAGTGCACCTATACCCTCTTATCGGAGAGGCTGTACCATCTATAATAGAATCGTTCGATCAGACATAGTAAAACTAACTACTATTAACACCAGGACTTTTTTGGGACAACCGAACCATGGCTCATATTCCCTGATGATCAGGGATAAATCATTTAACCATCCCCACAATGGTCGGAACATTGACATTAAGGGGTATCACACATGTCAATCTTCTTTTGTGATATGCATGATTAAATGTCCATGTGGTTTCCTCTATATTGGAGAGACCACACAGAAAGTCAAGGACAGAATAGCAAGGCACAAATATGCCATACGTGACAAATTAACTAATATACCACTGGCAAGACATTTTGTAGAGATGAGACACACTGTATCCCAATTGCGATATATGGTCATTGAGGCAATTTTACCTGACAGACGTGAAGGTAACAGGGAATTGAAACTGAAAAGACGTGAGGTCTACTGGATTGACTGCTTGGGCACTTTGTCGCCCAAGGGGTTAAACAGAAACTTTGGTTTGCATCTATTTTTATAAATGTTGCTGGTAAATATTTTCTATTCCCACTGTTTGGTTTTTTAATACATTTGATGATATCTGTAAATATATTATATCTTGAACTCCCACCTTTTTTACTTACTACTTTTCTATTACCATATTATCTCTTTCTGAAAATTATTACATTGATTGTTATCTATCATGTTATTCGCATGCTTGATTGTTAATGGTTCCCTGATGTAAGATGAATTATATATGAAGTTCAAATGAATAGTATGTGATATGCAATAGTTCTTGCCTGAAGAAGGGTGTTAATGTTTTATTATTAGCACGAAACTGTTGGACTTTTGGAACTTTTTTGTATTTTTTTGTAAATATTTCTTGTTCTAATAAATCTACAAGTGCAGCAATCCTGAACTGATTATTCCTATATATATATATATATATATATATATATATATATATATATATATATTGTGGGAGATTAGCTTGTGGGGGTCATCTTTCCTGAGGAAAATAGTCAGCGTGCAGGCAACTTTCTTTCAAATCTGGTGGCTTGCCAGGTTTATTTAAAAAATAGGTTTGCAGGTTAAAACAAACAAAACAGAAAATAAGTCCTTGCCGTCCGGTGCTAAACTAAAAAGTACAGTTTCCTCACTACATGGTGTGGGACTGGCCCCCGAAACCCACAAAACATAAGCCGAAATGCAAACCTTGTCTTTTTAAAGTTCAAGCAGACACAGAGCTCCCTCAGATTTCCCCTCTGATTATTTAAACCACCTGCTGGTGGACTCCAGTGGACCACAAACTCAGGACCGGAAACCAGCCCTGCCACAGTGGCTGGTAAAATCCGGACTGGACTCAGTTTAATCCAGTCCAAATGAACACATACAACGCGACTGGTAGCGTCCGTTTACCACTTTACCTCGCATACCATCACATATCCTCCCCCTCTGCCCAAGCCCCTGTGGCTGAGCAACTGTCCCAACCATGCAGTGGACCTGGGAGAAGGCATCCGCATTGTTTTGGAGTCTTCCCGCCCGGTATTCCGCTGTGAACTTAAATGGCTGTAAGGCCAGGAACCACCTAGTCACCCAACTATTTTTCCTCCATGTTGTCACACATCCACTTTGGGGGGGGGGGGGTATGGTCGGTGACTAGCCTAAACAACCTTCCTAAAAGATATTACTTCAGTGCCTCTAAGGCCCACTTGATAGCCAGGCACTCCTTCTCCACAATGGCATAGTTCCTCTCATGCCTGTTAAGCTTTCTGCTTAAGTAGACATCCGGGTGCTCCTCACCCGCTCTGATCTGGGACAGAACAGCACCTAGTCCCACCTCAGAGGCATCTGTGTGTACAACAAACTCCTTTGTGAAGTCCAGGGTCACGAGCACCGGTTGTACACAAAGGGCTTCTGGAATGCCTTCTCGGCTTCGGGATTCCACTTAACCATACCCGACCCTCTCCCCTTCGTCAGATCAGTCAGAGGGAAGGCAATGGTAGCAAAGTTGGGTATGAACCGCCTGTAATACCCTGTATTCCCCAGGAAGGCACAAACCTGTTTTTTATTCATTGGTTGGGGCTATTTTTGAATTGCCTCGATCTTATTGGTCTGGGGCTTGATCAGTCCCCGACCAATAACATACCCAAGGTATTTGGCCTCCTCCAGGCCTATGGCACACTTTTTTTGAGTTGGCTGTTAAACCTGCTGCCCTGAAAGTATCTATGACTGTTTGTACTCGTGGCAGATGCGATTCCCAATCTGGACTGTGGATGACCACATCATCCAAATGGGCGACTGCATAGGGGCGATGCGGTCTCAAGGTTTTATCCATCATGCTCTGGAAGGATGCAGGGGCCCCATGCAGACCAAACGGCATTCGCTTGTACTGGAAGGACTCCTCGGTAGAAAAGGCAGTTTTTTCATTTGCTGACTCCGCAGGGGGATCTGCCAGTAGCCCTTAGTTAGGTCTAGGGTTGTTATGTACCGGGCACCTCCCAACCTGTCCACAAGTTCGTCAACCCACAGCATTGGGTATGCGTCAAACTTTAACATGTTATTCAGTTTCCTGAAATAGTTACAGAACCTGATAGTGCCATCGGGCTTTGGGACCAGCAATATAGAGCTTGACCAGGCGCTGTGGGACTCCTCTATCACATCTAACTCCAACATGGTTTTTATTTCCTTCACCACCACCTCGCGTCTAGCCTCAGGTATTCGGTAGGGTTTTACATTTACGTGGATCCCTGGTTCAGTAATTATGTCATGTTGTAGTACGGTGGTCAGTCTGGATAGGGGAGAGAAAAAATCTCTATTTTTATTGTGAATTCCTTAACGTCATTTTGTTGCGTCAATGACAAGGATTTGGTTATGGGGATGTCTGGAGTCATGGATAGCCTGTTGAGGAGTGGGCACTGCCAATAAAGTCTCTCTGTCTTTCCACGGTTTTAAGAGATTCACATGGTAAATTTGCTCGGGTTTCCTTTTCCCTGGTTGGTAAACTTTGTAGTTCACTTCCCCTACCCTTTCCTTAATCTCAAAGGGACTCTGCCACTTTGCTAGGAATATACTTTCAACTATGTGGACCAGCACCAGCACTCTGTCTCCGGGGTTGAAAGTCCAGGTTTTGGAACCCCAATTATAAACCCTTCTCTGGGCTTCCTGGGCTCATTCCATATGCTCTCTCACCAGGACAGCTGCAATTAAATCCTGCATCAAGGAAATAAGCTTGATGACACTCCTATATGCGGTGGCCTCTCCTTCCCACGTCTCTTTTGCGACATCTAGCAGCCCCCTGGAATTTCTACCATACAAGAGTTCAAAGGGGGAATACCCCGTAGAGGCCTGCAGAACCTCTCGTATGGCAAACATGAGATACGGCAGCAACATATCCCAATCTCTCCCATCTTTTTCCACTACCTTTTTCAACATGCTTTTGAACGTTTTATTAAACCTCTCCACAAGTCCATTCATTTGGGGGTGGTAGACTGAGGTACAAAGATGGGAGATTTTATACAACCTGCACAATTCCTTGGTTACACGGGACAAAAACAGGGTGCCCTGATCCGTTAAGACCTCTTTAGGGATCCCTACCCGACTAAACACCTGGACCAACTGGTGATAGTCTTAGCGGAGTTGTTCCGCAAGGTTATGGCTTCCGGATAGCGGGTCGCTTAATCTAGTATTACCAGGATATGCTGGTGTCCTCAGGCAGACTTTACTACGGGTCCCATGAGATCCATGCCAATTCTTTCGCAAAGGCACTTCAATTATGGCCAGTGGAATAAGTGGACTACGAAAATTGGGGCGAGGGCGCAGAGAGTTGACACTCAGGGCAGGACTCACAATACTCTCTGACATCTGCATGCAACCCGGGCCAGAAGAATCTCTGGGTTATTCTCTCCCTTGTCTTATCCATACCCAGATGTCCCGCCATTACATGTCCATGGGCCAGATCTAGCACCATCTTGCGAAAGGGTTTGGGAACCACTAGCGGTTCCACCTCATCCTCCCCACATTTCACCACCTGATACAATAAATTATTTTTAAGAGCCATGTTTTCTCTGGCTCTAAAGAGAGTGACATCCCATAGTTGCTCTGTACAGAAGTCCTCTCTCCGGACCTCTAAGTCAGGTACTACATTCTGTTCACTCTCACGGTCACGGTCAGCGTCAGAGACATTTTCTGGGTCATTAGCCCCTAGCTGGGAGCTATCTTCCAGCTCCTCCAGCTCCCCAGCCAGGTTCTCCTCCCTCCTCAGTCCTGCCACCAGTCTCCACTTCCATTTGGCAAAAAGGGTCTGGCAAGGGTTCTTATGCTGCCGAAGCAGGGGGAGCTCTATCCTTCAGACTCCCTGTGCCTTTCCATAACCTCAAAAAATGGGAAAAATCCCTGCCCACTAGGGTGTCATAAAGCAGTGAAGGTACCACCCCCACTGAATGAGTCACACTGCCCCAAGGGGTGTCAATCTCAACCACTGCCGTCTGGTAGTCACGAGTGTCCCCATGGATGCAATTGACCCCCGACAGTTATAGGGTGTAACCTTGCAGGATTTACACAATTGCTTCTTACCAATGTCAACACACTACCAGGGTCAAGCAGTGCAGTGAATGGCTTCCCATCAACAAAAACCACACACATTTGCTTCTCCATGCGACTTGAACATGATGTGGTATATGCGACCTGTGCAAAAAGAGAAAGGCGTCTATTCACACATATATATATATATATATATCTATCTATCTATCTATCTATATATATATATATATATATATATAATCACATTGCATTGGTTCATCCTTCAGGGGACAATTGGCAGCAATATGGCCCAAGGCATGGCATCGGTAGCACTGTATGTGTTCTATACCCAGTCCTCTCAAGGGTCTCCAAGACCTTCCTGGCTTCTTTTGCCAGTCTCCAGGTCTAGAGCCCACAGTCTCTTTAGTGGTAGCAGTTTAATCAAATTTCCCTATGCCCCTGAACTCTGGAAAAGTCTTACCGGGTCCACCAGGCGATCTTTCACCCGTAGATACAGTGGAGTGGAGCGCAGATGGGCGCAACAAGTCCTTAGCAGCAGTATATCTCTCCACGAGGTCCACGAGTTGGTTGGCGGTTTTGGGGTCTCCATTACTGACCCATTTCTTCAAAGAAGCGCACGCAGATAGCGGTCCATGACCACACGCTCCACAATCTGGGGACCTGGCAAAGTCTCTGGCTGTAACCACTTCCTGGTGAGGTGAACCAGGTTGAACATCTGTGAGAGGTGTGGCATGTCGGTGCGGTAAGTCCACTGATGCACCCGTTGGGCCTGGACTGCCATGGTGACCCCTAGGCGTGCGAATATCTCTGCCTTTAGGGTCTCATAGTCCTGGGCCTTATCTGGTTCCAGATCAAACTAGGCTTTTTGGGGTTCACCAGTCAAGAATGGTGCTAACAGTCCAAAGTGCAAAGTTGTGAGATATGCCTCCACATCATCCGCAGGTGTTATCTTCTGCATGTGGTAAGAGTCACGTACCAACTTTAGTTCCTTTGTCACTGGAGGTGCGGGCCCCTTCTTTAATCGGTTCCCCACCGCGCGCCGTGTTTTTACGGCGGCAGTGGGGGAGCCCTGCGTGAATCGCCGTAAATAAACGGCGATTTGCTTTTGGCCACCAGGGGGCGCGCGCGCTCCCGCCGCACTCCTGAGGAGTGTGCCCGCGGCTCGGGCGGACCCGATGTCCGCCGGCGAGCCGCGGTGAGCGGCTACAGGGAAAAGAACGGGGAACCGCCGATGTAAACATGGCGGTTCCACGCCCTGTCAGTGGGGCATGAGAGATCTACTGATCCCTGTCACTGGGATCAGTTAGATCTCTCATGCCCATGTTAGCCCAACCCCCCCACAGTAAGAACACACCCAGGGAACACAGTTAACCCCTAGCTCTCCCCCCCAGGTTAACCCCTTCACTGCCAATGACATTTATACAGTAATCAGTGGACATTTAAATTTCTGATCGCTGAATAAATGTCATTGGTCCCAAAAAAGTGTCAAAAATGTCCAACATGTCCGCTGAACTATCGCAGTACCGCTAAAAATCGCAGATCGCCGCCATTACTAGTAAAAAAAAAATAAAAAATAAAAACCCCAGAAATGAATTCTCATCATCCGTAAACGCGGCCACTTTTGCGCAAACCAATCAATAAACGCTGATTGCGATTTTTTTTATCGCAAATATGAGGAAGAATATAAAACGGTGAAAAAAATGTTTTTTTATATTTTTTTTTTTGGATTTGAATTTTAGCAAAAAGTAAGAAATTTGGGTTTTTTTGCAAAATGTCGCTCTTCTTTTGTTTATAGCGGCGATCAGAAATGGTGCAGAGGCGATCAAATACCACCAAAAGAAAGCTCTATTTGTGGTAAAAAAAGGACGCAAATTTCGTTTGGGTACAACGTCGCACGACCGCGCAATTGTCCGTTAAAGCGACGCAGTGCCGAATCGCAAAAAGTGCTCTGGTCCTAAAGCTGCAAAACCTTCCGGGGCTGAAGTGGTTAACCACTTCACCCCTGGAAGGATTTCCCACTGTAGGACCAGAGCACTTTTTGCGATTCAGCACTGCGCCGCTTTAACTGACAATTGGGTGGTCGTGCGACGTTGTACCCAAACAAAATTTGCGCCCTTTTTTTCCCCACAAATAGAGCTTTTTTTTGGTGGTATTTGGTTACCTCTGTGTCATTTCTGATTGCCGCTATAAACAAAAAAAGAGCAACAATTTTGCAAAAAAACAATATTTCTCACTTTTTGCTAAAACACAAATCCAAAAAAAAAAATATAAAAAAACAAATGTATTCATTGGTTTTGGCCGATTTATATTCTTCCTCAAATTTTTGGTAAAAAAAATTGCAACCGGCGTTTATTGATGGCTTGCGCAAAAGTTGCCACGTTTACAAACCATGAGAATCAATTTCTGGCATTTTTTAAATTTTTTTTTAATAGTAATGGCGGCGAGCTGTGATTTTTATTGGGACTTTGATATTGGGGCAGACATGTCGGACATTTTTGACACTTTTTTGGGACCAATGACGTTTATACAGCGATCAGAAATGTAAATATCCACTGATTACTGTATAAATGTCATTGGCAGTGAAGGGGTTAACCTGCAGGGGGAGATCTAGGGGTTAACTGTGTTCCCTAGGTGTGTTCTAACTGTGAGGGGGCTGGGCTGTCAGGGGCATAAGAGATCTAACGGATCCCAATGACAGTGATCAGTAGATCTCTTACATGCCGCCTGTTAAAACTGGGAACCGTCGTGTTTACTTCGGCGGTTCTCCGTTCTTTCCCTCTAGCAGCTCATCGCGGCTCGCCGGCAGACATCGGGTCCGCCCAAGCCACGGGCATACTCACGCAGAGTGCGGTGGGCACGAGAGCACGCCGCTCTAGCCCCCTAGCTGCACGTCTGCGAATCGCTGTTTATTTATGGTGATTCGCGGAATACGTCCACACTGCCGCAGTAAAAAGGCAGTGCGTGGTCGGGAAGTGGTTAATTTCAACAGGGCCTCTGCAAATTGATGACTCTCCCCTCGCTGAGCCTCAGCGGCCTGTGCGACCCAGAGGTTGGTTTCCTGCAGAGCCGCCTGTTGAGCTGCAGCAGTCTCTGTGACCTGGTGGTTGGTTTCCCACTGAGCTGCCTTGGCTTGCAGCAGGGCCTTCAACATTTCCTCCATCTTGGAAAGGTGCCCGCTGCACTCCACCACATGTGGGAGATTAGCTTGTAGGGATCATATTTCCTGAGGAAAATAGTCAGCGTGCAGGCAACTTTCTTTCAAATTTGGTGGCTTACCAGATTTAGTTAAAAAAATAGGGTTGCAGGTTAAAACAAATAAAACTGAAAATAAGTCCTTGCCATCCGGCGCTAAACTAAACAGTGCAGTTTCCTCACTATACGGTGTGGGACTTGCCCCCGACACCCACAAAACATAAGCCAAAATGCAAACCTTGTCTTTTTAAAGTCCAAATAGACACAGAGCTCTCTCAGATTTCCCCCCTGAGTTCCAGGTCAGAGCTCAAGCGAGATCTCTTCCTGATTATTTAAGCCACCTGCTGGTGGACTCCAGTGGACCACAAACTCTGGACCGGAAACCAGCCCTGTCCCAGTGGCTAGTAAAACCCGGACTGGACTCATTTATTCCAGTCCAAATGAACACATAAGAGGCGACAGGTAGCATCCGTCTACCACTTCGCCTTGCATTCCGACAAATTTCCCCCCTCTCACTCACACCACCACCACCCTCCGCCATCCCCCATCACTCGCACCACCGCTGCCACAAGCCAACCCTTTTTTTAAGCCAATTAGAGCCTTGGGTACCAATCATGTGCCTTAAAAAAAAACCCATGGAAATCCATGTGTACGGTGCCCTGCATGTAGATTAGGGGCCGGGCGCATGGATTAGGGGGGCGGTGCCCCTGCGCCCCTTATGGAGGGGCCGTCATTGCCCCTGACACCTTATCATTGCTCGCCTACCTCTCCTTGCCTGCTTTAACTTGCTAAATTATCTAGTGGTTTCAGGTTTGGGGGAGCATATGACCTCCTCCTACATGACAGTGGTTTGGTCTAGTAGCTAATAGCTACTCCAGAGCACTGTCACATGACATGGGGGTTTGTGACATCAGTGATCTTTCTAGCCTCTGATACCAGCCAACACTAGGGATTGTAGTGCTAGCTGGAACAGGAAAAGGAGAAGAATGGAAATGCTGGAAAGGTGAGTATCAGGGCTTCAGGGTGGTGGTGGGGGGTGAGGGTTAAATGATTGGGGGGGGGGGGCTTTACACAGATGAATTCAAAGTAAAGTGACATGTCTCCTTAAAGCAGTGGTTCTCAACTCCTGTCCTCGGGCCCCACTAACAGGCCAGGTTTGCAGGATAACTGAAATACATCACAGGTGATATCATTTGCTGCTCAGTGATTGCAGTATTCTAGTCTGCATCTCCCCAAGGTAATACTTAAAATCTGGCCTGTTGGTGGGTCCTGAGGACAGGGGTTGAGAACCACTGCCTTAAAGCATAAAAATATGACCTGTTTTTACCTGCCAAGGGATTTTTATTCATGTCCACTGTCTACTGCATACCAGTAATGCAACTAGGTTTTTTCTCTGTCCCTAGTCTGTGATTGGACAGTGAAATAGAAGTAGAAGACTGATGAGCTCATCTCCGTCACACTACTCTTTAATCCTGTCACCTTGTTAGCACATGAGCACTGCAACTCAACTGTCTGGCTCTTTCTGATGCCATCTCCAAGTCAGAGCTCTGCTATAAAAGGGCTGCAAGAGGCTGAAACCAATTCAAATTCAGGTATTTGTACTAGCTTTATATAAAAATACATGTAATTTTTTTTTTTTTTTTTTAATGGTTTTTAATGAACACATACCTGCATAAATAATGTTTTAATCTGCTTAGATCTGCCTAGAATTCAGCTTTAACACAAAAGATTAATAGAGCACCGTGGGTTAACTAAATAAGTAGGGCAGTGGCTGTCTCCTTTCAGGTAACTAGTCTCTCAATGAAACCTCTTACGGAACCCTTAAAAATGGCAAATTTATTTTGAGCTACTGAGCTTTTTTTGTAGCAGGAGATATTGTAAACCATGAAAAAATGCATTATGTTAATTTGTAATATTTCATATTTACCTGACTTAAAAAAAAGACAAATGGCATAGCCCAAATCCAGACAAAATTTTATTTAGTTTTGTAAAGAGTTGGTAAAAGTTTGACCCTGTGTGGGTTTTTTGCCTTTTGTGTGCCTATTGGGGAGATTTTCCCCTCACTTCATGTCTGGATTTGATAGGAAGTCTCTCCCATAGGAATAAAAAAAAAACGCACTTTTAGTTGTGTGGGGAAGGGTTAGAACTGTTGTTGGTGTTTTTATTGTCTGTGCCTTTCTGACACCCCACCCCAATTTTGTTACAAATAGTAACAAGGACAGGATGAGATGGAAAATCTCCCCAGTAGAGTCACAGACAGGAATATAGAGTCTCCTTCATTTGTCACCTACATATGGTGAGGGGCTCCATGGTTTATGGCTGTTGTGGATGATACAAACTTTCCCGTTTCTCAGAATTTTATGTCGCACCCTCTAGGTAGGTAGGTGCTAGAGGTAGGATTTTTCTGTGAGAGTAGGAAAATTTAGGCAGGCATAGCTGGTGGCTAGGCCTGTTTGTTTTCATTCTGGGCTGGGAGTGGCTCAGTGTAGAGCTGGTAACTCACAGGCAGTCTCCCTGAGACCTTCTTCTTCTTTCTGGAAAGTTCTGGAAAGAGAGGAGAAGAGGAGAGGTTCCTGGGGTATTCTGGGGAGCCTTGACTTTTGCTGCTTCTGAGCACCCCCATAATGCATTGCCCCAGACGGTGCGCACAGCTCCTCCTCCGCTGGCATTGTGTTGACTTTTTATTTATAGTGTAGGGCGGGGCCACTGGGTGACTTACGGATGACCCCGCCCCTTCTGATGTCATGTGATGTCAGAGGGGCGGGTCACTCAATTACGTCACTGGGTGGCTCCGCCCTTCACTATAAATAAACCGTCAAAACAAACAGAGCTCAGTCGGCGGGAGCCCTCCCATGGAGGAGGAGCTGTTCGGTTTTGTTTCTTCGGGTCCATCGCTCACCGTGATTGACGATGGATTACAATGGGGGACATTTATTTTTATTTTTTAATAAAGGACTTGTCCCTAATTGTCTCCTGTGTTTTTTTTTCTTTTTTTGACACTTTTGGTGAAGTAGTAGAGGTACGATGTACCTGATACTAATTCACATGGGGGGGTTGGGATCTGGGGGCCCCCCTTATTAAAGGGGGCTTCCAGATACTGATAAGCCCCCTGCCCGCACACCCCACAACCACAGCCCAGGGTTGTGAGGAAAAGGCTCTTTTCCCCATCAACATGGAGACAAGGTACTTTGGGGTGGGGAGCGCAGTGCCCCCCCGCCCCAAAGCACCCATACTCCCCATGTTAAGGGCATGTAGGCTAGTATGGTTCGTGGGGGCGCTTGCTTGTCCCCCCCTATCCTGGTCGGCCAGGTTGCATGCACAGATAAGGGTCTGGTTTGGATTTTAGGGAGGACCCCACGTCAATTTTTTTAAAATTCTGGCGTGGGGTTCCCCTTAAAATAGAAACTAGACCCGAAGGGCCTGGTATGGACTGAGGGGGGGGACGCACGCAAATTCTTTCAGTGATTTTTCTGTATGTTGCCGGGAGCTGGCAATACATTACAGTCACGATAATAAATTACAATTTTTCCTTCACAAATGTAATTTTGCTCTGGCACTGTGAGGTGCGCCCTTTTACAGGCAGACTAAGGGACCCCCCCGGCACATTATTTAAAGGAATATTTCATTTTTATTGTTTTACTTTAAGCATTATTAAAATCACTGCTCCTGAACACACAATCAGTTTAAAAACTTTTTTGCATTGATACATGTCCCCTAGGGCAGGACCTGGGTCCCCATACACTTTTAGGGCAATAACATGTATATAAAAAATGAGCACTACTGATTTTTCATGTTCGGGTCCCATAGACTTTAATGGTGTTCGAATGTTCACACAAATTTTTTGCCTGTTCGCATGTTCTGGTGCGAACCGAACCGGGGGGTTTGGCCCATCCCTACTTATAAAAAAAGTACTTTACTTGCACAGGGGTTGCCCTACTAAATATCACAAAATTTGGGATAGATGACTGGAGGACGCTTCCACCTGCTCTGATGCCGACTGACCCCCAATCATAGCCTGTGGACCCCTCTATTGCCTAAGTTCTTTTCTACCCCTATGACCTCCACTCTTATACCCCCTCCTTCCCCTTTTGACACTCCTGGTCCTGTTGGTAAGAGCCAGTCGCTTCAATAATCCTTGTGTGAGCCTTATAGCTTGTGTTATGTCTGATCTTAGGTGTTCTTGTTTTACTGCCCCTCAATGTAGAACACTCAGTATGATTATGACTTTGATACCATATCTTGAATGGTGCCTGTTACACTTTGTCTTTGTATGCTTCTTTCCTTTTTATCTCCTTTCAATGACATCAATAAAAAAAAAAATCCAGGGTCAGCCCAGCTGGGGAGGAGTTGTTCGGGTGGAAGAGATGGAGTACTGAGGCTGTTGGGGGCCTTTGATGGAGCTCCCCAGTCTAGGGGGGTGACCTTGGGCCTGGGTGCAGACATGGCCCTCCAAGAAATCGTGGAGGTGCCCTGGACAGGATGCATAGGAGGAGCAAGAGAGAGGACAGCAGGAGAGAGTACTGCTGGGCAAGTCTCCAGGGAGAGGAACCACCGGTTTCAGCCAAGAGATGTCAGGACCTGTGTACTTGCTTTGGCCACCTGCTGGTGGCACTGTTGTGTGGAGAACCAAAGGGTGTAGTTCTGGTGGCCACTAGTGAGATGGCTCATACAGGTCGTTAGGCTGCACCTGATGGGACTGCTGGGATTATATAAGCCCGCCTTGCACCCAGTTCCAGTGCTTCAGTATTTTCCCTGCAAGCCATGTCCCTGCCTGAGTCTGACCTGTTCTGATCCTTGATCCTGAATCCTGACCTGTATACCTGACCCCTGGAACCTGTGTCCTGCTCCCTTACTCACCTTCTGCTCCCAGCAACCAGACTCCCTGTTCCCCTTATCTTGTGTCCCCCTGTTTTGCTTATATGTGTTTTCTACACTTGTATTTAGTTAGATAGTTAGGTGTTTATTTTGGGTTTGATGTGTTTCATCATCTTTCATTTGCTTGTTTATGTTTTACAGGTGTTTGGTGTTGGAAGTATGTAATTTTCATAATAAATATATACATATATATATATTCAGTCAATCATCTGGCCCTGATTCCTTTAAGTGCAGCCAATTGATCTGATCTCCTTTGCTGGGTGCCTGCATGTGGTATCCTTGACATATTACTGAAGCCATACAATCAGATCGGCTGCACAATGCATTTTGAGGAGATTTTGTATTCCTCACTTCTGGTAACAGAAGACAGAAATTACTGCCGCCAAATTTTGAAACAGCAGACTAGGGAGCAATTGTTGGAATGCATCCGTCTGGTGCACGTGTTGTTAATTTGAGGAGATTCAGCCACTCATTCAAATTTGTGCAGAGTTGGCTTTGTCTAATGTCCCTAGTGGTGGTGATGATTTTTCTCCTCCTTTCAGTGTGGCTCAGGAGGAGTCCTTGGTTTGGTTATTGGAGGATGACTTAGCCTTTTTCTTTGAACACTAATCAGCACGTTCCCAACAGATGCTAGTAGAATGTGTTAATTCAGTGCAATCTCTGGTCAGACAGGCAGCATTTAAAGTTAATTTTGTGCAACCATTATTACAAGCATGGTCAAATATATTGCACTCATCCTCTGTCAGCCTGCAACCACCCATTCATGTGGCTAGATGCCTGCTCAAATGTCTTTTCCTCCATCACCCACAGCAACCACAGTTGCAGCCCTATACCCCGGTACCAACTAAGTATCAGTACCCTGTTTCCACCTGCTTGCACCTACCCTGCCTTTAACCCTTCTACCTCCTCTCAGCTGCTTGCAAAATTCCACAGAAATCCCCATCAGCAACTGCTCCCTCTTCCTTACTATCCTCCTGTCCTTCTCTCCCATCAGCTGCGCCCCCTACTTACAGCCCTGCATCCACATACCAAATTTCAGTAGCTAAGCCAAAAAAGAAACAGAATTTTTTTCCCAAGCCACACAATCCTGCCACTATCCAATCCTACATCTACACCAGACGATTTTTTCCAGTCTACTACTACACCAGCCAATCTGTTCCAGTCTGCTTTTAAGCCAGCCACTACAGTCCAACCCACCATGGTTCCAATTGCTCCAGCCAGGCCTGCCACCATTCCTCCCACCTTGGTTCAGCCCATGGAAATTGGACCTTCTGCTTCTGACCTGCCTGTTGCTATTCCAGCTGACTGTACTGGTTCTCTGCCCACCACCCAATTTGGCCCTATGGGCTCTTTGCTGGCTAATCAATTTGACCTCACTGATCCTATCCCTGATGCCCTGCCTGGTGGTCCCGTCCCTGATTCCCTGCCTGGTGTTCTCATTCCTGATGCCCTGCCAGGTCGTCCCATTCCTGATGCCCTGTTTGATGATCCTTTTCCTGATGCCCTGCCTGCTGCTCCAGGACCACTGCCCAGCCTGCTGTTTTGGTGCCCACTGCCGTGCCTGCTGCCCAGCCTGCTGTTCAAGTGCTCGCTGCCCAGCCTGCTGTTCCAGTGCCCACTGCCATGCCTGCTGCCCAGCCTATTGTACCGGTGCCCACTGCCCAGCCTGCTGTTTTGGTTCTCGCTGCTGTGCCTGCTACCCAGCCTGTTATTCCAGTACCCGCTGCCCAGCCTGCTGTTCCGGTGCCCGCTACCGTGCCTGCTGCCCAGCCTGCTATTCCGGTGTCCGCTGCCAGCCTGCTGATCCAATGCCTGATGCCCAGCTTGATGAGCCAGTTCCTGATGCCCAGCCTACTGATCCGATACCCACTGCCCAGCCTGCTGACCCGGTGCCTGCTGCACAGCCTAATGACAAGGGATGGGCGAACAGTTCAGCCCGAGCATAAGTTCGGGCCAAACTTTCGCTGTTTGGTCATTCAGCGAACAACCGAACAAATGGGACGTTCGACCATTTGTTCGCCCCCCCCCCTGAACCGACCAAAATGCAGTGCGGCACTGAACAATGCATTGCAAGCTCTGATTGGCTGAAGCAGTGAAAGCTTCAGCCAATCAGGGCACAGAGCACTGCCAGAGTCATGATTGGACACTGTCATCATGACTTTATCCAATCATGGCTCATTCACACCACACAGTATAAAAGTATTCTTTCAATGGCACATTTCAGTGTGATTTCGGCTGGAGAAAGATAGAACAGGGCTCTGATCAGTGCTATTAGTTAGCTAGTGTGCTATACTGTGCTATTTTGCTTCAATTGTTAGTGTAGAATATTAGTTTAGTGTCTGTCTAAGGATAGTGTGAGTGTAGTGAGGAGGACCATTCAGCTTTGCATAGTGTGCAGCTAGAGTAGGGATAGCTCAGATAGTTTCACGGTAGTGTAGTGAGACCATGTCATTTATACATACATTAGTGTATATGTGGATTAGGGACAGTTTAGATAGTTTCAGTGTAGTGAGACCATGTCAGTAATCTTTACATTAGTGTATAGCTAGAGTAGGGACAGCTCTGATAGTTTCAGTGTAGTGTAGTGAGACCGTGTCGGTAATCTTCACATTAGTGTATAGCTAGAGTAGGGACAGTTCAGATAGCGTCAGTGTAGTGATGGTTGAACACCGTCTATTTGATTGCATTACTGCAAGATTAAGGCCATTTACTTCTGTGTGCGTTACTGCCAGTTTAACGACATTTACTTCTGTGTGCGTTACTGCCAGTTTAACGCCATATAGTTCTAAGTGCATTACTGCCAGTTTAACGCCTTATAGTTCTAAGTGTGTTACTGCCAGTTTAACGCCATTTACTTCTGTGTCCATTACTGCCAGTTTAACGCCTTATAGTTCTAACTGCGTTACTGCCAGTTTAAAGCCATTTACTTCTGTGTGCGTTACTGACAGTTTAACGCCATATAATTCTGTGTGCGTTATTGCAAATTTAACACCATTTACTTCTGTGTGCATTACTGCCAGTTTAACGCTATCACGTACCTGATCCAAGGCTGAAGTGCTGAGAGAGGCTTCCCTTGCGGCTGAACACAGAGTACCCCCTGGGTGGGAACACGGAGTACTGAGCGCAAAGAAGCACGGGTCACCGGAAGCGTAGATGAGGCGTGCAGGTAGTTTAGAGCTGGAGCCACAGGGTGTGTCTGGAGCAGGTCTGGATGCAGGCTGCCAATCAGGAGTGGAGAGCGGAGAGGTAAGTCCGTAAGCCAGGCCAAAGGTCATTCACCGGGAATCAGGCAGGTAGAGAAGTCCAATAAGCAAGCCGAGGGTCAAGCACAGGAGAAACACAAGAGATAGTCCGGGAAGCAAGCCAAGGGTCAACACTGGAGAGATCAGAGAAAGTCCAAGAGCCAAGCCGAGTCACAACAGGAGGAGATCAGGAACACAGGAACACACAGGTCAGGAACTCAGGAGAGCTGAAGACGATCCAGCAATTAAGGAGCATGCTGAGCAGTCTTTTATAGTGCTCAAGGGAATCCTATTGGACGTTGCGTACCCGCCTATTGCGTCCGTACGTTCGTCGCTGTGTTCTGATGCGTGCGCGCATGCGCACTTGCGATCTTCTCCCGATCGTCCGATCGTTCGTGCCGGAATGTGCTGACGTGTATGGGCCGATATGCGTCGCCCATGACAAACGCCATATAGTTTTGTGGGTTACTGCAAGTTTAATGCCATATAGTTCTGTGCGTCACTGTACATTTGGTGCATTATACTGTAGTATATTAGAGTGTATCCGTGGAGTGTGTCTGTGTAGTGTGAGTACTCAAATTAAAGTGCACCAAACACCACTTTACATTGATTAAAGTGCATCTACATACATATTTCCACTTCTTCTTAACATTTGCTAATAAGCACCGCCCCTCCCTCCCAATAATGTCTGGGAGGACAAGAAGGAGAGGCAGACATTCCCTTGGCACTGTAAGGGGGCCAGCAACAAATGTGTCCACAGGCAAAGGTGGACGTGGTGGTCAGTACTCAGGCAGGGCATCATTTCCTCTGTTTAGTGAGTTTGCCCGTGCTATCCAGCCACAGCATGCAGAGGAGGTGGTGGACTGGCTTACTAAACCTTCCTCATCCCCATCATCTTCTGTTATGCAAACAGAGACAAGTGTGCAGTCCCCTACAGTTGCCAGAGTGGATAACTCTGCCTCCTTGTCCACATCTATTCCTGCCATAGCCTCAACATCAGCCATGGAAGAGGAGTCAGCTGAGTTATTTGACCACAGCATCAGCCACTTGCTCCTTGAGGATGCCCAGTCATTACTGGATTCAGATGTTGCTTCTGAGGTTGAGGATGACAGGAACATGAGCCTAGAGAGAGGGGAGAACACTGGTAGACAAATTGGCATTCATGTTCCCTCCAGCCGCAGCATATTGCCAAGTTGTCTCCAGTGGTAATGATGATGGAGCAGATGGAGATGATGATGATGAGGTCACTGATGCGGCTTGGGTGCCAAATAGAGCAGAGGAGGAAACTGAAGGTGAGGTGGCACAACCCCAAGGAGGCCGGCTTTAAGAAAGAGTAGAGAGCAGACACCCTATTTCATCATATTCTGCAGCTGTTCTCTCCCAGCCCACTCCCCAAAGCTCAGCTTGCTGGGCCTATTTCAGCACATCTGCAGCAAATCGCACTGTTGCTATCTGCAAACTGTGTCTCAGGCACATTAAACGTGGCAAAAACACCAGCCATTTGGGTACCACATTCTTAACAAGGCATTTAACGTCCAACCACTCAGCCCTTTGGCAAGAGCACCTAACAGCCACACAAAAGGGGCACAAAACTGTCCCTCCCCCTCCTTACCCACTTCTGTCTGCCCCTGCTATACCAAGTCATTACCTCTCAGCAGCCTCTACTGACAGGGATGATGGTATAGCACAGGATGTCCCAGGTCCTAGCAGCACATCTGCCAGCACACCACCAGCTGTAGACTGTAGCCGGAAAATTTCTCTGCCCCATCTGCTGCTGCTGAAAAAAAAATACAGTCCCTGCCACCCACATGCCCAGCGTCTAAATGCAAGCTTGTCAAGGTTGTTGGCTCTCCAACTTTTGCCTTTAAGCCTGGTGGATTCTGCCCCCTTCCGTGAATTCGCACAATGTGCTGTACCACAATGGCAGGTTACTAGTCGCTACTACTTTTCACGTAAGGCCGTACTATCTCTACCATCACATGGAAGGGAATGTTCTGGCATCATTGGGCAAGGCAGTCAGCCGTAAAATCCACCTTACCGCTGACACGTGGTCCAGCAAGCATGGGCAGGGACGATATATTTAGTTCACAGCACACTGGGTAACACTGCTTGCAACTCAAAGGGATGCAGGACAGGGCTTGGTGCTGCAGCTTGTTGTGCCCCCACGTCTCCATACAGCTGGTGGTGATGATGCCAGACCTGTGAGCTCTACCCCCTCCTCCTCCTCCACCACCTCAATGCCCTCCTCTGCAGAATTATCCTATGAACATTAGGTACCCCCTAAGCGTTCAAAGGGCTATTCCATGAGTAAGGCTAAAAGGTGCCATGCAGTGCTTCAGCTGGTGTGTCTAGGGGATGGGAACTACACTGGACCAGAGATTCTTGCAGCTCTGCAGGGACTGGCCCAGAGGTGGTTCACACCATGCCAGCTGGAGCCAGGTATGGTGGTGTGCAACAATGGCTCAAACCTCCTGTCTGCCCATGCCTGGCACATGTCCTCAATTTGGTGGTGCAGTGTTTTCTAAATACGTACTCAGGGTTGCAAGATGCTAAAGCTGGCCAGAAGAGTCTGTAGCCATTTCAGGTGGTCATACACAGCCAGTGCTCGGTTGGCTGAAATTCAACGGGAATTCCACCTGCCCACAAACCGCCTGATTTGTGACATGCCCACCAGGTGGAACTTGACTTTAGCATTGCTGCAGCAGCTATACATGCAGCAGAGGGCTGTCAATGAGTACCTGTGCGAGTACGGCATAACGACAGGCTCAGGCCACCTTGGCTTTTTTTCCCAATGCCAATGGCTGATCATTAAGGATACATGCACTGTTCTGTCACCATTTGAGGAGGCCACAAAGACGGTGAGCCGTGACAGTGCATGCATCAGTGACACAATCCCTGTTGTGTTTCTGCTGAAGCAGACTCTGTGTGGTATTATGGACAGGGCACTGGAGGCAGAGCAGCAGGAATAAGAGGAGGATTTCCTTTCCTCTCAAGGCCCACTTTATCCAGACACCATCATTCCTATGTCCCAGAATACACAGGAGGAAAGAGGGGAGGAGGATGAGGAGGAGAATTCTGGCACTTTCGCAGGCTTCGAAGAAGAGGAAGACATGCGTCAATCTGTAAGTGATGGCTTTCCAACCCCAGGACACTTGGGAGTAGTACGTGGCAGGGAGGAGGAAGTTCCAGATGCAGTCATCCTGAGTGATCCCGAGGAGTTTGCTTCTCAAGCCTCGGCAAATTTGAAGCACATGGGTAACCCCATGCTTCAAAGCCTGCGAAAGGACCCAAGAATACGTGGCATAAAGGAGAATGACCATTGCTGGTTGGCAACCCTCCTTGACCACCGTTATAAGGGTAAGGTCTCGGAACTCATCCCGTCCCCACAGAGAGTGCAAAAGATAAAGTCACTTGAGGACACGTGAAAGAGGATTTTATTGAACATTTTCCCGACTCCAGTAGGTTACAGTATCGTGGAAAACATTCTTTTGAGTCTCCTGCTGGTCAAGAGAGGAGTGTTGGAGAAGGCGTCCGCCTCAGTGAGGCATTTTGTAATTTTTTTAGCCTGTCAGCTTCCACATCCCATCGGCCAGCATCTGTATCACATTGTGGACGATTACCTTGGGGCCAAAACAGAGATGGAGAGCTTTCCAGCTGACGATCCACTAGCTTACTGTGTCATGAGAATAGACCACTGGCCAGAACTTGCCCAGTATGCTATTGAGTTGTTGGGCTGCCCTGTATCCAGTGTGCTTTCAGAACAGGCATTCAGTGCTGCAGGAGGTTTCGTGGCTGACCATAGAATGCATCTGTCCACAGACTCCGTGGACTGTTTGACTTTCATAAAAATGAATCAGTCATGGATTACCAGCTATGAAGCCCTTGATGCCGATGTCACCGATTGAGTTCTTTGGGATGTGGAATCTCTGCAGGACTTCGAGGCTGGACCAGGCTGACACCCTCTTACCCTCCTCTCCCTTTACAGTTGTCATTAGGTTACCAGGAGCTAATCTTTTTTGAGGAGCTGCCTCCATTCACCATACATCAATTTTTTTACCTATTCCAACACACTAGCACCGTGGCTTCCACTCCAATTCCTTCCTTCTTCGAGGTTGCCTAGCTTTGAGGGTGTTCAATAATTTCATCTGGAACAATGTTTTTGGTATAGGTTTAATAGGCACAATTAACACCCAAAGACAATTTTTTCAGCACCTGTTTGACAGGTGCATATCATTGCAATTTTTTTGGCCTTTATCAAGAGCACCTCTATAGGGCTATGGTGGGAAGGCGCCACCGACACCCAAAGACCAATTTTTCTGCACCTGTTTGACAGGAGCATATCATTATGCAGAAAGGCCAATTCTTGCCTTCATGAAGAGCACCTCTATAGGGTTATGGTGTGAAGGCACCATCGACACCAAAAGCCCAATTTTACGCACCCGTTACTTCTATCCAAAGTCAAAGTGACACCAAAATGTATCAAAAAAATCTCTTATCTTGTTCCCAGTGCACTACATTGTGGCCTCATCATACAGACTGGCTCCCCAGCTGTAGCTGAGCAAAATAAAGACAGCTTGCAAGGACAATGTCTTTTTTTGGCTTTATAACTGCAATTATTGCTGCAGCAGATTCTAGACATGGTACAGATCTGCTACTTTACAGGTACACTAAGGGGACCCCCAGGCACTATATTGGAAGGAATTTTTAATTTTTATGCTTTCACTTTAAAAATCCAAAAATCACTGCTCATTTAAAAATTACGTTTTTCAAAAAACTTTTTTTTCATTGATACATGTCCCCCAGGGCAGGACCCAGGCCCCTATAACCATTGTATGCACAATTACTTGCATACTACTGATGACCCGGTGCTTGCTGATCTGGTGACGGATGACTCAGTGCTTACTGCCCAGCCTGATGACCCTATGCCCGCTGATCCAGTGCCTGATGACCTTGTGCCCGCTGATCCAGTGCCTGATGACCCTGTGCCTGCTGATCCAGTGCCTGATGACCCTGTGCTCACTGATCCAGTGCCTTATGACCCTGTGCCCACTGATCCAGGGCCTACTGATCCCATGCCCACTGATCCGGTGTCTGTTGATGCTTTCCTGCCTGATGCCCAACTTGCCACTGACTTCCCCCTGTTTGATGCCCAGACTGACTCTGGTGCCCCTGTGTTGTCTGCATCCGCTGGTTTCATGCCCACTGTCCAGCTAATTTTTGGTACCAGATCCAAACTTCCGGACCCTGGCGGTGGGGCGCATGATCTATTACCCTATTCAGGGGGCATGCCCCCCCCCAGCAGGTTAAAAGACTCTGACCTGAAGAATGCAAGAAAGCCTGCAGACATGGAGGGGAGACTTTGTTGGACTTTTCCCGCACCCACTTGGACTGTCAGGTTAACAGCAGAAATGGAGCGTCCGGAGGCCACTCCTTAAGGGGGGGGGGGCTGTCAGGACCTGTGTACTTGCTTGGGTCACCTGCTGGTGGCACTGTTGTGTGGAGAACCAAAGGGTGTAGTTCTGGTGGTCACCAGCGGGTGTCTCCCAGTAGTTGGCTCATACAGGTCGTCAGGCTGCACCTGATGGGACTGCTGCAACTATATAAGCCCGCCTTGTACCCAGTTCCAGTGCTTCAGTATTTTCCCTGCAAGCCATGTCCCTGCCTGAGTCTGACCCATTCTGATCCTTGATCTTTTATTCTGAATCCTAATCTGGATACCTGACCCCTGGAACCTGTGTCCTGCTTCCTTACTCACCTTCTGCTCCCAGTAACCTGGCTCCCTGTTCCCCTTATCTCGTGTCCCCCTGTTTTGCTTATATGTATTTTTTACACTTGTATTTAGTTAGATAGTTAGGTGTTTCTTTTGGGTTTGCTGTGTTTCATCATCTTTCACTTGCTTGTTTATTTTTTACTGGTGTTTGGTGTTGGAAGTGTGTCATTTTCCTAATAAATATATACATATTTTCACTCAATCATCTGGTTCTGATTCCTTTAAGTGCAGCCAATTGATCTGATCTCTACTGGATGCCTCTCTGTGGTATCCTTGACAAGAGGGCTGGTGAGTGGCATGCATAGTCGGAAGGACTAGGGAGGTACGCCTGAGAGGACTCTGGGAGAGTGCAGTCGGAGATGGTTGCAGAACCAGGGGAGAGAACTGTGGTATCTTGGGCAGTGGAGTGAGGCAGCTGCAGCCAGGAGGGCTGGCAGGGCCTGAAGAGGGTTGACTGAGATCAGTAGATGCATGTGGGACAGCAAGCATTCAAACATTCTCTACACTATAGGGGCCCGTGGTCCTTGCCTGCAAAGGACAATTCACTAAGGCCTGGCTGAGCCAGTGTCGGGGCTAACCAATTTTTGTGCTAGGTGATCCTGGGAGCTCAAGCAAGAGAAGTGCTGGAGGAGGAGCCGAGGAGTGATAGTCTACAGCAAGAGTAGTACTGGAGGAGTTGAGAAATAGTCTGTAGCAAGAGTTGTGCTGGAGCGAAAACTGGAGTGAATATTCCGGAGTGAAGATAGTTGTCCCAAGCAAGTTCTACACATTCTATTGGCCTTACAAGTTCAATCCCCTCAATAAAAACACAAAAACAAAGTACATGCACTGTTCTATGTCTCGGAGTGTCTGAGAGATGAATGCCAGGATGTGCAGGGTGACGGGTGAACCACAGCATTCGGCAGACCCTATGGGGGTACCTCTACATTTAATAAGTCCCTTTCTGTGTTCTGGAGCCCAGAGACTTTGTAGACTGTTTTGCCAATCAGTCCAGGAGTATTGTAAACTCAGGTTCCATGATGACACCCCCAGGGGGTGCATCCCTGACAGTCTGGGCCCGCACAAAGTGCATTGGATGATGCTGGCTGTTAGCCAACCTGAAGTGTGAGCGGCACTGGACCTTGGAGCCATACGTGTCATTTTAAGAGGTGCATGGCCATAAATCAAAAAAAAATGTTGAGTTCTGCTTTTAGGAGAGAATACTGTACTGAGAGAATACACTGATTGCCACTGTTCACCTCTGACAATGCTAGTTGATTGTTATGGTTTTCACACCAGAGGACCTGGAATATGCATGAAGATCATGAAAGAGTTAGGTAAAAGCTCATAATCTGCATGCTCCTTCTGGCTCTGTGATTTAGAAAGGACTGAAGCCAGTGGATCAACATTTTACTGAGTGCTGCAGTTTCACCAACCAACCACTAGGTACTTATGTGTTGCTGCAGCTTTGAAGGGACACACTAGTTTTATGCTCACCCCAGTAGATGACACAGAACTCTCAGATTGGACTTTATATAGTTACATAGTTAGTCTGGTTGAAAAAATATACAAGTCCATCCAGTTCAACCAGTAAAAGGAGGAAAAAATTATACAATCCTATGTAAACAATCCTATACCCCCAGTTGATCCATGATCTAATTTGCTCCAGCAGGGGAAAATTTCCTTCCTGATCCCCCAAGGGGCAATTGGATATTCCCTGGATCAACTTTACCTACAAATGTTACTATCCAGTCATATTATGTACATTTAGGAAAGAATCCAGGCCTTTTTTAAAGCAATCTACTGAGCCGGCCAGAACCAGCTCTTGAGTCTATTCCACATTCAAACAGCTCTTACTGTGAAGAAACCTTTCTGTATTTGGAGATTAAATCTCTTTTCCTCCATATGTCGTCACCCAGAAAGCGCGCTCCCACGCTCCCTAGGGGGCGTGCAGCACGCCAATTGTGGTCGCGCCGTGTTGCCAGGATACGGCACGACCCGATCTGTGTAAAGAGCCATAACCACAGCTCTTTAACCATGTGATCGGCTGTGACCAATCACAGCCCGTCACATGTAAACAAGGAAGTGCCAGTAATCAGCGCTCCTCGCCTCACACTGACAGAGTGTGTGGCGAGGACAGCCGATCAGCGGCATCTCCTCTCACAGAGGACGTCTAGGGATGTAATAAGGGCACTGATCATCAGTGACCTGATTACAATTGACCACCAGTGCCAGCAACCAATGCCCACCAGTGCCATCAGTCAGTGCCCACAAGTTCCCACCAGTGCCAGCAGTCAGTGCCCATTAGTGATGCGAGTCAGTGCTGGCTATTAGTGCCGCCTATCAGTGCTGCCCATCAGTGCCCATCACTGCTGCCCATCAATGCTGCCCATCAATGTCCATCAGTGCCCATCTGTGCCGCCTATCTGTGGCCACCAGTGCTGCTTATCATTGCCCATCAGTGCCACCTATCAGTGCCCACCAGGGCCACCTATCAGTGCCTGCCAGGGCCACCCATCAGTGCCCACCAGTGCCACCTATCAATGCCCACCAGTGCCACCCATCGGTGCCCATAAGTGCGGCATATTAGTGCTTCCTCATCAGTGCCACCTAATCAGTGCCCATAAGTGCCGCCTCATCAGTGGCCATCAGTGATACCTCATTAGTGCACATCAGTGCAGCCTATCAGTGCCCATAAGTGCTGCCTCATCAGCACACATCAGTGATTGAGAAAAATTACTTATTTACAAAATTTACTAAAAAAAAATTAAGGAAAACTTTTTTTCAAAATTTTCAGTCATTTTAGTAAAAAATAAAAAACCCAGCAGTGATTGAATACCACCAAGAGAAAGCTCTATTTGTGTGAAGAAAATGATAAAAATTTCACATGGTTACAGAGTAGCATGACCGTGCAATTGTCATTCAAAATGTGACAGCGCTGAAAGCTGAAAAATGGCCTGGGCAGGAAGGGGGTGAAAGTGCCCAGTATTAATCTCCTCTTCTCAAGAGATAATAAATTCAGTTTCTCCAATCTTTTTTCACTGCTGAACTCCTCCATGCCTCTTATCAGTTTGGTTGCTCTTCTCTGCACTTTCTCCAGCTCCCCAATATCCTTTTTGTGAAAATGGGGTAAAGCGATATATCTCTCTCTCGGGAGTCCATACCTCTCTTAATACAAGAAATGATTTTGCTCGCTTTGGAAACAGCAGCTTGGTTTTGAATGCTACTATTAAGCTTATTATCTACCAAAACACCCAGATCCTTCTCCACCATTGACTCCCCCAGCAAATGTAGTGAGTGGAACCTCAGTGTGCAATCAGGAGATGCAGACACCGGCACACCCAGAGGTGTCAGATGCTGAAAACCCTACCAGCAGATATTGCTCTGCAAGAATGCAAAGACTCCCTTCACTAGTCACAGGACTGGTAAGTGTAGCCACCCTGTCATAAACAGTGGTGACTAGCAAATATAGTCTGTTGGGTAGTAGTTTTACCCAGGCCAATTAGTAGTAGTCTTTTCACTTGCCTCCCCCCCCCCCCCCAAGTTCAGGGTTGCCGCTGTTCCCTGTTGCTGCCACTGACACTAAGGGCAATAGTCATGGGGGCATTTACAATCTTGGGCTTATGAGGTTTTTCATCCCCTCTGGAAACCACTAGGAGGATCATGGCTGGTGGTGTACACTGGGGGAGGATATAAATGTTTGGGTAGTGGTGAGCTCTCTTCTCCCAAGGGTGCAGCTTGGAAGGTGTGTGCAGTGGTTTGTGCTACTTAGGACAGAACCTGTTTTGGGCCTAACTCAGAATCCCTAAGATGCCCTGCCAGGTCAAGGAGGGTACAGCACCCAAAGTGGAGAGCCAAAGGGTGAAAGTCCTGCTAGAGGGGGGTGGAGTCTACCCTTGGAAGATCATGGCATTCCCTTGGATGGAGGAGAAGTGTGGAGGAGAAACCCATCTATTGGAGGTATCTAAAGCTCTAACTCTCTCTCACTGTAAGCTGTAGCAATAGGACTTGAAAAGGACTAAAGTGACTGGCGCCCATCATCTCTCCATTGCAGCCATGGATCCACCCTGGGGTAACGTAACACCATCTCTGTGCTGTGGATTTTCCCTTCTCCCAGCCAGGGGGTTTTCTACATAATTATTAGTATTATACTTTCAAGACTGTCACATTTATATGTATTTTTTTACAAAAGGGTCACTTTTAAAAAGAATAAAAAGATTATTTCCATAAAGCTGATCACTTTTATTTGCATGTCTTAAAATCAATTTCCAAGGCTGTTATTTTCTTTTAGTCTTATTTGATCCCTGTAGTGTTTAGCTCAGAGGGACTCTGAGCTAAATCTCAATAAATGGTCCCCTGAGAAAATATTTCCTTTATTACCTGTTTATTTCAATGAAAAAGAAAAAAAAGCCCACAGTCGGTGTGTTTTATTTACACGACTGCCTCATATTCAGCTTTACGGTCTGTTCTCTTTTTATTGTCTCCATGAAATACATTTCACAGCAAATTAGATCTGATACAGTCTGCAACCAGAATCCTTTAATGCTTTGCAGGATGTCTTCATTAATCCAGCTTTGCATGTTCCTTCATTTACTCATTACAGAAGAAATTCATATTTATTGTGAACTTGATTTAATCTTAGAAGTCTAACAGTTACGCATTTTTAAGAAATTGTAGTTTCTTGTTAATCTTCTTATCCAATTTTCTCTTGTTATAAAAGCTCGCTCATTGCAGAGTCTGGTTTTTCATAAGCTTCATACATATAGTATGTTAACCCAACCCAAACATATTCCAGTCTTGCATTATTGTTGCCAAACTGAATTGCATTTTGAATTTAATATCTCTCAATGATTCCCCACCTGAGTTCCCAGACCCACTTAGCTGTAGCTATTACAGTGTCAAATGATGTTCTCACCCAGTGGTGAAGTCACCAAAGGGCCCCTGTGTGCAACCAGTTTTAGCGCCCCCCTTCCTCCCATAAATCAACTGTCCAAGTTAAAACAATTACTCACTGTGTATTTATATAAGTAAGCTGTGTCCAGGTCTATGTGACAGTGGAAGGGGTCCCAGCACCCACCTCATGGACATCTAGAATAAATGGTCTGTCAAGTCCCAGAGGACCCTTGTGCAGGTGCACAGTCTGCACAAATGGTATGTCTGTCCCTGTGCCACCCTAATAGATTTTCTACAATGCAGAGTACTCAACTAGATAACCCAGCTGTAAGAGAGTGGCCTTGTAAGAGGGACTGAGACCACTAGAATGATTTCTGCTTATGGAAGCCTCTGTGAAATATAAGTAGGTAATTTAAAACCCTGTTGCCCACATACACTGAAATATCAGCTCTTAGGTGGAGCTTGTCTTTAAAATGACATTCTAAACAGGAACAAAACATACACTATTTCAACTTTTAGTGGAAAATATTTTCTTTTTTTCAGCCAGTCCTTTTACAATTGTTCCATTGGAACAATTTCTGGTTTATGGTTTCTTTCATGTGAAGACTGAGCCTGTCCATTGCTGGCACAGATTCAGCTTTGATTCACGCGATTTGTGTGTGTCTTTAGAGGGTCCTAGTGATCTCATCCCATCTCAGTCAACCTTCACTGTCAACATCATCTAGGCTTTGGGCTTACCATTTAACAACTAGGCTTTATAGGCAAGGCAACATTTTTGTTCCCCTACCCAGCACAATAGTTATACCTCCTTGGGCATAAATCCCATTCTAGTGCCTGTTGCTTATATAGCTTTACAAAATAATATGCTTCACTGGTACACATTGGCATAGTGATAGCCTTGTTCTTTATTAACATAAAACAACAGGCATCACAACCAAACCTTACAGTATCCATTTCTCAAGGCATCACTTTGGTGATGCTAGTGAAGGTTCTTCTTTCCTTATACTTGCATCTTGGTCATCCACCAATTCATCACATCACCCTGCCTAAACTCTGGCAAGCCTGTAGATGTGTGAAGAATAGAGTACAACCTTTCGGTACATTAACAAGGTTCTTAAGCAGTAGCACAGACAAAAAGTTTAGCTTCCTTCAAATAATCTATCCAACATGTAATAAAAACACCAGTCAGTAAAGCTTTCTATAGGCATAGTGTGTAGATTTTTTTGTCCTCCATCCACACTACAAAGATGGACGAATCTCCCGCTGTGGCTTTTGTATTTTGATGGCCAGTCCCCCCACCTATCAAAATACCTGTGATAAAAAATGAATAAAGAAAGGGAGCGCTATACTCAATATTACCCGATTCCAGTCTTAATGTGTGTATATCACTATATACCATTCAAAACATCAAAGGAGAAGTACAGCCAAAACTCATTTAGTTGTAATTCTCCTGTGGATCACAGGAGTGCAGTTCGTTCTGCACTCCAGTGACCTGTTTTCAGCAGGCAGTGGGCTGAAGCCCGCTGTCGGCTGACGTCACACAGCCAGTCCAGGCTTGGGCAAGATCACGTCAATATGGTCGGGATTCGCCCACAACTCTTGACCGACACCTGGCTCAGCCTCTCATCAAGCCGCTGAAAGGCTGAGCCAGCCGCTCCCGTCCCCTCCACAGGCCAGCACTCCAGTAAACATGGGGGGGGGGGGCAGAGCGCAGAGCCGGTGAATGATAGTCACCAGCTCTCTGCTCACGAAGCTCAGAGAACCGAGCGACCAACAGTCTTTGATCGCTTGGTTCTCAGGCTTAGAGCCAGTGGGGGACTAATTCTGCATCCACCTAGGTACAGCAAGTATGATTCTTGGAAAAAAAAAGCCAAACTTCTCTTTTAATAAAACATTTATGAAAATAAAACACTCACCAGACCAATATGACCTCTTTTAAACAAAAGGAGGGTCAATTGCAATTTTGCATAGCAGGAGATTGTGACCGGCTCTCTATGGAGCCGGTTCACACATTTCCGCAGAAGCTCCGGAGCGAATTTCACAGGAGCCCTGTGCATCTTTTGGGCTGATATCAGACCTGAAAGGGTGAATGGAGACACGCCGGACCCCTGCAGGGAGCCGCTGTGTTCCCTAGTGTGAACCCAGCCTAAAGGTCCTTTGTGATCCTCACAATAGCCAGATCTCTGTATCAGCTGTTAACTTCTCCACTCCACCATATCATCATAAAACCGGGGGAGTGGGGAAATAAACAACTGATACAGAGATTCATTGATGATCGCAAATGTTTTTTCAAGAGTTTTAGGTTTTGAATGGTATAAAGTGATATACACACATTACAATTGGAATTGGGTAATATTGAGTATAGTGTCCCATTTCTTTATTCATTTTTTTGGCACAGTGTATTTTTACACAATAGGGAGGCAGCTTTTATGTATTTGTCACAACACATTTATTTTTTCACATTCATTTATTATTTTTTATTCTGTATTTTTTTCACATTTTTCATATATTTGATTTAGTTACCATCTTGGCGCGGAGTCACGTTATCATAATTTCTTATCAAAATACCTGAACAGCGCCTGCATTCTGATTGGATGCAAGTGCTGTTCAGCCAACAATTTTCTACTCATTTCCTTTGATTTTTTTCAGTTGAAGAATGTTGGGTAGGGGGATGCTGACAGGGCCACAAATTTTTGCTGGGTTCTTGCCAAAATACGATCATTGTATGGCCAGCTTAACTCACAAGATTGGAAGCCAAATGCACTGCATGACAGCCAGGCAAAATATCACTAAACATGTACACTATCGAAAAATGTTTTCCTTTTCGTTTCTTTTGGGGTTTTTTTGTCATTTATCAGATCATTCGTTAGGATTGGAATTCGTTACTTCGGATAATTGGTTTCTTTGGATGCATTCGTATTCGTTACGTTCACTAACATTTACTTTAGCCAAATTTGAAAGGAAATTCCAATAAAAATGTAAATCTAAACTATGCCAAATTAGCCACAATGGGGCAGAGACCTGAATGGAAGAATTACTGACTTCAACTATTTTACCTATAATTTAATAGTTTATAATAATAAAAAATAAATAATAATAATAAAAACTATAATAAGAGTTAATAATTTAATTATAAGAGAAAATACAAAAAAGTAAATTATCCGAATGTAATAAATTAGTTAAACTCGTAGATTGAATGTTTTTTCGATCTTTCGGATTTTTGTATTTTTGGAATGTCGTTCTTTCTGACAATTCGTTTTCACACGCATTCGTCAAAAGAGTCTTTTGTTCATTCGGATGCTTCTGAATGAATGAATATGCCAAACTTTTTTCGAAAGCAAATTCATAACGAAACTAATTGCACATGTCTTCATATCTTCAGGCCTCATACACACGGACGTTTTACCACCGCGTTTTTGAGTGTTTTTTGCAGCTCTCCATGTTATTCAATGGCCACATAAAAACACTGACGTTTTTGAGCTGCAGATAGCGTCGTCGTTAGTGAGCTGAAAGCAGAACCCAAGGCCAGCACGTTTCGAGGCTGTAGCATTATGGTGCTTTTGACGCTGAGCCGGCAAAACGCTCACTAATGCGGATTAACGCCGTAGCGACCTCAACCAGCGTTTTTAGCGCCAGCGTTTTCAGGTTGAAAAATAACAGAGGAATGTTTTTTTAAACAAAACACCTATTAACGCTGACACTCACTAACGCGCATTAACCGATGCAAAATGCTGACGAAATCGCGTTTTTGACGCCGATTTTTCCCTGACGTCGGGCTCGACGTTACAGCTAATTTATTTAATACGCCCGTGCGTATGAGCTAAATGTCACTTTTCTCTAAAATAGCAGTTTCTTTTACTGTGCAGAAGTTACAGGTTTTGAGAGAGCTCTCTTTTTCAGTGTCGGCCTGTCCATAGAGGGCGCACGGGTGCTGACCCCCTATCCATGTGTGGATTTCAATGGGAGGGGGGGCATGATTTTTTGAAGCACCTGATTAGAGCCAGAGGCTACAATAGGCTTCAAAAAAGGGTGGGCTCAGGGAGCAGAGATTCCAGCCAGTTGTGTGACGATATTGAATTAATTTTTGCTATTTTCACACTAAAGTTCCTCCCCGCCAATCAGGAGGCAGGTCGTGAGACCTGTTTCACAATTGGCCAAAGCGTTAGGTGATCCTATTGGATGCCTATCGCTTTGGAAGAAAAGACACACGGCCACAGCCGGAGAAGTGGAGGAGAGGACACCAGAGGAGAGGACAGCCCGCCAGCCCTAGATAGGTGCCATGACGCCGGCCTCCTGGAGGTGGTGGGGGATGTGGTGGTGCCACGCTGTGGTTCGCCGGGGGGTCGCTGTCACTGTCAGTGCCACGCCACCGCCGTGGACCGGGGGGGGGATCGAGCTGTCAGTGCCGCACCGCCCAGAGGGGGGGGTATTTGTTTGCCGTCCCCCAAAGGAAAAACCCACCAGTTGCCACTGCTTTCTTGTAATATAGACATTTCTGTAAGGGAATCGCCAAGTGTAAAGATATCCTGTGTAGGTCTCTATCCATCTTATGTAGTTTTGGGTGGGCTGACTCTTACCATTATGGTGGGATTTGAAAACAAAAACTATACAGCTGTAAAATGCATTCATTGCCACATTTTATTCACATGCTGATGGCACATTCGTTTGTTTTTTTTTATTCAACAGTATGTTGAATACCAAGAAAATACATTATCAAGCAGTACCAAAGTTCAGTTTTCTATTTCCAATTCTATTTGTTTATCAGTGCTTCTAAACATTCACTTGTGCATGCTGTTTAGTACTGATGGTCATTGACCCTAAAATTAATTAACCCTAATCAATTCACTGTAATCAGCCCAAAGCTGGTATTGATTCCTCTTCATATGAGCTGCATTTTGAAAAGGCTTCCTATTGACAGATGATAAACGGTTTGACTTTTGAAGAAATTTGCTGCGCAGGGAGTTTTTTTTTATTTTTTTATATTTATTTCAATCTAGCCAGGTGCAACTATAATAAAACTCAGAATATTTACCAAGCATTTCAAGTGATATTTGTTATAACCCTTTCGCTGCCAGGACCGCACTTTTTGCACACGTTTGAAAAATAATTTTAGGCCTGAAGTTTACAAAACACACCCAAACATTATATATTTTCTGAAAGTAGATACCCTAGAGAATAAAATAGTGGTAGTTCCAATTTTTTATGTCACATGATATTACCGCAAAAGGTCTAGGAAATGCAAAATTTCAGTAAAAACACACTAATGTGAATTTTAGGGCAAACAATAAATTTACCCAGGTTTTTGGTAAAATATAAAAGAAGAGGTTGGGCCGAGTAAATAGATACCCAACATGCCGAACCTTAAATTTTTGTGTGTCCCGTGAAATGGCGTCAGACTTCAGTACCCTATATTTTCTATAGGTGACGCTTCAGAAGCCCCCTATAGGTATCAGTTTAGTGTTATGGAGGAGGTCTTGTGTTAGAATTATTGCTCTCACTCCGGCGTGCGCAGTGATATGTAACGTTTATTGCAATTTACGTTTTCATGCGTAGGCGCCCCAATGCATGCGTTTACGTTCGTGCGTGTGTATATGTGGTGTGGGGGGGCCTCAAAAAAAAAAATTGGGGGGATTTTATGTGTTTGGGTGTAACTTTGTATAACCCCTATGTGATGTTTTTTTCGTGACAGGTTCTCTTTATTGAAATATGCAGGGCCTAAAAGACCCTGCATGTCTCCCCTGTGCTCCACTGAATGTTTTGCAATGCAGATCGAAAGGGTTAAATCTTATTTTATTAAAGTTTTCAATCAAAAATACAGATTTACTTTTACAGTATACAAAATAGAGTGGGTGGCACAGTGGTGTAGTGGATAGCACTTTTGCCTGGCAGCAAAAGGGTCGCTGGTTCGAGTCCCAACCACAACACTATCTGCCTGGAGTTTGCATGTTTTCCCTGTGCCTGCGTGGGTTTCCTCCGCGTACTCCGGTTTCCTCCCACACTCCAAAGACATACTGGTAAGTTAAAGTGGTTGTCAAGTCATGACAACCACTTTAAACTACAGGTAAGCCTACAATAAGGCTTGCCTCTAGGTCCAGGAAATATCTCCTAAACCTGTACGGTTTAGGAGATATCCCCTGTACCTGCATGTGTCGACGTCATCGGCACATGCGCACTGAAGAATCGGCACCCAGGGTAGCCCAGGGTGCCATTTCTTCTGTATTTGTGCCGTAAATGATGGCTCCCGTGCGCATGCGCTGGAGTGACATCAGCGCGGCTCTGCCAATCACAGCGCTGGAGCCCGCGCTGTGATTGGATGGAGCCGCAGACCAGGAAGTACGATGTCGCCAGTCACATCGGTGTGCCGAGACTGCTGCAACAGCTTCGTTCTGAGGTAAGTGTCTCATTATGCCTTTTGCTTTGCAGGCTTTTTTTTTTTTTGGGGGAGGTGGGGGCGGCTTTACAACCACTTTAATTGGCTCCTGTCTAAATTGGCCCTAGTATATGTATAAATGTGAGTTGGGGACCCTAGATTGTAAGCTCCTTGAGGGTAGGGACTGATGTGATTGTACAATGTATATGTAAAGCGCTGCGTAAATTGACAATGCTATATAAGTACCTGAAATAAATAAAAATAAAAAAATTGAGTGGGTATATATAGAAAAACTTCTACCATTGTTTGAGATGTATTGTTTATCCCTTATATATCAAGGGTATATATTCTTCAGCTAATGTGCAATAATTACCTATTTTGATAATCAAACATGTCAAAAATTGTTTCATTTAACTTTAGCTAGTCGTATATTCTGCTTTTAATTGGAGAATCACATCTTTATGCATATTGTTTGTAATATATACAATAAATACAGAAAAAAAAAACAAAAAGAGGAAAAAAAAGAGGAAAAAGGAAAAAAAAGGGGGGGGGGGGGTCGCTAATGGGGAGGGAGATAAAAACCGAAGTTGGAAGATGTTGGTTTACCGAAACACTCCATCATGGCTCGTCAAGAACGATGGTCGAGTTCCCTTTAGCCCAGGTAAGAAACTCAGGTGAGTCTCTAAACCTGACCCAGTATTTCCAGGTATGAGAAAAAATTTCTTCTACTCCCATTTCTTGTGGCAGCAGCCACTCCAATTTTCTGATGGAGTCTAGTTCAATTGGCCATTCCGCTAGGGAGGTTAAAGTCGATTTCCAATGTCGAGGAATGACTGTCCTGGCTGCATTAAGGAAGTGTCTAAGCACGTCTTTTTTTCACTGACTGAAGAGATCGGGGTATCATGGACAGGAAAGCCACACTGGGTGATGGGTGATTAAAGATATCAGTAAGTTCAAGTGATACTTAAAGGGAACCCGTCATGAGAGAAATGTGCTGCCATTATCAACTGCCTTTTCAGTATGTAGGTTCATTTAGATTTTTCTGTTGCAGTAACACATGGTTTAACCAGTTCAGATCCGCGCTATAGCCGAAAGACGGCAACAGCGCAGATCTCAATTGCTGGGCGGACGTCCATGGATGCCTGCCTCTTCGCGCGCTCCCCGCGTGCACTCACAGCCTGTGGCAGCGTGCTCCCGCAGCACCCCTCGTGGGCGTGCCCACGGGTCGGTTGGAGACCCATGATCACCTTTTAGAGCTGAAGAACGGGGAACCGCCGATGTAAACACGGCGGTTCTCCGTTCTGTGAAGGGGGACATAGCAGATCTACTGATCCCTGACACTGGGATCAGTTAGATCTGTTATGTCCTGGCCAGCCCCCTCACAGTTAGAACACACCCAGGGAACACAGTAACCCCCTTCACTGCCCCCTTAGTGTTAACCCCTTCCCTGTCAATGACATTTACACAGTAATCAGTGGACATTTAAATTTCTGATCGTTGTATAAATGTCAATGGTCCCAAAAAAGTGTAAAAAATGTCTGACATGTCTGCTGCAATATCGCAGTCCCGATAAAATTCGCAGATCGCCGCCATTACCAGTAAAAAAATAAAAAAAAAACAATTATAAAAATGCCATAAATCAATTCCCATAGTTTGTAGATGCAATATCTTTTGCGCAAACCAATCAATATATGCTGATTGCATTTTTTTTAACAAAAGTATGTAGAAGAATATATATCGGCCAAAACTGATGAATAATTTTCTTTTTTATATTTTTTTTTGGATATTGATTATAGCAAAAAGTAAAAAATATTGTTCTTTTTTCAAAACCGGCGCCCTTTGTTTATAGCGCAAAAAATAAAAACCGCAGAGGTGATCAAATACCACCAAAAGAAAGCTCTATTTGTGGGAAAAAAATGATAAAAACTTTGTTTGGGTACAACGTTCCATGACCACGCAATTGTCATTCAAAATGGTACAGCGCCGAAAGCCGAAAATGTCTGGCCAGGAGGGGGGTTTAAGTGCCCACTAAGCAAGTGGTTAAACAATATGCTACTGTGCATTACTGCAATGCAGGTTCCACTCACTGTACAGTAGAAAGCAACACACAACGCTCATACCATATGTTTTAATACTTTGTGTTGCTAAAAGAAAAAGGTCATGTGCATTTTTTGATCTGTTGCTGTATGTTGGCAGCACATTCACAAGCAATATGCTTCCTTAACACAACCCAGGGCAAGAGATCTCAAACGTGTGAATCCAGTCTGAATGTTTACAAGGCAAAGCAGCTCTTACAAGACACCATCAAGATAAAGCTGCATATTATAAAATACCTTTCCTGACAGACTCCATGGCAGCATACAGTACGTGTGGGTAGGCTCCGCCTCCATAACTACCCTATAGGACTCTGCTCCCATAAATCTTTGCTCCACACCAGCAGCCGACCCAGGGTCTCTGGCCTCCGATAAGTCCCACTAAGGGAGGGTATGGAGTGTAACACAGAGTAGCGCTGAAATCAGGAGCTCCTGAAGAGTGTGCAATGGCTGATAGCCTTGCTGTGAGCAGGTGGCCCTATCTGCAAGCCCGGTGTGTGTGTGTATACATTCAAGCACCCTGACTGCCGCGATCGTGCGGGATTGGTAAGTCCTCTCCTTGCAGGTCCCGCCATTGCTCCCTGCACTTCCTGGTCACGTCTGCTCTGGAAGCGACCATAGGGGTGGCTGGGGGTTTGGCTGGTTCTGTGTTCCAGCGTCGGTAGTCGCGGCCGTACCACGCATGTACCGGTGCAGCACGAGAACAAGGCTGGGTTCGCACATGCGCACGAGCGGCCTGTGTGACGTCACGGCGGTGCCGTGTTTAAGCTGTGTATGATCAACAGAGTCTCGGGAATGCGTACGGGCATTGTGGTAGCTTCCCCAGGCTCTCTGATCCACAGCATCAGGTAGGCACACAATGGTCTGGGTGACTGGTGAGGAGGGGGCGGCAGGCTGATTATTTACCTCTCTCTCCCTAGATGTTCAAGGTTCGCTATGGATGCCTCACTGCCCCCTAGTGGCCAAACATCTCACAGCAGGTATTGTGATTCCTGTGGAGCAGGGGGGAGAGGAGCTCTTGTTTCAGTCTGTGTCTCATGTTTTTCTCTCTCTCTCTCTATTTTATCTACTTCTGGCTCTTTTTTTTTTTTAAGCCCCTCCAGGTCTAAACAATAGGAAGATACAAGGAGAAGGAGCAGCTCAAAATCACACCACCGTCACTCTTCCTCTGGGTCAAAACACGGGTCCCACTCCCGGTCAAGCCACCGCAGTAGGGAGCCCGCACCCCTCCCCCCTCATGCCCTATGGAAAGGGTTGATAATTCTTGCTGGGGATGTAGGACTGGGGTTCCGGCGGGAAGATCCCTCTGCAATCTCTGCTTTGGGAAAGTGGCAAATGAGAGAGAAGGACCGGATCAGCGCCTGGAAACATTAGTCAGGCAGGTGGTGCAAGACTCCCTCCAGGAGAAAGTCAAGCAGACCCCAGGACCCTATGTTGGAATCACCAGGCCCTTCAGGGGAGGCCGTTTACCCAGAATGGGGGGAATCCTCCCAGGTCAGTAGACCATCAGTTGTGCCAGTGAATAGGTGGCAGAGGATTCCATGGTGGGCTTTCAATATGTCTTAGCTCCGGCCATGGTCAGAGCAGTCAAGGCAGCTCTAAGGTTGGAGGATCCGGCACTTTCCCCTCCGAAACAAAAGAAATTTTTCAAGCAGCTCAGCAGAGAGCGTCCCCATTTCCCGCTGCTGGGAGAACTGGGGGAAATTATCTCGGAAGAGTGGGCCAAAGTGAACAAGAGGAGCTCTCTGCACTCTAAGGTGCAGAGACTGTATCCCTTTAAGGAGGAAGATGTTAAGCACCTTGAGTCAGCCCCAGCCATAGATGCAGCTCTAATGAGACTTGCCAGATATGTAACCCTGCCTTTAGAAGACACAGTCTCTTTTAAAGACCCGCTAGAAAGGCGAATTGATGCTGACCTCAAAAAGATCTATTTGTCAGCAGGGATGGCCTGCAAGCCAGCCTTGGCCTTGGCAGCAATTTCGAAGGCAATGGAGATCTGGACTGATAGTGTGGAGGAAACCCTAGCGGGCTATTCTCTAGAGGTCACAAGGAATTCCCCTATCCAGGAGCTCAGGATGACATTGGCCTTCCTGGGGGAGGCGTCGCTCAACATCATTCGCCTGGGGGCCCATGTGATGCTGTCCTCTGTAACCGCAAAGCGAGCTCTGTGGCTGCGCCCGTGGATGGCTGATCCGGCCTCCAAGCAGGCTTGGTGACGGATTCCCTTCAGGGGACCTCTCTATTTGGGGATAAGCTGAACGAGACCATTTCTCAGGCCAAAGGGGGTAAGTCGGGGTTCCTCCCTCAGGACCGGCGTCTGCAGGCGTTTAGATGCTAGTTTCCAAGGAAGCAGGGCGCAGACAGGGGCAAAGAAGCGTGCAGTTATAGGCCAGGCCATGAGTTTGGAAGATCTCGGAGAAACAGACAAGCTGCCACCAAGAAAATGGCCAAAAGCGCCCCTCCCGCCAATCAGGATTCTGCAAAGTCCTTTTAAGATTGGGCCCGCTCAGGCAGGCCAGGTGGGGGCGCGCCTCCGCCGGTTCCGGCATGTCTGGGCGGCCTCAATCCGGGACTTCTGGACCGTCAGAACGGTATCTTTGGGCCACACCTGGTCCTTCGACAGAAGTCCAAAGCTCAAGTTTGTGCCTACAACAATTCTGCCCGCTTTGGAAGAAAAGAGACAAGTTCTAGTGTCTTACGTGAACACTCTTCTCGAGCAAGGAGCAGTCACCCTGGTTCCAGAAGGCGAACGGGGACGAGGCATGTATTCTCCCCTTTTCTTGGTACAGATAAGTGTGGCGCATGGAGGCCGGTAATAGATCTCACACACCTCAACCGGTTCATCCGCAAGGAAAGATTCAAAATGGAATCCCTATTTACCGTAATACAATCTGTCCAGCCAGGAGACTGGTTGATTACCATCTACTTGAAAGACGCGTACTTTCATGTTCCGGTAGCGGAAGAGTTCCAGCGGTTCCTGCGCTTCGCATTGGATCAATGACACCTACAATTTAAATGCCTCCCCTTCGGCCTAACGACATCGGCCTGCCACGTGTTTTCCAAAGTTGTACTAGCTGTAGTGGCACTTCTGAGGGTGGAAGGCGTCCGCATTTACCATTACCTGGGCGACTTACTCCTCCTAAGACGCCCAAGACAGAGGCTGTTTGTTGGAACACAAGGTTTTGGTGATTCGTACCTTACAGCGGTATGGATGGCTCTTAAATTTGGAGAAAAGTCAGCTGGTGCCCACTCAATCCCTAATTTTCCTCAGGGCCCACTTCAATACCAGTTCAAACACAGTTTCTCTTCCCAAGGAGAAGATATTGACAATCCAAGACAGGATACACCAGGCTCTGTCATCCTCACCCCTTTCAGCTCTTCAGTGCTTGAAAGTGATGGCAGCCTCGATTCAATGGTGAAGTGGGCACAGTGGTGGATGCGGCCCTTCCAGGGGGGCTTCCTCAAGCAGTGGAGATCACGCAGCAAATCCCAGCTCATCCACATAACGTCATCAATGAATTAATCTCTCCTCTGGTGGATACGACGAGAAAACCTGACCAGATGCCACTCTCTGATCACCCATCGCATGGTTGACAGTGACGTCGGATGCTAGCACCAAAGGCTGGGGGGCGCACTGCTGGACGGAAGTAGTGCAAGGCACGTGGGACTTCCCGGTGCACCGGATAGTGTCCAACTCTTTGGAACTCCGAGCCGCCTTCAAAGCTCTTGTGGCATTCCACCATTTAATGAAGAGGGTCTCGGTTATGCTAAAACTGGACAACACCACCGCAGTGGCTTACATAAAGAAGCAGGGGGGGCTCGCAGTGGTTCCCTGCTGTGGGAGGTGGAGCCAGTTATGGACTGGGCCCAAAAACACCTGGACAACATCTCGGCGGTGTATATTCCCGGGGTCCAGAATGTTCAGGTGGACTTTTTACCCAGACACGAGTTTGACAACAACAAGTGGTCCCTCCACAGGGAGGTGTTCAGTTGGCTCCTAACCTTGGGGATGATTCCGGAGATCGATATGTTCGCCTCACCTTGCAACAACAAACTCCCGAGGTACTTCTCGAGGCTCCAAGATCCCCAAGCCTACGGGGTGGATGCTCTCTCGGAGCAATGGACATTCTGCAGGGCCTACGCCTTTCCCCCGGTGCCTCTGATCTTTCAATTTCTCAGGAGTGGATCCCCTTCTGGCCAAACAGGCAGTGGTTTCCGCTTCTATCCTCACTCAGTTTCAAGGACCCGATTGCCCTACCAGCCAGACAGGACTTTCTCCCACAGGGTGCAGCTCTGCACCCATGCCCAGCGCATCTACGTCTCAGGGCCTGGTTTTTGAGAGGAGAAGGTTGGAATCACTCGGCTGTCCACAAGAGGCCATTCCCACCTTGTTAAGTGCTAGGAGAAGTGGCACCAATAGAGTGTATCAAAGGATTTGGGCAAAGCTCGTGGACCATTTATCTTCCAGAAACAGCACTAGAGATGCTCTATGAGTATCAGATGTTCTTAGTTTCCTTCAATCTGGTGTCGACTTGTCCTTATGAGTCAGTTCGCTAAGGGTCCAAGTATCAGCTATCTCGGCCTTCTCAGGCATATCATGGGCTAAAGATATACTTATACGCCAATTCTTCAAAGGGGCGACCAGGCTGAGACCTCAAAGGAAGCCAAGATTTTTAAAATGGGATTTGCCGTTTGTCCTGGATTCCCTGTCTCAGTTTAACTCAGACCCTGGCAATCCACTGACACTGAAGGACCTTACACAAGACGGCCTTCCTGGTGGCAATTTTTTCAGCCAAGAGAGTATCCGAGATTAGCAACTTGGGATAAGGAGAACCCTTTATAACCTTCTTCCCTGACAGGGTGGTTCTGGTACCTATGTTAGGGTCAAGACCAAAGGTAACCTCTGTTTTCCATGAAAATCAAGAAATTGTGCTTCCCACTCTTAAAAGGTCGGACAGTTCCAAAATTCATCCACTAGATATGGGGCAGTCCCTAAAGCTTTATGTGGAAAAAACTGCTCCTTTTCAGCAGACGGAACATCTGTTTGTCCTCATGTATGGTAAAAACAAAGGTTCACAAGCTTCAAGCAGATCTATGGCTTTCTGGATTGTCCAGATCATCCAACAAGCTTACAAAGAGAAGGGGTTGGCTCCTCCAGAGGCAGTGACGGCGCACTCCAACCGGAGCATCGTGACATCGTGGGTGGCAGCTCTGCATGTAGTGCCTGACGTAATATGCAAGGCGGCATCGTGGTCCTCTATTAATACATTCATGTCTCACTATTGTGTGGAACCTGCAGCTTTGTCTTCAGTTAACTTTTGTGCTCAGGTTCTATCCCTTGAGAATGTTAATTAAAAAAATGTCTTTGCTCAGCAGATTCTCACCCGTGTGTGTAGCGAGATATTTCCCACACGTATGCTGCCATGGAGTCTGTCAGGGAAATGGAAAATTTACTATCAAATACTTACCGTAATTTTCCTTTCCTGATAGACTCCATGGCAGAAGGAGTTCCCACCCAAAGGCCTGGAGTACGCTAGTTACGGAACACGGCTGCTGGTGTGGAGCAAAGATTTATGGGAGCAGAGTCCTATAGGGTAGTTATGGAGGCGGAGCCTACCCACACATATGCTGCCATGGAGTCTATCAGGAAAGGAAAATTATGGTAAGTATTTCATAGTAAATTTTCCGTTATACAGCAAAATATTATGTCACAAGAGACGAAAAGCTACAAAAGACTGAACTGAAGAAAATCAGAATAAGCATACAGTAGCATCTAGAAAAAGAATATTCCTTGATCGGATGCTTGTGTAGCGGTGTCCCTGACCCCTAGAGGCCTAGTGGTGGTGACCTCCAGACTCAGGGAGAGCTGACATCCTTCCTCGAAGTGTGGGTTATTAGGCACGGTGGGTGTAATGCAAGTTGGAAACATGAGCGCCAGTCACTTTTTGGATGCAAGAAAGAGATTTATTATCTCTTAACAGAACTAAGGGAGGGTTAGGGCCAGGGCACCCTTTAGGCAGATGCAATAGCAATTGGCAGACTCTGAGACAAAAATAATAGGCAGACAGCTATACAGACAGAGGGCCTTTAAGCTGGTTGCAGCAACTATATTTGTAGAACTGCTGTCTCCTATAGCAACTGAACTCTCCAACTGCAATGTAGATCCGCACACTTAAATCACAGTGTCCTTGGTTGCAGATCTTCACTCAGATCTCACAGTCTCTTACTGTACATCTTCATTCACTGAGCTTCCAGTCTCTCACCAGACTTCTCAAGATTCCAGACGTCACTGGATCCCCTGGGCTCTTCCACAACTGACCCGCTGTAAAATCCTCAAACGTCACCCCTGCTAACCCGCTTGGTCCCTGGCTTGGCACTGCTGAAGCTTTCCCACTTGTTCACCGTCTGTGGCTGGTGAATAAGGCTGCTCTGGTGCTTCTTCAGACTTTCAATGAACTGGCCTTTGATAACAGGAGTAATTGTCCCTTAGTGGTGACTGGGTCCCCTTAATCTCTGACCTTGCTCCTCACTTGCCTCTGGTAACAGGAGTAATTGTCCCATGTGACAACTGCTTCTCCTTCACCTCTAGCAACCCTCGGTTCCCGATCTGGCTGAACCTCTGTAACGATCCGGCTCCACTTGGGCTGAGCCTCTGCAACTTGGTTGGACTTCCGGCCGAAAGCAACACCGTGCTGCTTCTCTCAAACCTGAATAGGCCTCAGGCAGCCTAGCAGCCAGGTGCTCACAGGATAGGTCTCCAGGCTTCTGGATTAGCTACCCTGAACCTTGTAACATACATCCACCCAGACAGCCATCCAGGTGGCACAGAACCCCAATCACCTGATAAATAGGCTCTCCCAGTAGGCCAAGTGGCTAAAGAAACAATGCCACCTAGTGACAGAAGAGAGAGGTTCATCAAGTCCAGATTTAGGAAAAGTCAGTGGACCCCCTAACAATCAGCCAGGCTAGTTACCACCTGGCAAACACAATTTGTTGTCAACAACATTGGTTCTCAACCTTTCCATAAAAGTATGGGAATGCAAAACATGTATTGAAAGGCTGGAAGATTTTGCATGGGGCTAGGTGTCACTGTGAAGGGAATGGGTGTTGTGGAGTAGGATAGGGGACATGGCAGAAGACTTGGTAGCCCTGTACGGGATGAGGTTTCTGGTGGGAGCTGAGAAGCACTGTAGGAGGTTGGGGGGGACAGGGTTGCCTCTGGACTGTTATCAGTTAGCAATATTCCCCTCTGTCTCTGTGAACTACAAACCACCCCCCCCCCATGCTATTGAGATGGGTGTTAATGGCAGGATTACCAGGGTAAAATAAACTAAAAAAAGTGTTAAAAAGGAAAACGAATGCAGCCAACACATCTAAGTGCCAGTAAGCTGCAATACTATAATATTTTTTTTCTTGGGTATAATTTATTAACACCATTACATGGATTTGTGTACTACGTAATAGGTGCAATAGATGATATTTATTCTAATATATCAAGTCACTGCTTTACAGTCTATCCTATTGGTAAGTGGTAATTTTCTTACAATAACCTGTGTACCTGTTTTATTTTTTTTTTTGCATGTGCTTTATATTTATTTTGGTGTGTATTGTCAAACGATTTGTAGGATATAGTACCCAGTGGTAGTGATATATACGTAATCTGCTGACATGATCTTGGAACTTAAATTGATTGTAAGGTCCACTGTACAGCTATGACGATTTGTGCAGGATGGCGGCGGCTGGTCGGCAAGTGGTTAAATTAAATTTCCATCATTTATTAACTACCTTAGCTTCTGACGTAGAGAAATGGAAACCCTTAGTCATCTCCTTCGGTAGGTGCAATAAAATGAACATCATGCCAAGACTCTTATATCTGCTGCAGGCTTTAACCATCAAAATACCACAAAAGTTTTTTCAGACGATCCAATCGGTCTTCATTAAATATGTCTAGCAGGGGAAATCATCTCACCTACAGAGTACCTTTCTACAGAGACCCAAGATAACAGGGGAGTAGGCCTCCCAGATCCTGCCTTATACTGCACTGCGGTACATATGACTAGAGTGACTGATTGGTGCAGGCACTCCTCCCTTAAACTTTGGGTCTCTCTGTAACAGGACTCAATACCATTTCCCTGGTATCCCATGGGCAGGCATCCACCTCCCTCGCCTTCATCAATCCCATCTCCTAATAGAACCAACACTTTTAGAACTTAAAAGGTATTTTAAGTTAGCAGGAACTACCAGTTTTCCCTCACCAATGTCGCCCATGCACATTATAGGTCATCCAGATTTTGCCCAGGCTACACAGATAAGGACTTTTGAATCCAAACAGATTTGAATATTATCCGAGCATCCAGGCTGGGTTCAACTCTCAGATCTTTATGGATCCCTCTATAGCACAGCATTGGGTAGATGGAGTCTACCAAAGTTGTCTCACTTTCTACGTTCCCTCCCAGAACCAGCGCGCTTTACCAGGCACCTTACCGCATTTGAAATACTCTGCCTCGGTGAAGACCACACTCGTAAATCCCTCTCCTTCGCATATAGTATTCTGCTTGACTCCAGTAGGATCCTCCATATCTATCCAAATGGGAAAGGGACTTGAACACTACATTTACCGATAATCAAAAGCGTTGTGTACTCTTTTTTTGGACACAAATCCTCCTTGTGTAGTAAATACCAAGAGACTACATACAAAATCCGGTCATGGTGGCACCAGACGCCCGCTGTTTTAGCGTCTATATTTCCGGGACACAATTCCTCTTGTTGGAGATGTGGTGCCCAGGTGAGTACACTATTTCATATCTTTTGGGACTACCCAAATATCCAACCTTTTTTGGCGACAAGTTTTGCAGATTGTTTACAAATTAATAGACGTCTTCCTATTTGACAACCCTGCGGCAGTGCTTCTAAATTTAACCCCTATGTCCAGTAGGAAATACCGTAAGTCTCTATTAAAGAGGAACTAAACCCTGGTGGGGTTTACTTCCTCTATGTTGCCCTGGAATGTAAAAGCATAATGGGCTACTATGCATCGCATATTAGCCTATTATGTGCCACTTACCTGCATTGGAAGCCCACAATGTCCAGCGACGTCCATCTTCTGCCCCTCTTCCTTCCGGGGCCGCGATCTCCAGGTCTGTGACTGACCGGAGTCGCGTGACGTCACATCCACGCATGCACGCGGAGCCGCCAGTCACGGCACAATCTCACTGAAGGAACGGCACGGAGGCTGTTTCTTCACTGCGCATGTGCCCGATGATGTGGACACATACAAGTACACTGCATATCTGCTAAATCATGCAGGTTTGGGAGATATGCAGGGGACCTACAGGTAAGCCTTATTATAGGCTTACCTGTAGGTTAAAGTGGTTGTCACGGGTTGACAACCACTTTAAAGCACTTACTGAATGCCAAAAGGGCCTGCATTCCCAGTATGTGGAAGAGCCAATCTCCACCTACCATCTCTCAATGGTTCACCAGGGTAAAGGATATCCAACACATGGAGTATTGGATGGTAAGTGAGGAGCACAACGCGCAATGGCTTCACTGGGACATGTTTTACTATTCAGATGAATACTTTATCATTATCCTAACCTGCCAACATATATAGCATTGGGTCCGATTTGAGGTCATGCGGGTCCCACAGTGGATTCTCACCCCTTGTATCCGCCCCATGGCACACCTAATTTTATCTCTTTCTTATCTTTCTCTCTCCCTTTAGACACCCTACAGTGATTCTCTTCCCTTTCATTAAATATTATTTTCTAAAAAAATATCTTTTGCGCAAACCAATCAATATATGCTGATTGCATTTTTTTTAACAAAAGTATGTAGAAGAATATATATATCGGCCAAAACTGATGAATAATTTTCTTTTTTATATTTTTTTTGGATATTGATTATAGCAAAAAGTAAAAAATATTGTTCTTTTTTCAAAACCGGCGCTCTTTGTTTATAGTGCAAAAAATAAAAACCGCAGAGGTGATCAAATACCACCAAAAGAAAGCTCTATTTGTGGGAAAAAAATGATAAAAACTTTGTTTGGGTACAACGTTCCATGACCGCGCAATTGTCATTCAAAATGGTACAGCGCCGAAAGCCGAAAATGTCTGGCCAGGAGGGGGGTTTAAGTGCCCACTAAGCAAGTGGTTAAACAATATGCTACTGTGTATTACCGCAATGCAGGTTCCACTTACTGTACAGTAGAAAGCAACACACAACGCTCATACCATGTGTTTTAATACTTTGTGTTGCTAAAAGAAAAAGGTCATGCGCATTTTTTGATCTGTTGCTGTATGTTGGCAGCACATTCACAAGCAATATGCTTCCTTATGCTTCCTTAACACAACCCAGGGCAAGAGATCTCAAACGTGTGAATCCAGTCTGAATGTTTACAAGGCAAAGCAGCTCTTACAAGACACCATCAAGATAAAGCTGCATATTATAAAATACCTTTCCTGACAGACTCCATGGCAGCATACAGTATGTGTGGGTAGGCTCCGCCTCCATAACTACCCTATAGGACTCTGCTCCCATAAATCTTTGCTCCACACCAGCAGCCGACCCAGGGTCACTGGCCTCCGATAAGCCCCACTAAGGGAGGGTATGGAGTGTAACGCAGAGTAGCGCTGAAATCAGGAGCTCCTGAAGAGTGTGCAATGGCCGATAGGGCCAGCTGCTCACAGCAAGGCTATCTGCAAGCCCGGTGTGTGTGTGTGTATACATTCAAGCACCCTGACTGCTGCGATCGTGGGGGATTGGTAAGTCCTCTCCTTGCAGGTCCGGCCATTGCTCCCTGCACTTCCTGGTCACGTCTGCTCTGGGAGCAACCATAGGGGTGGCTGGGGGTTTGGCTGGTTCTGTGTTCCAGCGTCGGTAGTCGCGGCCGTACCACACATGTGCCGGTGCAGCACGAGAACGAGGCCGGGTTCGCACATGCGCACGAGCGGCCTGTGTGACGTCACGGCGGTGCCGTGTTTAAGCTGTGTATGATCAACAGAGTCTCGGGAATGCGTACGGGCATTGTGGTAGCTTCCCCAGGCTCTCTGATCCACAGCATCAGGTAGGCACACAATGGTCTGGGTGACTGGTGAGGAGGGGGCGGCAGGCTGATTATTTATCTCTCTCTCCCTAGATGTTCAAGGTTCGCTATGGATGCCTCACTGCCCCATAGTGGCCAAACATCTCACAGCAGGTATTGTGATTCCTGTGGAGCAGGGGGGAGAGGAGCTCTTGTTTCAGTCTGTGTCTCATGTTTTTCTCTCTCTCTCTATTTTATCTACTTCTGGCTCTTTTTTTTTTTTTAAGCCCCTCCAGGTCTAAACAATAGGAAGATACAAGGAGAAGGAGCAGCTCAAAATCACACCACCGGCACTCTTCCTCTGGGTCAAAACACGGGTCCCACTCCCGGTCAAGCCACAAGGAGCCCGCACCCCTCCCCCCTCATGCCCTATGGAAAGGGTTGATAATTCTTGCTGGGGATGTAGGACTGGGGTTCCGGCGGGAAGATCCCTCTGCAATCTCTGCTTTGGGAAAGTGGCAAATGAGAGAGAAGGACCGGATCAGCGCCTGGAAACATTAGTCAGGCAGGTGGTGCAAGACTCCCTCCAGGAGAAAGTCAAGCAGACCCCAGGACCCTATGTTGGAATCACCAGGCCCTTCAGGGGAGGCCGTTTACCCAGAATGGGGGGAATCCTCCCAGGTCAGTAGACCATCAGTTGTGCCAGTGAATAGGTGGCAGAGGATTCCATGGTGGGCTTTCAATATGTCTTAGCTCCGGCCATGGTCAGAGCAGTCAAGGCAGCTCTAAGGTTGGAGGATCCGGCACTTTCCCCTCCGAAACAAAAGAAATTTTTCAAGCAGCTCAGCAGAGAGCGTCCCCATTTCCCGCTGCTGGGAGAACTGGGGGAAATTATCTCGGAAGAGTGGGCCAAAGTGGACAAGAGGAGCTCTCTGCACTCTAAGGTGCAGAGACTGTATCCCTTTAAGGAGGAAGATGTTAAGCGCCTTGAGTCAGCCCCAGCCATAGATGCAGCTCTAATGAGACTTGCCAGATATGTAACCCTGCCTTTAGAAGACACAGTCTCTTTTAAAGACCCGCTAGAAAGGCGAATTGACGCTGACCTCAAAAAGATCTATTTGTCAGCAGGGATGGCCTGCAAGCCAGCCTTGGCCTTGGCAGCAATTTCGAAGGCAATGGAGATCTGGACTGATAGTGTGGAGGAAACCCTAGCGGGCTATTCTCTAGAGGTCACAAGGAATTCCCCTATCCAGGAGCTCAGGATGAAATTGGCCTTCCTGGGGGAGGCGTCGCTCGACATCATTCGCCTGGGGGCCCAGGTGATGCTGTCCTCTGTGACCGCCAAGCGAGCTCTGTGGCTGCGCCCGTGGATGGCTGATCCGGCCTCCAAGCAGGCTTGGTGACGGATTCCCTTCAGGGGACCTCTCTATTTGGGGATAAGCTGAACGAGACCATTTCTCGGGCCAAAGGGGGTAAGTCGGGGTTCCTCCCTCAGGACCGGCGTCTGCAGGCATTTAGGTGCTAGTTTCCAAGGAAGCAGGGCGCAGACAGGGGCAAAGAAGCGTGCAGTTATAGGCCAGGCCATGAGTTTGGAAGATCTCGGAGAAACAGACAAGCTGCCACCAAGAAAATGGCCAAAAGCGCCCCTCCCGCCAATCAGGATTCTGCAAAGTCCTTTTAAGATTGGGCCCGCTCAGGCAGGCCAGGTGGGGGCGCGCCTCCGCCGGTTCCGGCATGTCTGGGCGGCCTCAATCCGGGACTTCTGGACCGTCAGAACGGTATCTTTGGGCCACACCTGGTCCTTCGACAGAAGTCCAAAGCTCAAGTTTGTGCCTACAACAATTCTGCCCGCTTTGGAAGAAAAGAGACAAGTTCTAGTGTCTTACGTGAACACTCTTCTCGAGCAAGGAGCAGTCACCCTGGTTCCAGAAGGCGAACGGAACCTTTGATCG
>BLSH010523830.1:195508-206161 GCA_018402905.1 Glandirana rugosa | reverse complement strand
TCACATTGTGTCCTTTCGGCAAATCCGTGCGATCGTTCGGGTTCCGTCCGGACCCGGACCCGGACTTTGTCCCGAAGTTCGGACGGACCAGCAGAACCCGAACTTCCAGGTGTTCGCTCAACTCTAATCCCTGGTGGTCCTGGGTGGGCACATCCTTGGTGGTCCCTAGGCAGGCTCCCTGGTAGTCTAGTGTGGCAATCCTAGAGGGTAGGCTGTGCTGATAAATCATCAGCACAAACCCGCCCCTCAGGAGAGCAGCCAATCGGCTCTCCACTGGTCTGGTCTGCAGACCCAAGTACAGGAAAAGCCGATAAACGGCTTTCCTGTGTTACACTGTGACCAGCCATGAATGGTCACGGCTGATCATATGGTAAAGTGCTTCTGATGGAAGCGCTTTACCAAGATCAGTAATGCGGGGGGCAGACTGACCCCGTACACCACGACCGCCGTGATGCACGCCCCCCCCCCGGGAGCGCGCCGGCATGTTATCCTGAGGACATCATATGACTCCCAGTAAGGATAACTGAACCACTTCCCGGCCGTCATTCTGCATACAGCGGTCGGGAAGTGGTTAAATAGGCATGTGTCATGCCAGGGAGGGGCAGTCAGGTGGAAGATGGATATGGAGCTCTGAGGAGGCTGACGGTGGCCCTTGAGGGTGCTCCTTTGTCTGTGTGGGGGGGTGACCTCAGGCTTAGGGCTCGGGTGCTGGAAGGATCCTGCCAAAACACACGGAGGAAGCCCTTCCTGGAGGCACAGGAGCGAGGAGAAAGAACAGTAGGAGCAGGTCAGCACTTCTGGGAGATCTCCGGAGAGTCAGCCAGGTGGGCTGGTGAGTGTCAGTCTGGAGGACTAGTGAAAGGGACAACTGCAGCCAGGTGGGTTGGCAGTGCTTGAAGAGGTGGTGTCTGGGATCAATAGCCATAGGAGTGATGCAAGCTGGACACTGAAATTCTGCTACACATCTAAGGTTCCCTCGGTTCCTGCCTGTAATGGACCATTGCTTTCATCTGACTGAGTGACTGCCAAATATTCACAGCGTTTCAGCTAGGTTCTGCAAGTGAGTGCTGGAGACTGTATATAGGAAGAGTTGTACCTGAAGTTGCTGTTGAAGTCAAATGGGCATCCCATGACCACCTATCCCCATCCAAGTTACTACCCTCAATAACCAACAAAAAAAAAACCTAAGTCCCAGACTGTTCTGACTCAAGAGTGGCTGTGAAAATTCGGTGTGCCTGGCTGTGCAGGGTGGGGGGTCTCAGTTTACCTGCGGCTCCTTAGGGGGTGCTTTACATTTATAATAAAGGAGACTTTTTATTATTGTGAACAGTAGGGTGCTGGAATTTCCTACTATCTCTATAGTATCTAAATCAGCTGTAGGAAGTGTTCATTTTATAAAACATATCCCTGGAAGACAGTGAGATCCACATCAGTGGCTTATAGTTCATGTGTGCAGGGAACACATTCCCCAAGGAGATGGGGCCCACTGTGCACTGATCTATTGCACACATGGATGCTGTCTTGACTCCTAAGCTGCAGCTGTGCCTGTCACTTGCGGGTGCAGCATATTGCTAGGAGCTGCTCAGCCTGGGCATAGTGGCTGCCACACTGGATCCCTCTCCTCCCCACAGCTTGATTTCACAGCATGGCATGGGAGAGGAGAGCGAGGAGGAAGCTGCAATGTTATTGGGTAGATTAGCAGGCAGGATGTTAGCCCTGCCCCGGGACCTGCATGCCATGAACCAGAGCTAGAGAATGAGAGAAGCAGACCTAGAGCCTGGGAATAGATTGATCTGCTACCAGCTGCTGGTAGCAGATCCCAAACCTGAGGATGAGGTCAATGTGGGCGCAATGATGGGGGAATAGCTGAGACTTGTGAGGATAATGGAGCCTGTGTATTATGCCTCCTTCTGACCTATGTACTGCCTGTTCTCCACTATTAACTGCCCTCTCTCGACTTCCTGTCCCCACCATCATTGGCCTCTGTACTGGCTGTCCTCAACATCAACAGTCCCCTCTGTACCATGTCCCCTACCAGTAACTCCCTCTCTCTGTTCTGTATGTCCGCATTATCACCTGCCACCCCCTGCACTGCATGTCCCATTACTAACTGCCCCCCACATCTGTAATTGCCTGCCTCCAACTGATACCTCTGCACTGCATGTCCCATCATCAACTGCCCCCCTCTGTACTGCCTGTACCTACCATGAACTGCCGCATCTGTATTGCCTGTCCCCACCATCAACTGCCCTCCCATACACTCTTTATTATCAAGTACTTCCCTCTGCACTGCACGTCCCTTCATCAACTGCCCCCTCTATATTGCATGTTCCCCTCATCCCCTGTCCAATCTATGCTACTTGATCCCACCATCAACCATAAACCCACCATCAACTCTTACTCTTATCATCTGGGAGTAAAGGCAAAACCTAACTAATTGTAAACCTACTCTAAGCCACATTCTAAGTGTAGCCATGTGCTCCCTTAAGAGTGGCTTGTAGTAGTGGTTCACCTGATAGCTGATCTCAATCACACCATATGCACACATCCAGAGACACTGACCAGGTCAGTTCTTGGTTTTTGTTGTTTTATTTGGGGGAAATAACTTGGATGGGGATAAGGGGTAACTGTGGGATGCCCAAAGAATTATGGTACAAGGTCCCAATATACAAGCCTGTACACGCACACTTCACTGCAGACTCTCCCTCTGCAGACTATTGCTCCTCTCAACTCTCCAGCACTTCACTTGCTGACCATTACTCTTACAGTTCTCTCACTACACAGAACTCACAGCTTTCCACTCCTTTGCTTCTCTCCAGCTCAGAACTTAGTTTCCAGCCTGAAGGGAAATTTATCAGGCTTCTCTATACCCTTCTCTTCACCGCAGTTAGCACGTGGCGAGGCTTGCACTGTTTCAGCAGGACCTCAGGAACACCTATTACAAACCAGGGATCACAGGCCCATGAATGTGCAGTAAAGTACTTCAATGCTAACCGGGCATTTGACGGAATACAACTCCTAGCCCATCCTCTTCCAGGTCCCATCGACCTGCTCTCTGGTAGTGACTGTCATTTCCCTTAACTGACTCCCAAGGCTCCCACAGACAGATGGATAAGTTAAAGTCACCTCCTGTAAAGACACCTCCTGTAGCACATCCGCTGCTCGACTTTTCCTCCTGTGCAGCTCCAGGAATCACTCTCCTTCCTGGCTGTACCCAGATCTCCTAGGCCCCAAGGTCACCCTCCCCAAACTGGGGCGGCCTCCTGGGGAGGGGCCTGCACCACAGCGCCTCTGCTACATCTTTAGACTTCCACCCGACACTACTACTCCCAGATTGGGCTGACTCTGAGTATTTAAGGGGGCCTGTCCCCTGCCAACCCTGCTTGGGGATTGGTCAGGGCTCCTTAGAACACTCCAGATGGCTCCACCCACCTGCCAGCTCTCTGACCAGAAAACCTTCTCCAGGTTTCTAGAAAGAAGTGGGAGGTTCTGGTGATCTCATCTGTTAAGTCCACCCAATCCTCCCTGTGCTTCCCGTCCCAGCCCAGATCAAAACAATCAGGCCTGCACATTACAGTCAGGCCTGATTAAATTTACCTCTCCTAGACAAAATCCTGCTGGAAATACGAACCTATACTATGGGGGCGCTACATAAGCCTAATCTATCTAGCCTGTAAGAGGGCAGGGTGTTGGTTGTTTTGTCACGTCCTCCATGTTTCCCCTCTCGTTGGGAGTCAAGGAACAGTCACATAAGTGGCCTACCCCAGGGTGGGTTATTCTGGGTTACATTAGGCAAATTTTAACAGGGTCACTTTTCACACACATAGGGGGTACCTCTACTTTTAGAGATGAACGTACACCAAGCACACTGCACTGCAACTGTTCTCCAGTTAACTCTCAGTTCTCCATGTCAATGTACACTCCATAACTTGCATTTTGGAGGGACACGCAGAGCCAATGTCCACATCCTCCTGTCCAGCTTTCTCGACTACAATTCCTTGTAGCGAAGTGGGCCCCCGCCGAGTACCACACATGCGCTCAACTTAATTCTTGAACCTTTGTACTTCTGTGCAGGGTGAGGAACCTTTGTGGTGCAATCCGCTCGCATTGCTATGGGAAACAGACTGCTGACAGAAGGAGTGCCGACAACATCTCCCTTGCTGTTAGAGGGCATGCCACCTATAACAGGTACACGTTGTTAAGCTTCCATTACTCTAGGTAACCACATACAGTATGTCTTCAACTTACTACATTCTCAACCAATGTCTTTATAGCCCAATATATTAAGACCCACTTGTTTTTGTGTGTGTGGTTACTCATGATACACCTATTTAAAAACTTCAGACAGGCATGGACATTTCAATGCTTATATTTGGAAAAGTGCAAAAATAGATATTTCATAGTCCAACAGGCAAAACAGGATACTTCACAATTCGCTAATAGGACAGTGCATGCATCCTTGATCATTAGTACCTGTCACCATTTGAGGAGGCCACAAGGATGGTGAGCATGCATGCTTCAGTGAAAATGTCCCACTAATATTCCTTTTGGAGCACACACTTTGTGGAATCATGGACAGGGCACTTGAGGCAGAACAGAGGGAGGAAGAGGAGGACTTCCTTTCCTCTCAAGGTCCCCTTAATGCAGAGAGCATTCCTGCAGAGCTGCCAAACACACGGGAGGAGGAGGAGGAGGATTGTGTCCGCGTGGATGTGGAGTATAATATGCAGCAGTCTTCAAGGGATCATGGCTTTCAGGTCCCAGAAACCCAAGGAGTTTTACGTGGCTGGGAGGAGGGAGTTCCTGATAATGTCATCCTCAGTGACCCAGAGGACACTCATGCCTCCTCAAACTTACGCTGCATGGGCTCTTTGATTCTGAAAAGCCTGCGAAAAGACTCTAGGATTTGTGGTATCAAGGAGAGGGATCATTACTGGCTGGCAACCCTTCTTGATCCATGTTACAAGGGTAGAGTTGTATAACTCATCCTGCCTGTGCAGAGGGTGCAGAGGATGAAACATCTTCAGGATACCTTGAAGAAACGTTTGTGCAACGCCTTTCCAGACCCTGGGAGTTTACCATGTCCTGCTGCTGGCACCTGGACAACGTGTTTCTGATGCTTCGGTCGTTCAGAGGCAGAGTGGTGGAGAAGGTGGGCGGCTGAGCGATGCCTTAAAAAACAATTTCAGTCCTCAGCACCCAGGCCTGATAGGTTCAAGCAACTATTGTCAGTGTCTGCATTATATGGTGCAGGAATATATAGGGGCAAGAGCAGACTTGGAGACCTTTCCAACTAAGCATCCACTTAGTTACTGGGCCTTGAGGATGGACCACTGGCCGGATCTTGCTCAATATGCAATTGAGCTACTGGCCTGAACTGCATCCAGCAAGCTTTCTGAATGGGCATTTAGTGCTCCTGGATTAGCAGCTATCAAGCCCCTGATGCTGATGCAACTGATTAAATTTGCTAGGGATCTGGGATCCCTTGAAGACTGCCACTGCGCCTATACTTCCTGTCCATAATCTAGAACTATATGTTGTATTTAGGGCACCACCAACACCCAAGGCCCAATTTTTCTGCACCTGATTTACAGGGGCATGCCATAACAATTCTTAAAATAATTTACAACATCGGGTCTAGTTCCTCCCTCCAACAAGAGTAACTGCAAGGGGTTATAGTGTTCTGGCACCACCAACACAGAAGGCCCATTTTTGGCCACCTGTTTGACTGGGGCTTTTGTCACAATTGGTAAACTAATTTACAACCTTAGGCCCAGTTCCTCCATCCAACAAGAGTAACTGCTAGGAGTTAGTGTTCTGGCACCACCAACACCCAAGGCCCAATTTTTGGCCACCTGTTTGACTGGGGGCTTTTGTCACAATTTGTAAACTAATTTACAACATCAGGCTCAGTTCCTCCGTCCAACAAGAGTAACTGCAAGGGGTTACAGTGTTCTGCCACCGCCAACACACAAGGCCCAATTTTTGGCCACGTGCTTGACTGGGGCTTTCGTCACAATTTGTAAACTAATTTACAACATCAGGCCCAGTTCCTCCATCCAACAAGAGTAAGTGCAAGGGGTTACAGTGTTTGGGCACCGCCAGCACCCAAGGCCCAATTTTTCACCACCTGTTTGACTGGGGGATTTTATCACAATTTTTTAACTGATTTACATTAGCAGGGCCCGTGTCAAAATTTTTAAAAAAATGACGTGTGGTTCCCCCCAAAATCCAAACCAGGCCCTTCAGGTCTGGTATGGAATTTAAGGGGTACCCCGTGCCAACATTTTTAAAAAAATGACGTGCGATTCCTCCCAAAATCCAAACCAGTCCCTTCAGGTCTGGTATGGAATTAAAAGGGAACCCCGTGCCAACATTTTTAAAAAAATGACGTGCGGTTTCCCCCAAAATCCAAACCAGGCCCTTCAGGTCTGGTATGGAATTAAAGGGGAACCCCGTGCCAAAATAAAAAAAAATGACGTGCGGTTCCCCCCAAAATCCAAACCAGGCCTTTCAGTCTGGTATGGAATTTAAGGGGAACCCCACACCAAAATTAAATAAAAAATGATGTGGGGGTCCCCCCAAAATAAAAACCAGACCCTTATCCGAGCATGCAGCCCTGGCATGGCAGGAGGGGGTGGGGATGAGCGAGCACCCCCCCTCCGAACCATACCAGGCCACATGCCCTCAACATGGGGAGGATGCTTTGAGGTTGCCACCAAAGCACCTTGTCCGCCATGTTGATGGGGAGAAGGGCCTCATCCCCACAACCCTGGCCGATGGTTGTGGAGGTCTGCGGGCAGGGGGCTTATCAGAATCTGGAAGCCCCTTTAATAAGAGGGCCCCCAGATCCCGACCCCCCTATGTGAATAGGTTTGGGGTACATTGTACCCCTACCCATTCACCAAAAAAGGAGTGTAGTGTTAAAAAAAAAACAAGAGTCCTTTATTTTGTTAAATAGCTCTTCTTTCTTCTTTTTTCCTTCATCTTCTCCTGTCCTGGTCCTTCTTCTGGTCTTCTGCTTCTTCTTTTAGTCTTCTTGCTTCCTCTCTTCGTCTTCAATCTTCAATCTTCATCTTCATCTTCTTTCACCGCTGCTGCTCTCTCCGCTGCTGCAGGCCAGCCCCTGCGCGTCTTGCAGAATGGGCGGTCTTCACGATGACATGTTTTTCATAAGAAGGGGCGAGGCCACCCAGTAACGTAACTGAGTGAACCTGCCCCCTTCTGATGTCATGTGATGTCAGAGGGGGCGGGCCACCCATTTATGTCACTGGGTGGCCCCGTCCCTTCTTATAAAAGAACTGTCATCGTGAAGACCACCCATTTGTCAAGACGCAAAAGGGTCGGACTGCAGCAGCGGAGAGAGCGGCGGCGGTGAAAGAAGATGAAGATTGAAGACTAAGAGAGGAAGCAAGAAGACTAAAAGAAGAAGCAGAAGACCAGAAGAAGGACCGGGCCAGGAGAAGACAGAGGAAGAAAGAAGAAAGAAGAAAAGAGCTATTTTACAAAATAAAGGACTTGTGAAAAACCTCCTCTTGTTTTTTTTACACTACACTCCTTTTTTGGTGAATGGGCAGGGGTACAATGTACCCCAAACCTATTCACATGGGGGGGTCTGAGGGCCCCCTTACTATTGGCTGTGACAGAAAACAACTGTCTTGACAGGTTCTCTTTAACCACTTCCCGACCGCCTGCCGTGTTTTTACGGCGGCAGTCGGGCTGCTGTGCGCAAATCGCCGTAAAAAGACGGCGATTTGCGAACGGCCACTAGGGGGCGCGCGAGGAGGAGTGTGCCCGTGGCTCGGGGGGACCCGATGAGTGGCCACAGGCAAAGAACGGGGAACCGCCGATGTAAACACGGCGGTTCCCCATTCTGTTAGTGCAGGCATAGCAGATCTACTGATCCCTGTCACTGGGATCAGTTAGATGTCTCATGCCCATGGTAGCCCAACCCCCCCACAGTAAGAACACACCCTGGGAACACACTTAACCCCTAGCTCTCCCCCCCCCAGGTTAACCCCTTCACTGCCAATGACATTTATACAGTAATCAGTGGACATTTAAATTTCTGATCGCTGAATAAATGTCATTGGTCCCAAAAAAGTGTCAAAAATGTCCGACATGTCCGCTGCAATATCGCAGTACCGCTAAAAATCGCAGATCGCCGCCACTACTAGTAAAAAATTGCAAAAAATAAAAACCCCAGAAATTAATTCTCACCATCCGTAAACGCGGCCATTTTTGTGCAAACCAATCAATAAATGCCGATTGCGATTTTTTTTATCACAAATATGAGGAAGAATATAAATCGGCCAAAAACGGTGGAAAAAAATGTTTTTTTATATTTTTTTTTGGATTTGAATTTTAGCAAAAAGTAAGAAATGTGGGTTTTTTTGCAAACTGGTCGCTCTTCTTTTGTTTATAGCGGCGATCAGAAATGATGCAGAGGCAATCAAATACCACCAAAAGAAAGCTCTATTTGTGGGAAAAAAAGGATGCAAATTTTGTTTGGGTGCAACGTCGCACGACCGCGCAATTGTCAGTTAAAGCGACGCAGTGCCGAATCGCAAAAAGTGCTCTGGTCCTAAAGCTGGAAAACCTTCCGCTTGGTAAGTGGTTAAGCATTAGCTAAACTATTATGAAATTGAAAGATGTTACATTGCAGGTGGGCTTACAGAGCATATGTAATAAAGTGATTTATAACAGTACACCACATTCTGGACTTGATTTGCATTTTTAAAACTACGCCTGCAGATTTATGACAAGTGTAAAAATACACACTGTAGACATTTGGTGCTTTCTGTCAGAAAGGTTACTTTAAAGGGACCATGTAAGACTGGAAATATAGACATTTCCAGTATTACCATTGTCCTGGCTTCATTACGGGGTGTGTGACCAACCTGGAGCAAGCCTGCACCCTGTGAAGTTTGACGAATCTGAACTATTGAATACTTGCCCCAAACCAGACATTCACTGGATTGTGTAGACACAATTATGAAATCTGCACATTTGAAAACAAAGTGGCATATTGACAAAACTTTAATGGGACAATTTGCTGGTTAGTGTGTTTGCCAAACACTCATTTGCCAGACATTCACCTGCCCAATATGACAAAAGGTTATTGGATTGTGGATGAAACATATTTACAACATGTTATAAAAACAACAAATTTGCCTAACTAAGCTCTCTCAGTGCTACTGTGTTTTTATACAGTTTCAGCACTATGAGGATCATTTCAGTTTTTTTTTTACTTAAAAATTAAAACGAAAAAAAAAAAAAAAAGAGTGCCCCCTCCACAGTGGAAAGTTCCAAAATTGGCATCCCCCATCCCATGTCAAGGGTGAGTGAACAGCCTCCTACTATGTCAATACCCACATGCATACCATTCAGCAAAGGGGATGCTCTGAGAAGGGTCCCTCAAAGCACAAGGAGACCCTTCACAAAACAGAGCAATGTGGGGAAGAGTAATGGCCAGGGCAGTGTGGTATGGAGGAAAGCATTTCGGCGGTAAACTACTAAGGAGCAGAGTGGTGCCAGGTTGAGCAGGGAAGATTGATGTAGAGTAGGGATGGGGACCACGTTCGACTCGAACATCGGGTGTTCGCCCGTTCGTCGAATGGAGACCATTATAGGGCATTCGCGGGAACTTCGAACGCCCCATAATGCATTCCATTGGCGGGCGAATGCCACCCGCTAATTGGCCAAGGCATGCACATGACCTGCATGCTTTGCCAATCACAGAGTGCTCTGCTGTGAGAGATATGATTGGCTAAAGGCAGGGCACCTTGTACAGCGGCTCTATGTAGTGCTGTGTATAACGTGGAGATAGTGAGCTTAGCTAGCGGTGTGCAGGCAGTTTAGTGCAGCTAGCTGATTATTGTGAAAAGCAGATAGATAGATGGATAGATAGATAGATAGATAGATAGATAGATAGATAGATAGATAGATAGATAGATAGATAGATAGATAGATAGATAGATAGATAGGATGATCTGTATGCAGTCAGTTCGTGTAGAGTGAAATATATACTAGATAGATAGGGCAATCTATATACAGTCAGTTATTGCACGCAGTTTAGTGCAGAGTGAAATATATACTAGATATATAGATAGATAGGGTGCTCTGTATACAGTCAGTTAGGGCAGGCAGTGCAAGAATATATACATACCTCCCTAGTATATATATATATGACGTGGTGGTCCCCCCAAAATCCAAACCAGGCCCTTGGAGTCTGATATGGATTTTAAGGAGAACTCCATGCCAAGATTTAAAAAAAATGAAGTGGGGGTCCCCCAAAATCCAAACCAGGCCCTTCAGGTCTGGTATGAATTTTAAGGGGAACCATGTGCCAAATTAAAAAACAAATGGTGTAGGGACTAGAGTTGAGCGAACCTCTGGAAGAAACAATGTCGGTAAAAACACGGATTTTCAAGCCCAGGGGTAACTAAAGTTACCCCAAGCAACAGGCACGCTAGCAAGCCCAAGGTAGGCCTGGGCCCGGGCCTGAAACAGGGCTTCAAGCCAGCCTGGTCGTCTTGGGCTTGAAGGTCTCCAAGCGAGTTGAGATCAGGGATGTGGTAAACAAAAAATTAAACCGTGTACCAAGGGGAATTTTAAGTATGGTCTGGACTTCCCGGACCAAACCTAAAACCC
>BLSH010523830.1:174614-186702 GCA_018402905.1 Glandirana rugosa | reverse complement strand
TACTTGATTTCAATTTATTTTCCCTATCCCCATTTATTTGTAGGGCACTTGCCCTAGTTTGAAGATGATTTTAGAACAGTTATATGGCTTCTACCATTAATTAATACTTTTCAGACACAGTTTGAAGATGATCCACATTCACCTCCATTTTTGCTTTTTTTTGCTTTTATTTTTTTTTAAATATTTAAAGTTATTTCCCTCTCCCCATTTTTTTGTAGGGCACTTGCCCTACCCTTACCCCCATTTTACTTCCTTTTGCAGCCCTCTGGGGCTTTCCAGGACTTTGCTACAGCCATTTTTGTGCCTAAAAGTTCGGGTCCCCATTGATTTCAATGGGGTTCGTTGTCCGTGCGATCGTTCGGGTTCCGTCCGGACCCGGACCCGGACTTTGTCCCGAAGTTCGGACGGACCAGCAGAACCCGAACATCCAGGTGTTCGCTCAACTCTAGTAGGGACCACACAGGTTGAGGTGACCCCCAAAACACCTTGTCTCCATGTTGATGGGGAGAAGGGCCTCATCCCCACAACCCTTGCCGGTGGTTATGGGGGTTTGCGGACGGGGACCGCCCACTCTGGGAGACGCCTCTGGAGTGGACGGCATGGCTGTGGCAGCGGGTGCAGTGAAAGAAGAAGGAAGGAGATGAAGATTGAAGAGGAAGAGAGGAAACAAGAAGACTGAAAGAAGAAGCAGGAGTACCGGGACAGAAGATGGAGGAAGAAAGAAGAAAGAAGAAGAGCTATTTTACACAATAAAGGACAAGGTCAAAAACTGCCTCTTGTTTTTTGTACCACTTAACTCCTTTTTTGGTGAATGTGTAGGGGTACAATGCCATACCTATTCACATAGGGGGGGTCGGGTTCTGGGGGCCCCCTTATTAAAGGGGCTTTCAGATTCCGATAAGCCCCCCGCCCGCAGACCCCTACAACCACCGGCAAGGGTTGTAGGGATGAGGCCCTTCTCCCCATCAACATGGGGACAAGGTGCTTTGGGGGTTACCTCAAGCATCCTCCCCATGTTGAGGGCATGGGGCCTGGTATGGTTCAGAGGAGGGGGCACTCGCTCATCCCCACCCCTTCTTGCCATGCCAGGGCTGTGTGCTTGGATAAAGGTCTGGTTTGGATTTTGCGGGGGACCCCTACACCATTTTTTTCATTTGGCGCGGGGTTCCCCTTAAAATCCATACCAGACCTGAAGTGCCTGGTACGGACTTTGTGGGGACGCCTACGCATTTTTTAAATTTTTTTGGGTGGGGTTCCCCTTAAAATACATACCAAACCTGAAGGGTCTGTTACAGACTTTGGGGGGAACCCTACGCAATTCTTTTTTAAATTTTGGAGCGGGGGTTCCCCCGTAAAATCCACACCAGAGCTGAGGGGCCTGGTATGGACTGGGGGAAGGGGGGGGGGGTGTGCAACGCAATGCTTTTCAGTGATTTTATCTATATTGCCAGGAACCGGCAATACATTACAGCCGCGATAATAAATAACAATTTTTCCTATGGAAATGTCTTTTGCTCTGGCTATGTTCTAAACATCACAGAGGTGTGCCCTTTTACAGGCAGACTAAGAGACCCCCCCCAGGCATGATATTTAAAAGTATATTTCATTTTTATTGTTTCACTTTAAGCATTATTAAAATAACTGCTCCTTTTTTTTTTGCATTGATACATGTCCCCTAGGGCAGGACCCGGGTTCCCATACACTTTTTAGGGCAATAACTTGCATATAAGCCTTTAAAATGAGCACTTTTGATTTTTCATGTTCGAGTCCCATTGATTTTAACGGCGTTTGTGTGTTCGCACAAATTTTTTGCCTGTTTGCAAGTTTTGGTCCGAACCGAACCGGGGGGTGTTTGGCCCATCCCTAATCTAGAGAAAGGTGTCAGTGGTGGCACAGAGATCAGCAAAGGTTTGGAGGATGTTATCTATTATGATCAGGGAAATACTGTAATAGTGATTTTGTAAGTGTAGCACTGTCCCCTGAAAAAGCTGTTGGATTTTTTGGGCCATCATAACCTTTCTACTGGTTATTGGGGTAGGTGGGATTGGTTATTAATACAGTTGCACTGAAACACTCACTGACCCACCAACAACAACCAGCAGACAGACTTCCACTCTGTCAGTGTTCTTTATTGGCTCAAACATCTAGGCCCTAAGGGATAGAGGGTTTGGGAACAGGATACCCAAAAAACAGCAGTAAAAAAAACAAAAAACCTCCGCTCTGTAAAATCTTCTCAGTGGACTCTCAATATCTGTATGCCTGTGCTACATGCTAATGCAAATTAGGTAGGTCAGATGGACAGCTACCTTTAGGTATCTGCAGCCCCTCTCACAGGTGTAGTGATAACCCCCGAAAAAGCCAATGGATATAAACTGGGTCCTCCTTATTTGTTCAGAGGCTGCCTGCCTTGTTTCCAGTCCCAGAAGCACACCAACAAAAGGCTCCAGTCTAGAGGTATTTTGTAAGATTTTGAACAAGAAGTTCTTGAACAAGAATGCATGGAGGAAGGTTGAGGGTGCAAGATAACCATGGCACACACAAGTCTTGGAACACAGCTTCCTGAAAATCTTGTCCCAGCAGTATTAGACTCTGTAGTAGCAGTGTCAGAAATAATGCTGAAGAAGAGGGGACAGCAGGTAAAATCTATAACCCCATGCAAGTAGTCATAGTCCTTAATTCATTCCTGTCTAAGGGTAAAACAAATGCTAATGCTTAAGCACAATTTTGCAACTTTGACATGTGTTAGTAAAACAGTACATATCGTCAACTACTTTGTGTATCCAGGTGGATTATACCTTGTTTTTTAGGACAAATTGGGCTTTCTTTTGGTGGTAAATGGCATCTCCTTTTTGTTTTTTTTATTATCAAAGACAAACTGGCCCAAAATAGTAGAAAAAAAAAACATTTTATTTTTAAAATTTAGCTGTATACTGTATTTTTTGCTATTGCCTTAATTTACCACCAAAGAAACACCAAAATAAATTCACCTGCTCCTGACGATCGCAGCATTACCAGATATGTGTATGTTAGTTGTTGTATGTATCCATAGTAGGGCCCAGAAACAATGGTGCACACTTTGCATTTTTATATCCTGCCTAAAGCACACTGACACTGATACAAATTTTTTTTTTTTTTTAATTCTACCCAAAATATGCTGATCATGATCTTTGACCCCAACCTTGACATTTGACCCCCGTCTTGACCCTAACACTAACCCTGGCAAAACTTGATATTTTTTTTTTCTTTATTTTTCATTCTTAAATTTAAATTTTTTATTTATTTATTATTTTTTTTATTTAGAAACTTTTTTTTTACATCTTTATCTCCTGTAAGGAGAGAAAGATACATTGTATCTTCCTCTCCATCCAGAAGAGGAAGTAATCACAGGGGCGGGCTGACAGTGACTGATCACTGTGATAGTCAATCAGAGGCTATCACAGCGATCAGGTGACCCAGAACCAGGAGTCCCTGGTCCCCGATCTTTAGTATGAGACATGGGGCTCTCATTGAGAGCCCGGTCTCTGTGCTGGGAGCGCACTGCACAGAGAGGTAAGCATATATGTGGCCCCACGGAAAAAGACCCACTTCCCTGAGGCCACATGTATGTGTACAGTCGGCAGGAAGGGGTTGAGCAGCAACTTCTGGCCTCTCACACTCAATATGTACTTTCATACCTGGAGCTACAGGCAAAGGGTCCCACATCTCCAGCCAAGCTTCCACAGGCAAGTTTCCTTCAGGCCTTCAGCACCTTCTGAGGCCTAGTAACAGTAGCTTCTCTGGAACACACAAACATTTCCCTTCCCAGGAGAGAAGTCCCAGGGAAGAGAGAGACTGATCAGATCCTCTCAAATATTTATCTTCTCCCCCAGCCACACCTTCTGAGTCAGCCTCTCAGGGATTGGCAAAGGTCAGATAAATGTTCATAACTCTAGTGGCTGTCCCTAGCAGGCAGAGGCAAACAATTTCCTGGCCTTAGGGAAAACCCAACAAATCTATATAATAACACTCAAAGCTCAAGCTCACTACAGCCTAGCTGCAAACACTACATTTAAACTAGGGACAATCCATCTTAACCACTTCCACACCGCCTGCCGTGTATTTACGGCAGCAGTGTGGACGCTGATCGCAAATCGCCGTAAAAAAGTGGCGATCTGCGAGTGGCCACTAGGGAGCATGCGCCGTACTCCTGAGGAGTGTGCCCGCGGCTCGGGCGGACCCGATGTCTGCCGGCGAGCCGCGATGAGCGCCCACAGCCAAAGGACGGGGAACCACTGATGTAAACACGGCAGTTCCCCACTCTGTTAGTGGGGGCATAGGAGATCTACTGATCCCTGTCACTGGGATCAGTTAGATCTCTTATGCCCATGGTAGCCCAGTCCCCCCACAGTTAGAACATGCCTAGGGAACTCAGTTAACCCCTAGATCTCCCCCTGCAGGTTAACCCCTTCAATGCCCGTGACATTTATACAGTAATCAGTGGACATTTAAATTTCTGATCACTGTATAAATGTCATTGGTCCCAAAAAAGTGTCAAAAATGTCTGATATGTCCGCTGCAATATCGCAGTACCGTTAAAAATTGCAGATCGCCGCCGTTACTAGTAAAAAAAAAAAAAATAATAAAAACCCCAGAAATTAATTCTCATCATCCATAAACGCAGCCACTTTTGCACAAACCAATCAATAAACGCTGATTGCAATTTTTTTTTTACCAAAAATATGAGGTAGAATATAAATCGGCCAAAACCGATGAAAAAAAATGTTTTTTTATATTTTTTTTTGGATTTTTATTTTAGCAAAAAGAAAGAAATTTGTCGCTCTTCTTTTGATTATAGCGGCGATCAGAAATTACGCAGAGGTGATCAAATACCACCAAAAGAAAACTCTATTTGTGGGAAAAAAAGGACGCAAATTTAGTTTGGGTACAACGTCGCACGACCGCGCAATTGTCAGTTAAAGCGATGCAGTGCCGAATCGCAAAAAGTGCTCTGGTCCTAACCTGGGAAATCCTTCCGGGGCTGAAGTGGTTAAAGTGGTAGTAAACTCCCATGCATGAATTTTACCTATAGGTACTGTAAATATCTCCTAAATGTGCATGGTTTAGGAGATATGTACTGTACATGCAGCCAGTGATGTCAACGGCACATGTGCTCTGAAGGAGTGGCATACCTGTGCCGTTCCTTCAGAGTCTTATGCCGTAAATGGCGACTCCATACACATGCGCAAGAGTTATGTCATCGTGGCTCTGGCCACTCACGAGCCCGGAAGGAAGACCGGGTGAAGATGGAAGCGCCTTCAGGGGTGACAGCGCGCCGCTGGAAGGCTTCTTCTTAAGGTAAGTTTCACATAATGTGCTGGTATTCGATGCATACTAGAACATTATGACATTGCCTTGCGGGTTTTAAAAAAAAAAAAGCCAGCTTTAAGGCGTCTTAAATTTTCATGTAAATCATGTAAAGCTTGCACTTTTTACTGCTTTAGAAGTTAGTTTTTCTTTTGGCATGTGTCCCCTCTGGGGAGATTCACCCTATCTGTCCCTGTCACCATTAGCACTGGGACAAAAAATGATGGGAAATCCAAAGTTTTATAGTTGCTGGAAGGGGAAATCTTCCAATGGGGACGCTTGTCCTGGTGACAGCTGTCTAAGAAAGAAATGACTCTGATGTTGGATAGATTTCCTCTCACTACCCACTATGTCTTCTTATTGTGACAGAAAGTGAAGGGGAACCTCCCCAAGGGAACACGGACAGCAAAATTAAAAACCTGACAGGAGTTCCAAATATCCTATACTCTATCCAAAACGTAAAGTTTTGGCTCTATATATACTTTAAGGAAAGTAGAAACACAATGCACAAGTAAAATTGTTTCTGATCAATTTAATTTTAATTTAAAGTTTTAAATACTTTTTATAAAGGTAGTAAGGGCATGAAAAACCCAATCTGTTTCCTTGTCTTTAACTAAAACAAACATTTCCTGGATTATGATGCATGAGAAACTAGTCAGCATCACTAATGATTAACAACGCCACTATGAGGGACTCTGGAACCTCCTGGATCTAACATGTTAGAACTCATTAATTCTGATGATTAACTATCGCTGCATGCAAACAACTCTTTCACCCGCTGAATCGGAACATTATTTATTTCCTTGTTCTATCTCCCTTGCTCTTTCTTTTAGTTTTCTTGTACTGTCTACCCCATTAGACTTTTATGTCTAGAGCATGAGCATGATCTCACAGAATATTATTAGAAAGGTTATGCTATCATTGATGGTCAATTAATGTATCTTTTATCTTTTTATATTAAAAACGTAAAGCAGAGTTCCAGTCCCCCAATTCTAATTTTTTAAGACTCAATTTTATCTTGCTCCGCTTAATATGCACTCTTTAGATAGTGTTATGAATGTAGTCCTTTTTATTTTTGTTTAAATTGCATAAAAGTACCTGAATCTCGGAAGCTGGCAGGGTCCATCTCCACTGTGGGCATCTGAAGCCCTTCTGTATCTATTTCTGGGAATCAGTGCAGCTGGCTACCCAGCATGCACCTCCCGATTTCCGCTGTAGTGCCATTGTGCGGCGCTCGTTCCTCCTGACACGTTGTCATAGCAATTGCGGCGTCGGCGGAAGTTCCCACCCTGGTTCCTGATGGGAAATAGCATGAGATTTCAGTATTAGACAACTCCCAAAGACTCCTGGGATACATGACGCCAATATCCCAGGTGTCCATGGGAAGAGCCTAATGTAATCGCCTAGGTGGAGGGACCAGGATGTGCTCCAGAAAATCAGAAATTACAGATATTTCGAAAAAAAATAAATAAAAAAAAGTTACCATTTAAAAGCGAATGGAGAATGGGAAATGGATTTAGAGCAAGTGAAAAATATGAGTGGAACTCTGCTTTAATAAAAATATTGAAAGTAAACGAAGGTATTGTATATTTTTCAGATTATTTAAAGTGATTACAAAGGAAAAAATAACTAACATGTCTATACTTAATAATGGAATTGCACAGAGTGGCCCTGGACCTCCTCTTCTCGGGTCCCCCGCCGTCGCTCCTTGCCCCTCCTCTCTGTTCAGTGCCCCAAGGGAAGCCGCTTCCCATGGGAGCACCTGTGTGTGCTCACTCCCGAGCCCCACTGCTGCATCTATTGACGCAGACAGCGGGATTTGGCCCCATCCCCTCCCTCGTCACTGGCTTTGATTGACAGCAGCAGAAGCCAATGGCTGCCGGTGCCCCAGCAAAGCCAGCGACACCCAGAAGTGATGGGAGAGAAAAGCTTCAGACGTGGACATCGCTGGATCAAATGAGGGCTCAGGTATGTAAAAGGGGGTGGAACCAAAACTGATGCCTACACATTTTTTACCTTAATGCAAGGTATGTGGTAAGGTAAAAAAATGTTTAGGCTTTAGAACCACTTTAAATAAAGTCTATTTAATGCAGGGTGTATCTATGTTCTAATAACAAAAGCCCAGAACTCTGTGTATAACTAACTAAGCTACTGTATGTAGTCCCTGATAGGAAAGGACAGGGTGTTTCCTAAGGTTGGATTCACACCAGTCCGGTGCAAATTCCAGCCTGCTGCTGAGAAGGGGCAGAGCCACCATTCGGCGGCTCCTGTCCATTCTCACAGCGCAGCAGCTGTAGGGGGAAGGAGGGGGGAGGGGCCGCGAGCAGGGGAAAAGATCTCCGTTCAGTGCAGAGTGCATCTTCGTGTCAGATGCGCTCCCATTGAACACAATGGGCTGGGAATTCGCATTGCATTGCACAGAAAACGCAAACGTTTTCTGTGCAATGTGGAGTGCGAATGCACATATGTGAACCGGACACATTGAAAACAATGTGTTTTCAAGTGTCCTGCGAATTGGATGTGGTTTAAGCCGCATCCAATTTGCATAGGTGTGAACCCAGTCTAATTGTGCAACTCACTCTACAGCCGGTGTAATCTCATCTGCTCACCAATCAGGTCTATTTCACAGAAACACTGTAGAATACGTGTTGCTTTTTTTTTTTGTAACAATTTATTTTTAAAGCTGAATTCCAGGCAAACAGCCTAAAACATTGCTGAAACACATTTATAGGAGCTGTTTAACCTTCAGAAGGATTTGTATTCATATCTATACAATCCTAAAATTTACACAGGTCTCCCACACAGCACTGCCAAGCAGATTACATCATTTGCTATATTAGGAATACATGGGTTTCTTCTCCCCAACCCTAGTCTGTAATTGGATAATTTAAATCTGAACTTCAGGAATTCAACTACTTTGTAAATTTTGCTGTATTAGTAGGGGTTAAAGTGATACTAAACACACACTGTTACATTTACATTGTCCCTTCTTTTTCTGTATAAAGATGATGGCACTGTAATTATTTTAATTTAAAAAAAGAACATCTAAGTACCTTTTTCCTAATCAATATACAGCTGTCACGTGACCCAGCTCTCTCCCAGCCTGCCTGCAAAGAATCATAAGCAGGAGGAGCTTCTAGTCCTCTGCTGTTGTTCACATGTTCAAAGTAAAAAAAAAAAAAAATGGGACACAGAGTAAAAATAAATAATTAATATCAATAAACTGTTTTAAATTGTCATACAAATATACACTATATTACCAAAAGTATTGAGACACTTGCCTTTACACGCACATGAACTTTAATGGCATCCCAGTCTTAGTCCGTAGGGTTCAATATTGAGTTGCTCCATCCTTTGCAGCTATAACACCTTCAACTCTTCTGGGAAGGCTGTCCACAAGGTTTAGGAGTGTCTATAGGAGTGCTTGACCATTCTTTCAGAAGACCATTTGTGAGGTCAGGCACTGATGTTGGATGAGAAGGCCTGGCTCGCAGTCTGCACTCTAATTTATCACAAAGGTGTTCTATCAGGTTGAGATGAGCACTCTGTGCAGGCCAATCAAGTTCCTCCACCCCAAACTCGCTCTCCCATGTCTTTATGGCCCTTGCTTTGTGCACTGGTCCAAAACATTTGGTGGAGGGGGGATTATGGAGTGGGGTTGTTTTTCAGGGGTTGAGCTTGGCCCCTTAGTTCCAGTGAAGGGAACCCTTAAGGCATCAGCACACCAAGACATTTTGGACAATTTCATGCACCCATCTTTGTGGCTCCCAACATGACTGCGTACCAGTGCACAAAGCAAGGTCCATAAAGACATAGATGAGTGAGTTTGAGGTGGAGGAACTTGACTGGCCTGCACAGTGTCCTGACCTCAACCCGATAGAACACCTTTGGGATGAATTAGAGCTCAGACTGCGAGCCAGGCCTTCTCTCCAACATCAGTGCCTGACCTCACAAATGCGCTTCTGGAAGAATGATCAAACATTCCCATAGACACTCCTATACCTTGTGGACAGCCTTCCCAGAAGAGTTAAAGCTCTTATAGTTGCAAAGGGTGGGCCAACTCATTATTGAACCCTACGGACTAAGACTGGGATGCCATTGAAGTGGAGTTCCACCTGAAAGTGGAAGTTACGCTTTAAGGACTCCTAACCCCCTGACATGCCACATTTTACCCAGCCCCTACTTTCGCTTGGGGCCCCTAAGCGACTCGAGTGAAAGTTCTCCTCTCCATACGCAGTGCGTACTCGGCTCTGAAGCCGCAAGCTGTTACACTCGCGTGCCCACACTTGTGATGCCGGGACCGGTGAGTGGCGAGGGAGAGAAGTGAGGGTTTGGGAGGCTGGATCGTGGGACAGGTGAGTGGCTGTTCATTAAAAGTCAGCAGCTACACTTTTTGTAGCTAAAGACTCTTAAAGAAACACAAAAATCACCATCTCATCTAAATGTAATCTACCCAGAAGTCTCTCCAAACTGCTTTAGGGGTTGTCCAATTCCAGGGACATTCCTCCACATATTTTGGGAGTGTGAACAGTTATCTTCTACATGGAAAGACGTTTTTTTTTTCCCTTATCAATAGTCTTACAGGTAAAAACATTGTTCTTACCCACCTTAAGGGCCAGTTCACACATAGGCGATCCGACTTCAGGGGCGACTTTGCTAGGTGATTTGAACGCTACTTCAAGGCGACTTCAGCGAGACTTTGGGCAACTTACAATGCGACCTGAAGCGACCTCCATGCCAGGCGACTTTGCCTGTGGCCAATCAGAGAAGGGAGGGAGGGGGTTGCCTGGGTAATTTGTGGGGAGGAACTGTGTAAATTATTTTCTTTTTACTGTAAAGTCGCTTCAATATAGATGTGGATCCGACTTGGAGGTGACTTCCATTGAATTCTATGGGCACAAATCGGATAGAAGTTGCCTTGAAGTAGTACAGGAACCTTTTCTGAAGTTGCCTTGAAGTCGGAGAGACTTCAGTAGTGTACATTAAGGCGGCTCCCATTCACTTAAATGGAATTTCTGATGTCAAACGACTTGGGGCGACTTGAGGTGACGCAAGTTGGATCGCAAGTCGCCTATGTGTGAACCGGTCCTGACTGTTTGCTATTTCAGTGTTCCAGATATACACCCACCTCTGCTACAATTAATCCACACAATATGTGTTGTCACACACACCGGACAATCACATACCATTGGAAATCTAGAGTTGTACCCTTTTCACAAGTATTAGCAAAAATAGAAGATATCAAGATCATGGAGAATATTTTCCATACAATCAAGAATACCAAGAAAACATTCAATCTTAAATGGGATCCTTGATTTATTTACAATACATCAATTAATTCATAGATTTCAAACAGATACCTCCATATGGCTGTACCCTAATGTTTTTGTACATTTTTATACATTTTTTCTTTGTTTTCAATATTTTATTTCATTTGTTTCATTCTATTGTTGTTTTTCTTCTATAACAATAGTTATTTGAAGTGACACTTTGTTAAAGTGGTTGTCAACCTGTGACAACCACTTTAACCTACAGGTAAGCCTAGAATAAGGCTCACCTGTAGGTGCACTGCATATCTCCCAAACCTGTACGGTTCAGGAGATATGCAGTGCACTAGCTGTGCCGACCTCATGAAGAAGTGGCCTTCGTGCCGTTTCTCCACTGACCGTGGGCTGTGACTAGCGGCTCCCGCGTGCATGTGCGGGAGTGACGTCACGCGACTCCGGCCAGTCACAGAGCCGGAGTCATGGCCAGGGGAGGGCTGGCAGCCGTAGGCCTGGGGGGCAAGTCCAGTCAAGTGGCCCATTGAACCACCGAATCAGCTCACCATCCATGCCCACCCAATGGGCCTAGCGGGATCCATGGTAGGGCCGGCCCTGGGCACCCCCCCTTTGCCTGCAGTTAGTTGGTGGCTGCGCCCCTGGGCCCTATTTCCTTCCTCGACAAGAAAAAAAAAGTGTGAGCGGGCAGCAGCCATCGGCCATTTTAAATGTAAGTTAGGGTGGCCTGGGGGGCAATTGCCACCCTACCCCCTGGGCCAGCCCTCCCCTGGTCATGGCCCCGGAAGGAAGAGGGGCAGAAGATGGATGCGGCCTGGAGCGGGGACATCGCTGGACACTGCAGGCTTCATTTCCAGGTAAGTGGCACATAATGGGCTACTATGCATTGCATAGTAGCCCATTATGCTTCTGCTTTACAGGGTTATATTGAGGAAGTAAACCCAATCTGGGTTTATTTCCTCTTTAAATTCCACATAAGATAATCATCTGATTATAAGAACATGCATTTTTAGTGTATCCATAGCTGACTACTTCTCATTAGAGTTGAGCGAACACCTGGAAGTTCGGGTTCTGCTGGTCCGTCCGAACTTCGGGACAAAGTCCGGGTCCGGACGGAACCCGAACGATCGCACGGACAACGAACCTAGCAAGCCCAAGGCAGGCCTGGGCCTGAAACAGGGCTTCAAGCCTGCCTGGTCGTCTTGGGCTTGAAGGTCCACAAGCGAGTTGAGATTACTCTTCATCAGTCGATACCTATGTGATTTTTACGTACAAGAATATTAGTCTACTAATAGAATACACCTTAAATTTCTCCTTTATTTGGGTCTAACCCAAATGAAGGAGTTATATTGGGACATTTCGTCTTCGTATTACCCGATGATACGTTACGTATCATCGGGTAATACACGGTGAATGGACCTTTACTTCGGACGTCACAGGTCGCTACAGGGGCGAGGTCCGGCGTA